>JBAIZL010000001.1:373320045-373462545 GCA_036971475.1 Prosapia bicincta
TTTACAAGTGTGTATTTCCTAACCTGTGTTTGCAAATGTAAGAATTAATTTTACGTAAAAACAAGCTGCTAGCTATATATCTGTCGGATTTTGTTTAAACTTCTCATTTACTTATATAAGCCCAAAAAAGACCAGTATACTCTAAGTTATATAACGTAAAAATAACATAAGTTAATAAAATAAAAGGTCTCTATATGGACGTACTTATTGGACTACTATTTACTCGTCTCTTTTACCCCAATGTGAAACAGCAGGACCAGATTAGTAAAACAAAATTCGTTGATACGATTTCGAAATGTTTAACGTTAAATTTTTTAGGGCTGCCTAAATTTTCGAGAAAGAGTAAACATTATTTCGTCCAACATCATAGGAACATTTTGCATCAGTTTTCCAAAGGTTTACAGATTGTCGCGAAAATTCCAAAAGCAATCGTTGCCCGAATAATTATGTCGGTTGAAGTTTAAAAACTCTTTTCTCTTTCACTTAGGGATTGTTGAAGGTTAAGTTTAAACTTTTCAAATTCAATTCATTTTAATTTCATAAATATGGGTTATTTGAATATATTATATGATGTCCGTCATACAAGTGTTTTTATTTCTTACGAGTTGGTTACTTCATTTGTTGTATATTATGTGGTTACAATTTTATTAAAATGACTAATGTTACGGCAGGCCTGAGTGTGTATGATTTGCAAAGAAGAAAATCTTCGTATTTCTGGCAAGGTCACAAGACGTACTAGATGATTTTACAAACAGCTTATTTTATATTATATTTTATGTTGTAGTACAACTCTTTTAACAGGAACTTTATTACATAATTCATTTATTGTACATAATAAATTTTAAATTTATTCAATATCAAGAGCACAGTGGTAAAATATGTTTGTACTCTAGTTTGTAACTTCTTGTTGCTAGATTGTATTCTGTTATAAGACCCTCTGATAATGATGGCATAGTCATCGAAATGTACATACGGTTGTAGTCTTAAATAACTTGTATTATTTGTTATTATTTATTATTTTTGTAGTATTGGGATTCTTTCAAATATTTTCATTGTTAAAATGTATTATTAAATATTTTTTATCACGTAATAGATATATTAATTTCTCTACATTTCTGTAAATCTCACCATAATTAATTTGGTATAAAGGTATTGAGCTGTACATTTTTAGTAAAATTTTAAGTATGAAAATCTTCTTAGTTGCATCAGGATCTAAATGTATTAAGAATCTGTGTCAGTTAAATTCTAAAAATAACATTTGTGTTCGCTAACTTTTATTAATAACTGTTTATTAATTACATAATTTTATTAATATTCAGTTATCAGCCAATAGGAATTTTAATGAGTACTTTTTTCAATCGTGATTAACTAATAAATAAATAAATAAATATATATATATATATATATATATATATATATATATGTATGTATATATATATATATATATATATATATATATATATATATATATATATATACATAAATATATAATTTCAATCAAATTTTCTCATTGGTCAGTGATTGCACAACTAACTTTTTTTTGTTTCTTTATAATTCTTATCGAAATAAATTAAATTGATAGTCCAGGAGAAAGAACCTATGTCTGTTTTATTTACCTAAAAAGAAACAATATTGATTGATGTCTAGCATTGACGTAGTGGCAGTGATATTAAAACTCAATGAACTGGAATGGCCATGAGTGCTGCAGGAATACTAACGGCCTCTTACCACTCGACTAACTGCTAGCGTGGCTTACGGTCAAATAGTTCCTGATGCAATTTAGTACGACTACCAGTATCATTAGCTTTGTAACTGCTGGTTCAACACATTCGACGTTGAACCTCCCTATAACTCACCGAGGACCTTATATCTTTTGTAGTTTTATAAACAAAAATTGCTATAGATAATAATAACCAGCAAATAATAACCAGAAATATATATATATATATATATATATATATATATATATATATGTGTGTGTGTGTGTGTGTGTGTGTGTGTGTGTGTGTGTGTTTGTTTGTTTTCTAAGGAGGACGTAAACTCCAAAAGCATGTTCTTTGGAAGGCACTAGAGATTTTTTGATAAGCTATAAAGAAGGAATGTCAGAAGTGTTTGAAATGAGAAAAAGTAGAACATTGTTGGATCAGTCAAGGAAGAAGGGAAGCCTTGTGAAATGATAAGCATCACGAAATCGAGAATATTGACAGTCAAGATCTATGCGTTGAAGGTGTTCGACGCGTGGTATCGGGGAGTCGTAAGAGTTTACAAGTTCCAAATGTGTGATATTCGACCAATAAGAGATCTTACTCAAAGTCATTTCATTGAAATTTTAATTCATAAAGCCTACAGATTAGAATTTGTTAGACAGTATTAATAATCAATCCTATAATTAAAGCCACTCCACCGTACGCTAACGTCTAAAGATTTATTCAATTATATTTATGTTGGTAGTCAAGCTTATATTACGTTTATGACTGAGCAATTGTAAAGTTTAGGGAGTTTTTCCGGTCAAATAATGCTCTGAAGGTGTCATTTCCTAACGGTACCTGGGGATTAATTTTTACCTTCAATTCTGCAGATTTGCTGTTGTTTGTAAAACAAATGGTACATTTTACAGGCGATAAATTGTAATTAAATAGGTAATCAGAGAGTTGTTTTTTGTCAAGTCCAGAAGAACTAATAATCGTACAGTAAAATTAAACTGTAAAAATACCGAATTGACGGCCAATGTATTATTATTATTATTATTATTAATTATTATTATTATAATAAAATAATTGAGTTGTTAGTAAATGTAGAAATTGAGAACAATTGATTTACAATTAGCCTCATATCATTTTCGACATAGTTACCTATTTGTAACATATAGTAAGAATTCTTTTAGTAACAAAAATAATGGTATCTAATATCTATATATTTATAATATATATAGTAGTGTGTGTTGCGGGTCCTACCGGGAAAACATGCGGGTACTACAGGAAAATGGTGGCTGTTACGTCAACACTGTTTCAAAATGGTGGCTGTGACGTCAACACTGTTTCAAAATGGTGGCTGTGACGTGAAAAACTGTTTTAAAATTGTGGTTGTGACGTCAACACTGTTTAAAAATGATGGTGATGTATTTTATGACGTATTCCAGCACTTGGCTGTGTCTCTTTCAAAATCAAAATTTAAAAATGGTCGAAACTGATTTTTTGCGTGTGACTGTACAGCGCTTTGATCAAATGGCTGTGTCTCTTTCAAAATCTGAATTTTAAAATTACCGGAAGTGATTCACGACCAACGTTTCAACTAATCAGCATTCAAAAACGCTCTTACACGAAGTTCAAATGGTCAACATCGACACGGAGTTAAAATAACCAAATAACGTGCAACACACGGATTATTATCGCATTGCCACTCTGCAGGCGCTCGAAGTACGATTTTGAAAAATTTTATTAGTTTAGGCTACATGTGATATTCACAACAATATCAAATGACCGACGTTTCAACTAACCAACATTCAAACAAAATCTAGAGGAAAAATTTTTTTATTATTTTTCAAAATTAAGTAGCTAACATGTTTTAATTTTTATTTACAAAGTGTCGTTTACAAGAGACGTTTATAGTTTAAAACATATATATCGTATGACTATGATCTAAAGCAGTAACATATATTATTAATACAATCTGTTGCATATTAATTTAATTTCTTACAGGGAATGTAAAGATGTTGTTATTTAATATTTCAAATAACGATTTTTTTGTTAGGGACATTTTTTAATAGTAGAGTAACCATTTTCATAAATTTTAACATATATACCTTTCACAACGTTTATTTTAAATAAATAATTAATAAATGTTCAATTAATAATTAATTAATATGGAATCCGTTTATACATTTACAAATGGATTGTTGTATTTCTTCAAGAATAACACTATTTAAAGCTTCAGCGAATTTTTAAATACAGTAGTTTTAAAGCACAAGTAAACGCGTTAGATGTTTTTAGTATTGAATGTAGTAAAATAAACTCTTACAATGCTAATATCTTAAACAAGTAGAAAAGTTTAGTTTTACAATTAAAATATTAATTTCTTGGTTAGGTAATTTGAATAAGGAAAATAAGAGGCTAAAATGTTTGAAGTCCAATTTTTGTATTAGAATACAACGCGGTTCTCAAATATACAAGCTACCTGTGTTAAATAGTAAACCAATTCTTATAAAAAAGATTAATTATCTGCCCTTACAGTTAGAAATTAATTTCTTTTTCAAATAATAAAAAATTAACATTTATTAATAATTTATTAAAAATAAACTTTGTGAAAGGTTTATACGAGTATATGTTAAAATTTATGAAAATGTTTATTCTACTATTAAAAATTATAGAAATTAAATTAATATACAGCAGATTGTATTAATAATATATGTTACTTTTTTAGTTCGTATTGATACGATATATATGTTTTTAACTAAAAACGTCTCTTGTAAACGCCACTTTGTAAAAAAATTAAAACATGCTACTTAATTTTCAAAAATAATAAAATATTTTTGGTTCACGTTATTGTCAAACATTTTTATATTCCATTACTTATTTTCATTGTAGTAGTAGGACAATTATAAGGCATAATGAAGGCAAAAAATGTGTTGCAATAATAACATTTTATTAAAGTTAAACATGACAACAATTAAACATGTTTTGTTTTTAAAAATATAATCAAGAATCCTCTGGTCACTTGTTTGGTATATTTGTTATTATTTTAAATAGAGATGTATCGTATAAAGAAATATTAGGTATGGATTAGAGAAAAAAATTGCAGTTGACAATTTATTTCTCTAACATATACATTCGAAAATATTATTTTTAATTGCTGTAATAACAGAGGTTCAAAAAAACTAAGATACTAAAATGGCACATAATTTGTGTGTAGAATAAGCTTGAAGCCTGGCGCAATTTTATTATTTAAAGAGTTTTACAATTTAACGATAAGTGGTGAAATATCTAATGATCATAAATGTAACCGTAAACAGTTATAAAGGAAATACATTCATTTTCTTTAATACAAAAATTATTATATGGCAATTGAAAAATGTAGTTTTCAAATTAAGAGTTATGGGCTAGTTTCTGATACTTTTTCATTCTTACTTTGTAATATGGAATACGTTTTTAGATTTAAATACAGTAGTTAAAGCATAAGTAAAGCCGTAAGAAAACAGTCACAAAAGTTTACAATGTACATAAAATATTAGTAAATTGCATTGTATCTATCGTTATTATATTATTATCCCAACGCTTCACGCAAGATACTGACAAACATCTAAAAAATCAGTTTCGGCCATTTTGAAAGAGACACAGCCGAGGCTAGAATCGGTGTTATACGTCATAAAATACTTGGTTGCCATTTTGAAACAGTGTGGATCATCTTGAAAAGATGATAATCTCTAGTAAAGGTTACAAAAAAACGCTGACCTTGGAAACTTACAATTATCTCTTGTAAACGTCAAAGCCGCAAGCTGCCTGCAAGTTGCAACCGTCTTGAATGATTTATATATGTTAAAATTTATGAAAATGGTTATTCTACTATTAATAAATGTAGAAATTAAATTAATATGTAACAGTTTGTAACTTTTTTAAACCATATGCATACGATATATATGTTTTGAATTAAAAACGTCTCTTGTAAACGATACTTTGTAAAAAAAAAAATTAAAAACGTGTTAGCTTCTTAGTTTTAAAAAATAAAATATTATTTTTAATTGCTGAAATATCAGAAGTACAAAAAAAACTAAGACACTAAAATTTTACATAATTTGTGTGTAGAATGAGCTTGAAGCCCATGATTTATTTAGTATTTACTCAATTAACTGCTGTTCTTATATGCATAGATTAAAGGGCTTTGATTAACTTTTATTTAATAAAAATTCAAGAAATAGTGATCATCTAGCCTAACGCAGTTGTTTCTAAAAACAGTATGTACTAAATAGATCCATAAAATTACAGTATTAAAGATATGTTTTATATGTTATTGTGTTAAACAGCGATAATTTGGTATAAATTTGTATATGAAGTACACAAAATCTTTAATTAATCACACACAAAATCGCATCGTATTTTATAAGAGGTGTGATCAAAATATAAAACAAAAATAATTTCTTTACAAATACAGCAATTGCTTTAATAATTCAACTTAACAATTAAAATTTTAATGTAAGAAATGGTTTCCTTTCCTTTATGTAGCCTTCAATACATGTTTTAGTGTAGACAAATGTTAAATTTACATGTAATAATTTTAATATAGCCGATAATTACCAGCAATTTCATAATTTACCTTTATAGTTACAATAAACGTTATGTCGTAACAGTTTCTGAGAGATTACCCATTTTTCCGTCTACTGATTCAATGGCTTATCATAATTGTCAAAAATATATCATGGGAGTCAAACTAACAACGGTTATGACAAACTAGGGACTAATCGAATTGTTATTTTTATGATTTATTTTTTACAAGTAAAGTATAATAGATATTTGTGTATGTTTTTTTTAATAATGATATTTAATGCGTGACCTCTTTTAAATATGTTTTTTTTCGTAATGGCATCCTGTTATGTTATCTCCGTTCCAATACCAAAGCTTTCAACACACCCTTGTCATCATAACATTTAAACTTAGAAAACCAATAATTTACCACCTCTTTAAGATACTCCGAGAAAAATAATTAAAAATGAGTTAAATTAAATAATATTAGTTACTTCCACGGGATAATAGTCTATATCTGTCATCGCAATGACTCTTGAGGTATTTTATCGTTTAAAACACTAACTCAGAGAAAAGCCTAAACTAACATCCACTCACTTAATAAACTTACAACATACATAGCACTATCATTCAGATAATAATAATTGGTTTTAGTAAACACAATGCATGCATAAAATGCCTACTAATTCTTACATTAGTTTATAAGTTTATCAAAATAAGGAGATATTTTAACAGCACGTTAATTTTAATTTTAAAACAAATTTATTTTCTTAAACTGATTATTACATTAAGCCGTTCTCAATGCTAAAGAAAGTAACATATAGCATATATAAATAAATAAATATATATATATTTGTTTATTATAATATTGTAAATTTATTGTATGATATTGGTTTCGAACATTGCAATAACTTCTAACGTGTTTACATATTTCATTTTAATCCAGTCTATATTTTAAGTTATTTACGATCTTTAAGTTTAGTAGTTGTATTAATAATCCCTTCTTTCCTAGCTTTAGGAGTTTTTTAGGAATTCTATTTATTCTGGTTTATAAAAGCGAGAAGAGGAATTTTTTTCTCTCATTTGTTACATTTATTTTGTATTTAAAGCTATGAAAGCACATACCTGCAGTTTATGTGCTATGGATATGAGTGCCTGTTATTGTTGTATTCCAGTAGATTTTGAAAATGTTTGTTTTGTTATGCTGGTTAGTAGCAAAAAAAAAAAAAAATTATTTGTAAAGTTAAAACGATTTTTTTTTTAATTTAAAGATATTAATCTTTTCTAGCCACAAGTCGTAGAAACAGCCCATACTTACACATTATACAAATCACATAGACTGTGTGACTAAATTATAGAAAACTCCCCAGTAGAACCATCAGCTCAGCAAATATCCAGCATGTTCTTGGCAAAGATGACACGCATTACTTTGGATTAGTGGGTCAAATATTTTAATGTATTCTTTGTTGCTAATAAAGATAATGTTTTACATAAGCTGTTTAAATTCAGGAAAATATTAGTAATAATTCTATAATTCTAAATTTTAAATGTACTCTAAGGTTCCATAATTTTTAATATTAGTTCAAAGGTACAAAACAACCACACTAGTCCCTTAATATTGTTATAATATATTTTTTTTCAAAATAGATTTCCTCAATAGGACGTAAGATAGCTTTTTGATACATAATCTTCAGTTTTGAATGAATTCAAAACAGATAAAATAAAAAAAATTGTGTGTCTATGTTTGCATACAATAAACACAAACTGTGATAATTTTACTAAAAGAAACAATGGATCAGCCCAAGTCAATATCACTTTTTAAACATTTATTTGTCCATTGAAAGTATTATTCAACACTATTAAATAAAAAACATGATGTTTATTGTTTGGATCAATAAAAAACTATATTTGAATTATCATAGTCTGGTATGTATGTAAAACTTTTCAAGTTCAGGCAAATGTTTTTATTTGTTTGTATGTAGACACTGACATCATTAGGTTATTCGTAAGAGAAAATAATTGTATCACGAATACAGCAGCTTGTAAAGAAAAATACATAAGGTTCTGGTTTCATAATCAAATTTGTATTTATATCCCACAGTGTAATCCTTATAAATAGTTTTATGAAAGTATTATAACACTTTTTATGTTTTCCGAGTTGATAAATAACTACATATTTATTACTATTAGTGAAAGTTAATTTATAACAGAATGCGCAATTCTTCATTCATACAAGTAAATGTAAAATTATGCGCCGTAAATTATATAATCGCTAATGTTATCTACTACTGGATGGTAAAGGTGATGACTTATGACATTTTATAATCAATTAATTATTTGCAATGATTGTTAGCTTGTGTTAAGAGCACATTATCAACCAGCATATTACATTGTCTACTGTATTTCTGTCTGTTAAATTGTAGATAATTATTTAAAAATAAGGTTTTTTGATAAAAAATAAATTTTAAAAATCAATATAATAGAACATGCATTGCAGTTAAATATTTTTTTAAAAATATGAAAGCGTAAAATGACTTAAAATTGCATATCTTAAATAATCCTTAAGTGTTGTAAGTCAATATATTTTTAAAACATACCAGGTCATTTTTAATAGGGCTATTTTGTAAAAGAATATTATGACAGATCTCGAATATTTTGAAAAGTATATCCTAGCAAATGTACATCTATCAGAAGATAATGGTAATTATGTAAAAAAATCTTTATATTTATAATGAGTCCCTACATTTTGTAAATTTACGCTACTCACTATATCATATCGCTTGCTACTGAATGATTAAAAACATTGTTTTATTTTTGTGTGGCAAGATATCTTTCAATTTGTTTAAATAATCAATGTAAATATAGGAAAAATATGCATGTAGTTTTCAAAAAAATATTTCACAAGGCATATTTTTAGCTAATTCATTTAAAATCAAACTGATGAACTTGTTGTGTGTTGAAAAACATTAGACGTTTCCTTTGAGAGGAATATGTATTTTTGATTAGTATTAATTAATAATAATATATGAAAATAACTTATTTTTAATAAATCTAAGTTCTGTAATACGATCAACCGATTACAGTTGGGTTTAGAAGGTGGTTGCTGGTAGAAAATTAGTGTCTTGAAAAAATTCAACTTGGACTGTAAAAACATATCAATTGCAGAAAAACTATGTAATTGTTGCTTTTCAAACTGATAGAAAAAACACGATAAACAGAGATGCTGGTCACTTTGATCTCTGTAAATTCTAAAAAATTAGGTTAAATCTAAATTCACAATTTTATCCATACGATAACTTTACCGGTAACAAAGCAGTTATCTATGATTTTTTCACAAAATATTAACCATCCTATTACGTTGACAGTAAAAATAAACTTGCTATTGAGTTTACTATGTTTTTTTACAAAAACACCGTTTTTTGTTATACTCAGTTCAGGGCAAAACGGCGCGATTGATGTTAGAGTGGAAATTCAATCTTCTGAAAATGTGACTGCCAAAACGGGTGCTTTTTGTCATACCATTCAAAACGGGCTTGTGAAATATATTCCTCTTTTCTGGAATTGTTCTAAAAGATTTTTGATAAACTCATTTATATATTTGTAAAATTTGACTAACACAATGTATGTATAATAATAAAATATTTAAACCATTTCCTTTGATTTCAATTAATAAACGTGGAAAAGGTAATAAGACTAAAATTTATAACAGTTGTTTGCAACTGTCATACATTTATTAGATTCACACCTATCAAACAATATAATTTACATTTCTATTACATGTTTAGAATACATTAAATCTTTTTATTAATCCTAAAGCTACATTAATTTTAATAGTTTATGTTTAATAAACTATAATCAAGTATATATTTAATAAACTAATTTTTAACGCACAAAATATTTTTTAATCTTTTAATAAAAATGTCAGTATGAAAAGGCGTTTAGACCATCGTTAGAGATGTATCTCGTATCATCTTTACCACTGATAGCTAGTTCATGATTATTTGCAGTTTGGAATGTGTTTTTAGAGGTGTAAAATGTAATAACTTCTCTACATTTAGTAAATGAATTCAAACATTTCTTATATTCATTAAATTCAATCATTATAAGTACTGGTTTAGTTATGCTTTCAGCTTTTTTCGATCTTATCAATTGTTCCAAATGTATACAATTTGGGTCTCAACACAATAAATTCTAATAAAACCGAAACCTTTGCTTTCGCCTTTAAAACAACGCAATTTTTATGTTTTTCTTAAAAAATAACCGGTGTGATATACAACAACGACAGACATGCCCAAATGTGTGTGTGTGTGTGTGTGTGTGTGTGTGTGTGTGTGTGTGTGTGCGTGTGTGTGTGTGCGTGTGTGTGAGTTTGTGTGTGTGTGTGTGAGAGAGAGAGAGAGAGAGAGAGAGAGAGAGAGAGAGAGAGAGAGAGAGCACTTGTAGGGAATTTCGTCTGGGTGTGTGTGTGGTGTGTATTACTTTGGTAATATGCTGGTAATATGTGACAAGGTAATATGCTGGTTGATAATGTGATCTTAACACAAGCTAATCATCATTGCAAATAATTAACTGATAATAAAATGTCATAAGTCGTCACCTTTACCATCCAATAGTAGATAACAATAGCGATTATATAATTTACGGAGCATAATTTTACATTTACTTGTATGAATGAATAATTGCGCCTTCTGTTATAAATTACGATAAATGACGGTAAATTGTTTGGAAAAAAATGTCGTAGAGGATGTAGCCAACAATAAACTGAAACAAGTACGATACGAAGGTGAAGAATGGAGGAAAAATAAGAAACTATGCACACAGCAAAGAATGTTATTTCAAACCCCGAATTTTTAAGATGCAACACTTGGTCAAATCAAATATATTGATAACCAATGCATAGTTTAATCGACACTATTTATAAAAAGATCCCTGATTGCTTACATGGTTTGTTAATTGGCGGTGCAGAGTTCCACCATTGAAACACAAATTATTTTAAAAAATAACTTATCAAATAATAAAAACTGAGTGCTTGGCCATCATTTCCTTTATTTAATGCCAACTTTTTGAAGATAAAATTTTTAATAATTATTTGGTTCATAATTCATTAGAATTTTGTAGTCCATTACGTTCAGTGAATTTTAATCACTTTTACATTACTAATGTAATAATTACATAAACTAATGTAAATGCAAACAGAATTTCAAAATGTTGCAGAAAATTAAAATTTCTTCTAATGTGACGAACTTCTAATCTGTACACACTTTGTAAAACATTAATTTGGGAGCGTATTCTTTATAATATACACTTTCAGTTTATTCGATCGTTTATGAAGTTTCAATAAGTTATAGGGTAGTTTTAGAATTGTTTAATTATACACACACTTCTATGGCTATATTTTGTTTACACACTGAACATTTCAAACAGCACCCTAACATTGTTTTAATTAGGTGTAATGATAACAGCTGGGTTCGCTAATAGTCTGTTTACACTTAATACATGTAAACAGTAATTCCGTCCCTAGAGCTTTCACTCTCTTCACTAAATTACAAATACAGATTGCCCATTCCCTTAAAAACCCCTTTATATATTGACTTGCCTCTCCGCTTCTTAGAAAGTTCTAGACTTTACGAGAAAGCTGTGGCTGTCCCGTCTGCTCAAGCGTATAAGGACTTGTAAACTTGTCAAGACGTGTGCTTTTAAATAACGGGAGAACCTTGCCCCTCCTTAAAACTGTTCTTTCTCAGAACATTAATTTCTACTGCTTGACTGGGATTGTTAACATAGGGATTATTCTTGGTCTTCCGATCATCCTTGGAACTCCAACAATATTGATCCTTAGAAACAATATTGATTGATGTCTAGCATTGACGTAGTGGCAGTGATATTAAAACTCAATGAACTGGAATGGCGATGAGTGCTGCAGGAATACTAACGGCCTCTTACCACTCGACTAACTGCTAGCGTGGCTTACGGTCAAATAGTTCCTGATGCAATTTAGTACGACTACCAGTATCATTAGCTTTGTAACTGCTGGTTCAACACATTCGACGTTGAACCTCCCTATAACTCACCGAGGACCTTATATCTTTTGTAGTTTTATAAACAAAAATTGCTATAGATAATAATAACCAGCAAATAATAACCAGAAATATATATATATATATATATATATATGTGTGTGTGTGTGTGTGTGTGTGTGTGTGTGTGTGTGTGTGTGTGTGTGTGTGTGTTTGTTTGTTTTCTAAGGAGGACGTAAACTCCAAAAGCATGTTCTTTGGAAGGCACTAGAGATTTTTTGATAAGCTATAAAGAAGGAATGTCAGAAGTGTTTGAAATGAGAAAAAGTAGAACATTGTTGGATCAGTCAAGGAAGAAGGGAAGCCTTGTGAAATGATAAGCATCACGAAATCGAGAATATTGACAGTCAAGATCTATGCGTTGAAGGTGTTCGACGCGTGGTATCGGGGAGTCGTAAGAGTTTACAAGTTCCAAATGTGTGATATTCGACCAATAAGAGATCTTACTCAAAGTCATTTCATTGAAATTTTAATTCATAAAGCCTACAGATTAGAATTTGTTAGACAGTATTAATAATCAATCCTATAATTAAAGCCACTCCACCGTACGCTAACGTCTAAAGATTTATTCAATTATATTTATGTTGGTAGTCAAGCTTATATTACGTTTATGACTGAGCAATTGTAAAGTTTAGGGAGTTTTTCTGGTCAAATGATGCTCTGAAGGTGTCATTTCCTAACGGTACCTGGGGATTAATTTTTACCTTCAATTCTGCAGATTTGCTGTTGTTTGTAAAACAAATGGTACATTTTACAGGCGATAAATTGTAATTAAATAGGTAATCAGAGAGTTGTTTTTTGTCAAGTCCAGAAGAACTAATAATCGTACAGTAAAATTAAACTGTAAAAATACCGAATTGACGGCCAATGTATTATTATTATTATTATTAATTATTATTATTATAATAAAATAATTGAGTTGTTAGTAAATGTAGAAATTGAGAACAATTGATTTACAATTAGCCTCATATCATTTTCGACATAGTTACCTATTTGTAACATATAGTAAGAATTCTTTTAGTAACAAAAATAATGGTATCTAATATCTATATATTTATAATATATATAGTAGTGTGTGTTGCGGGTCCTACCGGGAAAACATGCGGGTACTACAGGAAAATGGTGGCTGTTACGTCAACACTGTTTCAAAATGGTGGCTGTGACGTCAACACTGTTTCAAAATGGTGGCTGTGACGTGAAAAACTGTTTTAAAATTGTGGTTGTGACGTCAACACTGTTTAAAAATGATGGTGATGTATTTTATGACGTATTCCAGCACTTGGCTGTGTCTCTTTCAAAATCAAAATTTAAAAATGGTCGAAACTGATTTTTTGCGTGTGACTGTACAGCGCTTTGATCAAATGGCTGTGTCTCTTTCAAAATCTGAATTTTAAAATTACCGGAAGTGATTCACGACCAACGTTTCAACTAATCAGCATTCAAAAACGCTCTTACACGAAGTTCAAATGGTCAACATCGACACGGAGTTAAAATAACCAAATAACGTGCAACACACGGATTATTATCGCATTGCCACTCTGCAGGCGCTCGAAGTACGATTTTGAAAAATTTTATTAGTTTAGGCTACATGTGATATTCACAACAATATCAAATGACCGACGTTTCAACTAACCAACATTCAAACAAAATCTAGAGGAAAAATTTTTTTATTATTTTTCAAAATTAAGTAGCTAACATGTTTTAATTTTTATTTACAAAGTGTCGTTTACAAGAGACGTTTATAGTTTAAAACATATATATCGTATGACTATGATCTAAAGCAGTAACATATATTATTAATACAATCTGTTGCATATTAATTTAATTTCTTACAGGGAATGTAAAGATGTTGTTATTTAATATTTCAAATAACGATTTTTTTGTTAGGGACATTTTTTAATAGTAGAGTAACCATTTTCATAAATTTTAACATATATACCTTTCACAACGTTTATTTTAAATAAATAATTAATAAATGTTCAATTAATAATTAATTAATATGGAATCCGTTTATACATTTACAAATGGATTGTTGTATTTCTTCAAGAATAACACTATTTAAAGCTTCAGCGAATTTTTAAATACAGTAGTTTTAAAGCACAAGTAAACGCGTTAGATGTTTTTAGTATTGAATGTAGTAAAATAAACTCTTACAATGCTAATATCTTAAACAAGTAGAAAAGTTTAGTTTTACAATTAAAATATTAATTTCTTGGTTAGGTAATTTGAATAAGGAAAATAAGAGGCTAAAATGTTTGAAGTCCAATTTTTGTATTAGAATACAACGCGGTTCTCAAATATACAAGCTACCTGTGTTAAATAGTAAACCAATTCTTATAAAAAAGATTAATTATCTGCCCTTACAGTTAGAAATTAATTTCTTTTTCAAATAATAAAAAATTAACATTTATTAATAATTTATTAAAAATAAACTTTGTGAAAGGTTTATACGAGTATATGTTAAAATTTATGAAAATGTTTATTCTACTATTAAAAATTATAGAAATTAAATTAATATACAGCAGATTGTATTAATAATATATGTTACTTTTTTAGTTCGTATTGATACGATATATATGTTTTTAACTAAAAACGTCTCTTGTAAACGCCACTTTGTAAAAAAATTAAAACATGCTACTTAATTTTCAAAAATAATAAAATATTTTTGGTTCACGTTATTGTCAAACATTTTTATATTCCATTACTTATTTTCATTGTAGTAGTAGGACAATTATAAGGCATAATGAAGGCAAAAAATGTGTTGCAATAATAACATTTTATTAAAGTTAAACATGACAACAATTAAACATGTTTTGTTTTTAAAAATATAATCAAGAATCCTCTGGTCACTTGTTTGGTATATTTGTTATTATTTTAAATAGAGATGTATCGTATAAAGAAATATTAGGTATGGATTAGAGAAAAAAATTGCAGTTGACAATTTATTTCTCTAACATATACATTCGAAAATATTATTTTTAATTGCTGTAATAACAGAGGTTCAAAAAAACTAAGATACTAAAATGGCACATAATTTGTGTGTAGAATAAGCTTGAAGCCTGGCGCAATTTTATTATTTAAAGAGTTTTACAATTTAACGATAAGTGGTGAAATATCTAATGATCATAAATGTAACCGTAAACAGTTATAAAGGAAATACATTCATTTTCTTTAATACAAAAATTATTATATGGCAATTGAAAAATGTAGTTTTCAAATTAAGAGTTATGGGCTAGTTTCTGATACTTTTTCATTCTTACTTTGTAATATGGAATACGTTTTTAGATTTAAATACAGTAGTTAAAGCATAAGTAAAGCCGTAAGAAAACAGTCACAAAAGTTTACAATGTACATAAAATATTAGTAAATTGCATTGTATCTATCGTTATTATATTATTATCCCAACGCTTCACGCAAGATACTGACAAACATCTAAAAAATCAGTTTCGGCCATTTTGAAAGAGACACAGCCGAGGCTAGAATCGGTGTTATACGTCATAAAATACTTGGTTGCCATTTTGAAACAGTGTGGATCATCTTGAAAAGATGATAATCTCTAGTAAAGGTTACAAAAAAACGCTGACCTTGGAAACTTACAATTATCTCTTGTAAACGTCAAAGCCGCAAGCTGCCTGCAAGTTGCAACCGTCTTGAATGATTTATATATGTTAAAATTTATGAAAATGGTTATTCTACTATTAATAAATGTAGAAATTAAATTAATATGTAACAGTTTGTAACTTTTTTAAACCATATGCATACGATATATATGTTTTGAATTAAAAACGTCTCTTGTAAACGATACTTTGTAAAAAAAAAAATTAAAAACGTGTTAGCTTCTTAGTTTTAAAAAATAAAATATTATTTTTAATTGCTGAAATATCAGAAGTACAAAAAAAACTAAGACACTAAAATTTTACATAATTTGTGTGTAGAATGAGCTTGAAGCCCATGATTTATTTAGTATTTACTCAATTAACTGCTGTTCTTATATGCATAGATTAAAGGGCTTTGATTAACTTTTATTTAATAAAAATTCAAGAAATAGTGATCATCTAGCCTAACGCAGTTGTTTCTAAAAACAGTATGTACTAAATAGATCCATAAAATTACAGTATTAAAGATATGTTTTATATGTTATTGTGTTAAACAGCGATAATTTGGTATAAATTTGTATATGAAGTACACAAAATCTTTAATTAATCACACACAAAATCGCATCGTATTTTATAAGAGGTGTGATCAAAATATAAAACAAAAATAATTTCTTTACAAATACAGCAATTGCTTTAATAATTCAACTTAACAATTAAAATTTTAATGTAAGAAATGGTTTCCTTTCCTTTATGTAGCCTTCAATACATGTTTTAGTGTAGACAAATGTTAAATTTACATGTAATAATTTTAATATAGCCGATAATTACCAGCAATTTCATAATTTACCTTTATAGTTACAATAAACGTTATGTCGTAACAGTTTCTGAGAGATTACCCATTTTTCCGTCTACTGATTCAATGGCTTATCATAATTGTCAAAAATATATCATGGGAGTCAAACTAACAACGGTTATGACAAACTAGGGACTAATCGAATTGTTATTTTTATGATTTATTTTTTACAAGTAAAGTATAATAGATATTTGTGTATGTTTTTTTAATAATGATATTTAATGCGTGACCTCTTTTAAATATGTTTTTTTTCGTAATGGCATCCTGTTATGTTATCTCCGTTCCAATACCAAAGCTTTCAACACACCCTTGTCATCATAACATTTAAACTTAGAAAACCAATAATTTACCACCTCTTTAAGATACTCCGAGAAAAATAATTAAAAATGAGTTAAATTAAATAATATTAGTTACTTCCACGGGATAATAGTCTATATCTGTCATCGCAATGACTCTTGAGGTATTTTATCGTTTAAAACACTAACTCAGAGAAAAGCCTAAACTAACATCCACTCACTTAATAAACTTACAACATACATAGCACTATCATTCAGATAATAATAATTGGTTTTAGTAAACACAATGCATGCATAAAATGCCTACTAATTCTTACATTAGTTTATAAGTTTATCAAAATAAGGAGATATTTTAACAGCACGTTAATTTTAATTTTAAAACAAATTTATTTTCTTAAACTGATTATTACATTAAGCCGTTCTCAATGCTAAAGAAAGTAACATATAGCATATATAAATAAATAAATATATATATATATATTTGTTTATTATAATATTGTAAATTTATTGTATGATATTGGTTTCGAACATTGCAATAACTTCTAACGTGTTTACATATTTCATTTTAATCCAGTCTATATTTTAAGTTATTTACGATCTTTAAGTTTAGTAGTTGTATTAATAATCCCTTCTTTCCTAGCTTTAGGAGTTTTTTAGGAATTCTATTTATTCTGGTTTATAAAAGCGAGAAGAGGAATTTTTTTCTCTCATTTGTTACATTTATTTTGTATTTAAAGCTATGAAAGCACATACCTGCAGTTTATGTGCTATGGATATGAGTGCCTGTTATTGTTGTATTCCAGTAGATTTTGAAAATGTTTGTTTTGTTATGCTGGTTAGAAGCAAAAAAAAAAAAAATTATTTGTAAAGTTAAAACGATTTTTTTTCTTAATTTAAAGATATTAATCTTTTCTAGCCACAAGTCGTAGAAACAGCCCATACTTACACATTATACAAATCACATAGACTGTGTGACTAAATTATAGAAAACTCCCCAGTAGAACCATCAGCTCAGCAAATATCCAGCATGTTCTTGGCAAAGATGACACGCATTACTTTGGATTAGTGGGTCAAATATTTTAATGTATTCTTTGTTGCTAATAAAGATAATGTTTTACATAAGCTGTTTAAATTCAGGAAAATATTAGTAATAATTCTATAATTCTAAATTTTAAATGTACTCTAAGGTTCCATAATTTTTAATATTAGTTCAAAGGTACAAAACAACCACACTAGTCCCTTAATATTGTTATAATATATTTTTTTTCAAAATAGATTTCCTCAATAGGACGTAAGATAGCTTTTGGATACATAATCTTCAGTTTTGAATGAATTCAAAACAGATAAAATAAAAAAAATTGTGTGTCTATGTTTGCATACAATAAACACAAACTGTGATAATTTTACTAAAAGAAACAATGGATCAGCCCAAGTCAATATCACTTTTTAAACATTTATTTGTTTATTGAAAGTATTATTCAACACTATTAAATAAAAAACATGATGTTTATTGTTTGGATCAATAAAAAACTATATTTGAATTATCATAGTCTGGCATGTATGTAAAACTTTTCAAGTTCAGGCAAATGTTTTTATTTGTTTGTATGTAGACACTGACATCATTAGGTTATTCGTAAGAGAAAATAATTGTATCACGAATACAGCAGCTTGTAAAGAAAAATACATAAGGTTCTGGTTTCATAATCAAATTTGTATTTATATCCCACAGTGTAATCCTTATAAATAGTTTTATGAAAGTATTATAACACTTTTTATGTTTTCCGAGTTGATAAATAACTACATATTTATTACTATTAGTGAAAGTTAATTTATAACAGAATGCGCAATTCTTCATTCATACAAGTAAATGTAAAATTATGCGCCGTAAATTATATAATCGCTAATGTTATCTACTACTGGATGGTAAAGGTGATGACTTATGACATTTTATAATCAATTAATTATTTGCAATGATTGTTAGCTTGTGTTAAGAGCACATTATCAACCAGCATATTACATTGTCTACTGTATTTCTGTCTGTTAAATTGTAGATAATTATTTAAAAATAAGGTTTTTTGATAAAAAATAAATTTTAAAAATCAATATAATAGAACATGCATTGCAGTTAAATATTTTTTTAAAAATATGAAAGCGTAAAATGACTTAAAATTGCATATCTTAAATAATCCTTAAGTGTTGTAAGTCAATATATTTTTAAAACATACCAGGTCATTTTTAATAGGGCTATTTTGTAAAAGAATATTATGACAGATCTCGAATATTTTGAAAAGTATATCCTAGCAAATGTACATCTATCAGAAGATAATGGTAATTATGTAAAAAAATCTTTATATTTATAATGAGTCCCTACATTTTGTAAATTTACGCTACTCACTATATCATATCGCTTGCTACTGAATGATTAAAAACATTGTTTTATTTTTGTGTGGCAAGATATCTTTCAATTTGTTTAAATAATCAATGTAAATATAGGAAAAATATGCATGTAGTTTTCAAAAAAATATTTCACAAGGCATATTTTTAGCTAATTCATTTAAAATCAAACTGATGAACTTGTTGTGTGTTGAAAAACATTAGACGTTTCCTTTGAGAGGAATATGTATTTTTGATTAGTATTAATTAATAATAATATATGAAAATAACTTATTTTTAATAAATCTAAGTTCTGTAATACGATCAACCGATTACAGTTGGGTTTAGAAGGTGGTTGCTGGTAGAAAATTAGTGTCTTGAAAAAATTCAACTTGGACTGTAAAAACATATCAATTGCAGAAAAACTATGTAATTGTTGCTTTTCAAACTGATAGAAAAAACACGATAAACAGAGATGCTGGTCACTTTGATCTCTGTAAATTCTAAAAAATTAGGTTAAATCTAAATTCACAATTTTATCCATACGATAACTTTACCGGTAACAAAGCAGTTATCTATGATTTTTTCACAAAATATTAACCATCCTATTACGTTGACAGTAAAAATAAACTTGCTATTGAGTTTACTATGTTTTTTTACAAAAACACCGTTTTTTGTTATACTCAGTTCAGGGCAAAACGGCGCGATTGATGTTAGAGTGGAAATTCAATCTTCTGAAAATGTGACTGCCAAAACGGGTGCTTTTTGTCATACCATTCAAAACGGGCTTGTGAAATATATTCCTCTTTTCTGGAATTGTTCTAAAAGATTTTTGATAAACTCATTTATATATTTGTAAAATTTGACTAACACAATGTATGTATAATAATAAAATATTTAAACCATTTCCTTTGATTTCAATTAATAAACGTGGAAAAGGTAATAAGACTAAAATTTATAACAGTTGTTTGCAACTGTCATACATTTATTAGATTCACACCTATCAAACAATATAATTTACATTTCTATTACATGTTTAGAATACATTAAATCTTTTTATTAATCCTAAAGCTACATTAATTTTAATAGTTTATGTTTAATAAACTATAATCAAGTATATATTTAATAAACTAATTTTTAACGCACAAAATATTTTTTAATCTTTTAATAAAAATGTCAGTATGAAAAGGCGTTTAGACCATCGTTAGAGATGTATCTCGTATCATCTTTACCACTGATAGCTAGTTCATGATTATTTGCAGTTTGGAATGTGTTTTTAGAGGTGTAAAATGTAATAACTTCTCTACATTTAGTAAATGAATTCAAACATTTCTTATATTCATTAAATTCAATCATTATAAGTACTGGTTTAGTTATGCTTTCAGCTTTTTTCGATCTTATCATTTGTTCCAAATGTATACAATTTGGGTCTCAACACAATAAATTCTAATAAAACCGAAACCTTTGCTTTCGCCTTTAAAACAACGCAATTTTTATGTTTTTCTTAAAAAATAACCGGTGTGATATACAACAACGACAGACATGCCCAAATGTGTGTGTGTGTGTGTGTGTGTGTGTGTGTGTGTGTGTGTGTGTGTGTGTGTGTGTGTGCGTGTGTGTGTGTGCGTGTGTGTGAGTTTGTGTGTGTGTGTGTGTGTGAGAGAGAGAGAGAGAGAGAGAGAGAGAGAGAGAGCACTTGTAGGGAGTTTCGTCTGGGTGTGTGTGTGGTGTGTATTACTTTGGTAATATGCTGGTAATATGTGACAAGGTAATATGCTGGTTGATAATGTGATCTTAACACAAGCTAATCATCATTGCAAATAATTAACTGATAATAAAATGTCATAAGTCGTCACCTTTACCATCCAATAGTAGATAACAATAGCGATTATATAATTTACGGAGCATAATTTTACATTTACTTGTATGAATGAATAATTGCGCCTTCTGTTATAAATTACGATAAATGACGGTAAATTGTTTGGAAAAAAATGTCGTAGAGGATGTAGCCAACAATAAACTGAAACAAGTACGGTACGAAGGTGAAGAATGGAGGAAAAATAAGAAACTATGCACACAGCAAAGAATGTTATTTCAAACCCCGAATTTTTAAGATGCAACACTTGGTCAAATCAAATATATTGATAACCAATGCATAGTTTAATCGACACTATTTATAAAAAGATCCCTGATTGCTTACATGGTTTGTTAATTGGCGGTGCAGAGTTCCACCATTGAAACACAAATTATTTTAAAAAATAACTTATCAAATAATAAAAACTGAGTGCTTGGCCATCATTTCCTTTATTTAATGCCAACTTTTTGAAGATAAAATTTTTAATAATTATTTGGTTCATAATTCATTAGAATTTTGTAGTCCATTACGTTCAGTGAATTTTAATCACTTTTACATTACTAATGTAATAATTACATAAACTAATGTAAATGCAAACAGAATTTCAAAATGTTGCAGAAAATTAAAATTTCTTCTAATGTGACGAACTTCTAATCTGTACACACTTTGTAAAACATTAATTTGGGAGCGTATTCTTTATAATATACACTTTCAGTTTATTCGATCGTTTATGAAGTTTCAATAAGTTATAGGGTAGTTTTAGAATTGTTTAATTATACACACACTTCTATGGCTATATTTTGTTTACACACTGAACATTTCAAACAGCACCCTAACATTGTTTTAATTAGGTGTAATGATAACAGCTGGGTTCGCTAATAGTCTGTTTACACTTAATACATGTAAACAGTAATTCCGTCCCTAGAGCTTTCGCTCTCTTCACTAAATTACAAATACAGATTGCCCATTCCCTTAAAAACCCCTTTATATATTGACTTGCCTCTCCGCTTCTTAGAAAGTTCTAGACTTTACGAGAAAGCTGTGGCTGTCCCGTCTGCTCAAGCGTATAAGGACTTGTAAACTTGTCAAGACGTGTGCTTTTAAATAACGGGAGAACCTTGCCCCTCCTTAAAACTGTTCTTTCTCAGAACATTAATTTCTACTGCTTGACTGGGATTGTTAACATAGGGATTATTCTTGGTCTTCCGATCATCCTTGGAACTCCAAGGATGCAGACCACGATATTAACACCGGTTTTCTTAAAGTTTACTTCTATTAAGCCTCTCACGATTTTAAATTCAAATTAATCACATTCAGAGCGTATTCTTGGAATATCAAGCTTCTTGATCCCCAAACGAAGAGGGTGATCCACCAGGTTTTCTCGCAAAGCTACACATTTTGGTCTTTCTTTGGATTGGTCCTTCGTTTCAAAGTATATCAAATTCTGATAACGAAGAGTATCATTCTGTAGATACAGATCACTTCCGATGGTGGCGATGGTCGTAACACTCTAGTTATTCAGCTCGATCTAACATTTTCCTGAAAACAGTTCTTCAGCCCAACATCCTTCAGATTACACTTACGCAGATTGCCAGGGTATGGTTCCGTAGTGGAGCAAATAGGTCATTCTAGTCTGCTGTAACGTCTAGTGCTTCTGCCTTCCATGTCGAGCTTGTCGCACTTCCTCTGCCTCACGATGGTCGTCCCTTAGAGACTTGTCCAATGGTATGTACTTGTCGATCTTCCTAAATACATTCACTCCTTGAAAAGAGCAAGTCATACGAATTGTATAATTTTTTATTTCCCTTTTCGCTGTCTCCACTCCTTTAGATCCTAAAAGAGACTTTCTTCTCGATCTAAAACCAGAAAAACTGATTTTATCAGCTGATAACACTGTGCGTGTGTAACTGTTAAGCTAATCAGCCCGTGGCATCCAAAGGGTAATGTATTAGGCAATAATACGATTTGTCATAGATATAAATTTTAATTTACTGTTAATGTAGATATAGAAAGTAACATAACCAATGAATAGTAAAAAAACTGTTTTAATAAACCATACATATTACCACATAACCTATTAAAACATATAAATGTTATTATTTGTATAGGAAATATTACATTTGAAAATTACTTAACCCTAAGTTTAAAACTACCTCTAAATTAAGACGAAAAGACCTGTTAGCATATTTGACGTTCGGATAAATTTGACATAATTAATTAAGGTTAAGAAATTCTAATTTAGTCTGATTTATTGACATCATTTTTCTTCAGCTTTACTCTCGTTGAAAAAGTCCTGGCAGGCATTAATTTTATGGATATTCAAATTAAGTGAGCAATAATTAGGAAATAAATATTTCTAATAATCAATCAAGCAATGATTTACGTTTATGTCTTTTGACATTGTGTAGGAGATACAATGCTTCGCGAGTACCGGATGGCCTTACTTGGACCATAGAGTATTCAAGAAAGATAAAGTGCAAATACTATGCTTCTAATGGCCATTATTTCCCTAGATGAGGCCTTGAACAATAATATCCACAGGCTGCCTCGGCTCGGGACTTAAAACTCTCACATATATTTTGTGATGCAACTGTGACTTAAAACCAAACCTTACGT
Organism: Prosapia bicincta; assembly: GCA_036971475.1. Classification (NCBI taxonomy): domain Eukaryota; kingdom Metazoa; phylum Arthropoda; class Insecta; order Hemiptera; family Cercopidae; genus Prosapia; species Prosapia bicincta. The sequence goes on from JBAIZL010000001.1 coordinate 373,343,945, forward strand.
TCCGTAGAACAGTGCGTTATCCACTTGAACCAGCAGTCACTATCGGAATATTTATATTAATATTTTATATTCCCAAAGAAATTCCTACTCCCAGTTTTCGTGTAAATATGAAAGGCGATATCATTGTACTGTACATGAAGGGTACCTCCGAAACCACTAATTGGCAAACAAAGTTGTTCAAGTACAAAGGTGACAAAAACCAAACCATTTTTTTATTTTATTGATTTTATTATTATAGAAAATTAACAATGCGCTGATATCAGCAACTGTTGAAGCACAATCTTGGACGTTTTATTACTACACAACCTTGAAATTTCCAAGTAATTTGCTTAAGATTTTCGCTTCTCGTCTATCTTTGTGCATATTAAACGACTTTATCAAACTTAATTACGTTACAGCTCTTCCTATTAACGTATGTCCTAAATAATAACTAATTTTACAAGTTCAGCTAAATGAATAAAATATTTATTTACATGGTTATTGAAAGAAGTGGAAAATTTTTTTTTTATAAATTTAGCAAGATATCCCAGTTTTTACAAAATTCGGGTTATTGTTAGGACAAATATTGTATTCTCTAAGCATTGAAGTCGGTTAATTAACAGAGAATGAACACAATAAAAATCAAAAGTTAATACAATTATTTACGGTGGTTAGTCAATTAATTTTACACAGTTTCTTGAGATTTAATAATAAAATAGAGATACGTATTTAGATATATTTTCTGATTTTATAATGTTATTTGTAAACCTTATTTATATACTAAATTTTTTAAATAAAAGATTTCTAATTCTCTAACAATTTTAAATAGGTTTCAATACTATATAATTTTACCGTTACTCATTTGAAACAGAATTAGACGGAGAACTGAATGTAATAAAACTTACGTTTTAAAAGTTTGTTATCAAAGAGAAATAACACTCTATTTTTTTGCATTTTTGTACAGAATTATTTTACTAGATAATTGGTACTAAGAGCGCAAGGCAAAACGTTTCTAATTGAAATTTCAAGAGTAGGTAACTAAATAAAATCCTTTATAACACTAAAATTTATTAGTATATTTTCAAAACAGGTTCATTCCAGAACATTTGCTAGATTGGCTCAATTCAGTGCTAATAGACTGAATTACGTAGTCCACAGTTTAAATATTCCTTTAGGGGAATCACTCACCAAAGTTACAGCATGAGATCCACTTAATAGTTGAGAACTCACTTAAAACAAGGGTTTTTCTTGGTATATGTATTTCTTTTAAAGATAACTGGTACAAGAAGATAGAGTACGTATAATTGAGTGTATGTGTGTGTGTGTCTGTGTGTATGTGTATGTGTCAGTGTGTGTACTATTTGCCTTTCTCTCGGGCGTAATAATTTGTATATTGATAGTATTTTATCATATGTTTCGTTTTATATACAAACTTTTTTCTTTGAAATTTTGAATAAATTTACGTTTTTATTACTTCATAACCTGTAAACGAAAAGGGTATCCTCATTTGTATAATAATAATTATTGTGTACATGATATTATTTTGTTGCGTTTTTTATGTTACTATTTAATTTATAACAATTTATTTTTTTATAAACATGTAATGAAAAATAATTTTTGATTGTTCAAACATAATTTATGAAAATTAAATTTCTACAATAAAACAATAATTAAATTATTTAATGAGCATTATTTTATACTCGTTGGTTTAAAAAACCAAGAGGCGCTCATTAGAGTTATTACAGGGCTTACTCAGTAATTTTACTGTTTGCATTGCAGCACAACATGGAAATGCCATTAGAGCTTGTAAACCGTTATTGATTACTACGGATGCTATGTTGATTCCACACGTCAGGATTAATTCCATAACAGCATTCCTCCAGGGATACTACAACAGGGATTGTCAAGTCGTGATACCCATTGAGGCGGAAGGAATCCTGGTCATGATTAAGCATGCAAGTCGACGAAACTGCCTAGAAAACAGTCCATTGACATAATCATCATATTATGTAAGTTTTATTTTATTTCTAACCTTTTTTTATTTTATATTTGCTATGTAAACCTATATTTTCTGTAATAAATAGGCTTATATGTAATGTATGTAACTTCTATGTAGTAATGTATAAACTATGTAGGCCATTTTCTCTTAATACTCTTATATCTTAAAGGCTATCTCAAAAAAAATGTAGTCAGTAAAAATAATATATTATTATACCTAAATTGCATTAAATATTTAATTTTTTGTAAACTTTTTTATTTTTCTATTATATATCAGTTCCATCTTGTCTTACTTGTAGTGTTTTATCTTAATCACACACACACACACACACACACACACACACACACACACACACACACACACACACACACTCACACACTCACACACACACACACACACACACATATATATATATATATATATATATATATATATATATATATATATATATATATATATATATTCTTGAGGAGCTTACTCTATCTTTCAAATTACTTCTTTGGTTTGAATTTCCGTCTACCTCTATGGTTCTATAGATATATTTATTTTTTCTCCTTTTGGAAACTTAAATTCCTTTAAATTTCATTTCAATAATAATAATAATGTAGTTAATTATACTTCGCTAGTCATTTATGTTTTCTCATGTGGTATGTATCAAGGTTATACCAGTAGCATACTACATATAAAAGTTTTGTATCTACTAGTAAACTTTATATATATGCTACTAAACGTGGTACATACAACATATACAATTTTGAAACTAATCAAAGTAAATAGTTTAGCTACCAGTTTAACAAGAAAACGTCTAGTTCAACTGAATGTAGCAAAATTGCTAAATTTGCTTATAGTACTACGGAAAACTTAGAAAGTAATTTTAACCTGCAAAGTATCTCAATTTGATTATGACGTTGAAAATCGTGATAATATCAAAAAGGAATCTTCACCAAAACCGATAAAACTGAAAAAATATGATAATGAAAATTGTTTTTGTAAGAAATAGATTTGTAACGTGGGTTAATGAAAGCCGCCATTACATGCTACAGGTTTTTAAGATATTAACGGCAAACACCTGTCGTCATGAAACAAATTTTAAATAAAACATAAAGTAAACCTTTTCTTCATGTGCATTGTCCGTTCCAAATATTTATTATTACAAGACGGTTCGGTTTTTATTTACAGCATCTCTGATGAGTTTTAAAAATAAATATCCGAAACATCGACGCAAGTTATGAGGTTAAGAATAGTCTGCATTACCGATTCCCCTTCTACTGTCACTTTTCCATTGAATGATTACCCATAGCGTCGATGGCCTAGGTATTCTTCTCTTAGCGTCTTTCCTACCCTTTTCTCTGATCTACGCAATTACTTTGTCTGCCCTAAACATAAAACACGTGTATTGGTCTACATTTCAAAGTAATTATTCACACTGTTATTTCACACATCCATTTTTCGATAACATATAACACTTGAGAAATGCAATTTTGAGAATATAATTACGTTGTTTCAAGTAAATTTTCATTTCAAGTTTATGACCGATGTATTTCATTTTCTATTTGTTTTTAGTATTTCCTTGGCTTATTTAAATTTTGAGTATACTCTAGTTCCAAAAGAGGTATACACTTAGGTATGTTCAATTATTTTATTGCAGTTTTGCTTTTAACAATGTTTTTACAAAACCCACTTATCATCATGTATTGTCCATTTGTAGTATGACTCTTTAATGTAGATATTAAGTATAGCTGGTCACACGAAGGCTGACACGCGACTCAAAGGGCAAGCGCAGGCGTGGGAAGGGTAGAGAAAGCAATAAACCGTTCCACAGACATTATGATATGAGATGTAGTATTTATATTACAATAATGTAATTTTGACAATGCCAAAAGGCTGTTATAAATGTTGTTTGATTTGTCATATTAACCAAATCATTCACAACAAAGTTTCAAAATAATTACTTATATCAGTTTTCTAAACGCCTGCAGTTCTTAGCGGTGGCATTTGATGCAACGCGCACTACAAAAACCAATGTCTTTAATATGGTTAGTACAGGTTTTCTATAGAACTATCTGGCGCTATTTTACAAGTGTTCGCCTTTAGTCTATATGTGCTATAAATATGCTATATTTACAGAAGACCGATTATTGGTTGGAGATGTCTTGCAATTACTAAGAAATACACATTCGGGTGGCTCAGGTAAAGCTAGGTTTTTAATTAACAGTTCGCAAGTTGTGCACGGTTCGTCAGATTCAAGTTTAATTATCAGTCCTTAAACTGATAGGCTTATCGGTAGAAAATCAGTTGTAGGAATTAAACACAAGCTAACGAATAATTGGGTTTAGTTAACTATTCTAATTTCTTGCTGTTATATTAGTTGAATTCGTTTTAATGAATTTGTTAAAATTAGGAAAATATTAACACATAAAAGAGGTGTATTGAATATTTGGGAAACTTTTAGTGCATTTCCTTCTTTTATAATATTATTTTTTTGCAAAAGATTCTAAATTTTATCCGGCATGAACAATGTCTTTATTATCGAGCCATGACATCGAGTCATGACACCTTCTTATTATAACAACGTGGACGCTTCTGCGCATCGTGTTTCATCGATCAACAACACTTCATGTCGCTTGAGACTGATAAATGATCTTTGGATGTGCCCAAGTGTTCTTACAATGCCTCCGCCTTCTTTTCAATTTCATACGCAGGATTATCGAAAGATAAAACTACGTTGTTATGGTGTATTTACATTACTACCAACTTGAAAACAACAAAACAAGAATTATATCATTTCCTTTTATAAGCGTTTGTAAAGATGCTTTAAATAAGTTTTTTTTCAACGGAATTGGTTTAATTTATTAGGATAATAGTTTTTGAGAAATACATTTCAAACCTTCTTATATATTTTATAGAAATACAATTTTAAAAATTCCTTTGGGCTGTTCGTTAACATTTTAATAATACATACTTTCAACTATTCGCATTAAGTACCGAATTCCCTATCCATAAAACCTACTGTAAAAGAGCATTCAATGAATTTCAAGATTAAATCAAATTCCTAATACAGGATATTACAGCCCCTTACCACAAACAGTATTCAACCTGGTGGTGAAAATATATCCAGAAAAAGAAAGCTAATATAATATAAACATTTAAGTAATTTATTTCTCTTCAAATGATAAAGAAAACACTTTATTATACGTTGATATCTGCATCGTATTTGAGAAAGAGTATAGTTTTGCCCTTCCTTTAATAGTTATTAAATATATTACTGGCCGACTATGTTATCGTAAATTAAGTCCTAATTGCATATTTATCCACCTAATTCTGTACTCTCTAAGTATAGGACTGTAATTAACACAATAACAGATTTAAATGATCTTCTCACTTATTGTTTATTTCAAAGCTACTGGAATTTCCATAAATATTAGAATAAAAACCAGTTTCAACTTACAAACATTCACCATTTATATTCGGCAATAGAATAACTAGTTATTGCTTTAAATGTTAGACATTTGGATGACGAAATAGTGATAGACATTTAGATTACGAAATGGTGATAGACATTTAGATGACGAAGTGGTGATAGACATCTAGATGACGAAATAGTGATAGACATTTAGATGACGAAATGGTGATAGACATTTAGATGACGAAATGGTGATAGACATCTAGATGACGAAATGGTGATAGTCATCTAGATGACGAAATGGTGATAGACATTTAGATGACGAAATGTTGATGGATATTTAGATGATGAATTGTTAATAGACATTTAGGGGACGAATTGTTGATAGACATTTAGAAGATGAAATGGTGATAGACATTTAGATAACGAAATGGTGGTAGACATTTAAATGACGAAATTGTGATTGACATTTAGTTGCCGCCAAAACATTATTCATGATATGATGAGGTGTACACTCAAAATGTTGTTGATACCGAGCTTTGTTAACATTATTCACGATGATAATTGTCAAATAAATTGAAGACACTAAATGATAGAACTCTGACATAGAGTCTTTACAACTGTGATCAAAGTGAATAATAGTGGGCTACACAGCAGATAAATATTTACAATTTCAAAGCCACACACTCCCATAGATCTGGAAAAGGTGCTTGAGAATATAATCAACCTGATTCAAGGTTCTAATAACGGAATCATAACGTAACAACGTGTAATGTAATTGGCATTTGTTACGAATTGGGGTCTTTTCCCCTAATTTTAATGAGCTATTTAAAATATAGAAATATTTATCCAAATTAAGTAATACGTCAAATTTAATAATACGTTGAAGTAGAATATTCGTCTTGGTACTATAACATTTGAATACATTGTCTAATCACGGACGTAAAGAAAACGAAAATTCCATGGGTTTTCATGGAAATTCTCCTGAAACAAAATTGTCTCATAAGGAATGTACATTGTTTTACTGAAGTCGAAACAATTTACAAGTAGTCGTTAAGGTAACACCTCTATCTCCTTAATGTCGCAAAGGCAATTTATATCCTTTACTTTGTGAAATAAAAGTTTACTGTTTAGAGTTTAGGGGAAGTTGGAAGGACGAAAAGAAGCAGAAATAAATAACGAGGTATTAAAGTCAATTCAGCCTGTTAATGCACCAAACTAAAACCTTCTCATTAAGAATTTCTAAATTAATTGCTAGACATTTCCTGGTAATTATTACAAAAAACTAAAATGTTTAAAACTTTTGAACCTACAGTAGTTTTAAAATAAATTTGTTAACTTGTAAAAAATTGGTAGCTCTCTTTCAGTGTGTCTCCAATTCAGTCTCTTTTGCCCATTTTCGTGTCAGTTTTTACAAAATAAAACAATAACTATGTTAAGTCTGTAGAGTTTTTCTGCTCTTATCATCATAGTCATATATTTTTCTTTGAGTGGTTTTGGAGAGTCTTCATCAATAAAAATTTATATTTGCGTGATCTAGGTAGTAGAGCAGATAACTACTAACCTATTCCCTTACTAACGGAAGCATTCTTTATATACCTCAGCTAATTATGCCCTTATTAAACGGATTCAAATCCTTCCTCTAACTAGCTCTATCTGCTTTTAGTTAGTTGCGCAAATTGTTAAATTTTATTAATTTTAGTTTTCCGACACTGGTGTAAAATATTTTGAATTTCCTCATCCATTATTTTATTACTTTTTAAATGGGATTTGTATATTTCTAAGTATAAATGGTAACAACGTATGGCAATCAGATTGTGTAGATAATCCAGAAGACAACTACGTTTATCCTAAACTATACAATCCACAAGAACTAAATACTAAACATAATCCATGTGTTGGGGGTTCCCGCTCTCTTATAAGAATTAACTTCTAATAATACACAATATGTTATTTATTCTAACTCATTACACGTGTTTAACAGGTAGTTAAAGACAGAAATAATCTTTAAAAAGCACTGTTGCCAACATAAAGGTAAGTTAGCTCTACGGTAAAGCTTATCTTTTTTTTAAGACTCTCGAGACTTTTATTAAAGAGATAAAAGCTGGTATTATTGTAATTTCATTGAAAACAAACAGAAAAAAATCATATTATCTTCTTGCCGTTTTATATAATATACTTTTCTTTTTCAACCTTTGAATTGCCAAACCCGTATATAGACGGTTACCGGGCTACTGCGAAACCCTTATATACAGTTTTTCACTCATTTGCGCTGAGCCGCTTTCGTAAATACAATATTATTACAAATGATTTTAAATACGCCTCCTGTTACAGATCTCGCTCTTTAAAGAAGATGTTTTTCTATTAACTTTATCGTTTTAACTTTATCAAGTTTCATTTTATCGTTTTAAAATTGTTTTAATATTTGATATAATAAACGGTTTACAAAAGCCAAGTAACGAAGCTAAAATTAACCAATGGATATTAACCCCCAGAAAGGCAAACATATTATCGTCAGAGTCATTTAAATGTTGTTTGTTGTGTACATTTACTTGTTTTTCAGAAAGACGGATAAACGCGTTTAATTTTGAAATTTAGAATAACTCAAATGGTCGCGAATGGTGTTTAAAATATAGTAGCCTATATCTGGAACACGCTACACTATATATCAGTACATGTGATGTACCAGAAAATTATGTTACCAGGAGATGGGCTTATCATACTGATTGTGCAACTCTTCCAAGTGATAGCTTTTTATCAGTACTTTATTTAATTCTGAGGGGAAACAGATATTTCTCCAAATATTTCTGTTAGGCCTACACTCATAACAAGGAATCTGGAACTTTCAGGATTGGGCATCAACTGTAAATATAAAATCAATAACTCATTTTCTGAGCCCTGATGCAATCAATCAATCACACCAAATGTCACTCTGACCCTATCTTACTTTCCTTTTTTATATCTTGCAGTAAACTTTAAAAACATATATTTTATATGAAATCGTTAAAAAGCACTGGAAATTCTATGATTATTTAAAATTGAAGTAGCAGTTACTATTTTTATAGTAACTTCAACGTCTCGAACAGTTAAGGGTGTTTACTGATTAAAGAATGATTGCAAGAATATTTTTTTCATTATAAAGCTATGTTGACTGAAAATTAAAACACTAGAAAAACTAAAATTAATCTGTTTTTTATTTAGGCTTTCTATTTATAGACTTTCTTATTTAAAGTCAGTTTATTTATTAGAAAAATAGGTAATTGTCATTTTTAACCGGTTTTTGATGCTTCTAACAAGTCCCGCAGTTTTTTTGAGTCAGAATTCACTTTAACGTTAATTATTTACTTCTGTTAACATAAATATGTAAAATTTAATTAATTTATTTGAGCAGTCTTTCTGAAAACAGTATGTCATAAATGGATAAATTTATATGCAGACTTTTATGTTAAAATAAAATAATGGATAAAGGAAAATATTCACTCACCTTACTTAAAGTATAAAACCTATAGAAATATTGGTCAGTTGACGACATCATGAGAAACGGGCAATGATTTTCTAGACAATTTGATACCGAGAGATAAATAGATGCTGGGGAAACAACATTTACTGGCTCCGTTGTGTGAATCCGAGATAACAGCACGACATCTGTAACAGAATGCGAGTTTATATTCAACAAAGATTCAGCAGTTTAAAAACGTTTATGAAACTAGATGTTAAAAATATTTCCATAGAAATATAATAGCAATAAGGGCCCTACAATTAATCATGGAATCATGTGTTACAGATTTTAGTGCACAGGTCTTTACATTAAAGTGTTCATAAAAAGAAGCCCCTACTTGAATCTAAGCCAGATGAAAACAAGTGAAATAAAATTGCTAGTGTAAATAAACATTCATTAATAACATTGTAAATATCACGCTGATTGAAGAAAACGTTCACAGTATTATGAGCTCATTGAACAACTGCATTTGTTATTATTTTAAATTATTGTGGCCAAACAAATCATTAGATTTCCAAAGTGCAATATTGAAAGCTTCATCAGCTGTCTACCTTTCTTTACTACTGGTGGCAGAGAAGTGCAGCGCGTGTGAACAAAGCAGTGTTCGTTAACGATTTTTTAGCCTTGATGGTTGTAACACAATTAGGAGCTAGAATAGTTGAAGAAATACCTGACGTAAAAACATTTTTTCAGTTGTTTATCATTTTTCGTCATTTATAACAACTGATACATTCTCCCAAAACCAGCTTAACAAAATTATTATTTACGACTATTTAATGCCCTATTAAATGGGCATTAAAGCCCATTAATTATATTATGTTAGTAATAACTGTTGAGAGTTTATAACTTTCTTTCAAGGCCTTGTTAGAAGTGATAAAAAGGTGGTTGTTAATAGACTGTCAACTTTGAAATCGTAATTTGTTGTAATCTCTTGATGGTACGATTATACAAATATTTTTTAACTCCTCACTAATAGAAATATTCAATTTATATCTTTAAATCAAAGATATGAGTTTAGAAATTATTTGGCAATTTTTATGTATAGCATTTTCGAAACAATAAAGGAATATATTGTAATTGTTTTCTGCAAAACACAATTTGTGTGTTGCAAAACTCGGCGAACATTTTAAAATTCAAATTCATTATAAAACCTGGTAATTCAAACATGTTATTATTTTTGGTTGATTTAAAAAAAAAGTATACTAAGTTAGGTTAATATTATTATAAGTATAGCCTACGGGTTGTTCTTAAATGGTTTATATTCTACACCAAACACATTGTGTAGTATAATTTTAAAATTTTAAGTATTAAAGAATTTAAAATACTGAAATGTGTTTCGAATTTAATATTGTAAAACAATAAAATGTCACATATTAAAAAAAATATTTTTATTGATATACGTTTGCACTGGTTTTGTTGCATCCAAAAGTTTCAAAGTACTAACCTTTAAGCCATTTTGAACAGTTAGGAAGGGCTCTAGAGAAGTATTAGTCAAGCTACATATTCCACGGTTTATGCACTTCTTTAGGAGGGGAAAGAGCATGCACTGATGTGTTCAGGTAAAATAGAAATTTAGCATACATGTATTTAGCTTTTATTTTGATGGTAAATTTAATTAAAAAATAATCAAAACTAAACTTTTTCTAAAATAAAAAAACTATCAACAACAGATTTGTTACAATGTGGAAAAGTAGATTCAAAAGACCTGTAATTTATTTAACGTTTACTTCTCCAATACATTAGAAACATTAGTGATACAAATAGAAATTTAGATACTTTTTGAAACGTTTTATATATTTAAAAAAAGTTATATATACTACATAGGATCATATAGGAAACTTACAGTGTTAGCTAGAAAATTAGTACAAACTAAAAAACCCCACCCTTATCTTTCACCTTGGCATCCTACAGGAATCAATTACAATTCAAAATAAGTTCAATACACCAAGCTTTTATAGCTGATGTAATTATAGAAAATATCTTCAAATATAAAAAAACAAATATTTAACAATATAAAGGATACCAGAACGAAATATGCTCCTTCAAATTCTTCTTGGTTTCTTTTTTCTCAAAATTACAACCATTATATTATATATTATCCAAGTAGTCAATCCCTTTTTGGATTAAAATCAACATTTTCTCCTCGGCAACATTACATTCTTATTTTTATGATGTTTCTTATCCATGTTCTCGGAGACATTATTTTAGCTATATTCATTTGTGAAGTAATTATTTCAGTGTTTAGTCTTGGTACACTAATAATCTTTAACTTTTTTCATCTAAAATATTATAGTATAAATTAGCACACGGGTGTATGTGTGTGTGTGTGTGTGTGTATGTGTGTGTGTGTGTGATGTGTGTGTGTGTGTGTGTGTGTGTGTGTGTGTGTGTTTGTGTGTGTGTGTGTGTGTGTGTGTGTTTCAGTCTACATGGATTTTTTAAAATTTTCTCTAAATAAAATTAGGTGACTAAAAAAATTAAGTTTCTGAACGAATTTTAAAATAACAGTTGTTCAAAAAGTAAGTTATACACTTCAAGAATGCAGTACATATACTTTTAAACATGACCCTTTGATTTGTTATTTTACCATAAAGTCCCAACCTTAGATGAAACACTAAAGCCATGGTTATAAAATCAGTATCAACTTACAAGCAAGATGAACAGTGGTGCTTTTTAGTTACATTTCATTTTCAAATATGAGTGGCCATGATACCTCTTTGAACAAACGATGATAATAATGCTACTATAAACTGTAATCACATGTTGTTCAAGCTTACCTTTAAATTTTTGGTGCCACTCATTGCTCATTACCAAAGTGAATTTTGTGCATCAAAAGCCAAAAATATTAGTAGAGATGAGAAATTGCAATCAAGGTTAGCAATTGCAAACCTACATGTTAGCCTCCTGGACTTTAATGTTGTGAAATGAGGTAATTTTATTTCTAGTGAATTTATGCCTTCGTTTTCAGCAATAATTTCTGAATGTGAAAATTCGTAATTTGTAATTGAAGGAAGCAGAATTAATTCACAAGTCATGTGAGTTTCAATGTAAAATAATTAGTTAAAAATACCAAATTAATGATGACAAGCTATGCAATCAAGTAGTTGTAACTGCCTCACTTTCTAATAATTTTCAAGAATATTGTTTTAGAATTATATCTTTGATCCATAATTTTATGGAGAATTGAACATGAAAATACAGAAAAACTCGAAGAATAATGACAAAATAGGACTATTCTTCTAAGATTCATACATAAAATCTACTTCTTCATCATCATGCGTACTTTACGTCCTTTTTATAAAGTAACATGGCCCTTTTAACCACTGAAAACTTGTATCCATAAATCTCACAAATGTTATGGTGTATTTTAACTCGTATAGTAAAAATTGAATGAAAATGTGTAGCTCATTTATATAAGATTTTAAATTTTCATAATCAGTACAATTTCCATTAAGCACAAAAACTGTTCCAAAATGTTTATTGCCTAGGCCTAGCTTAGAACTAGAACTTACTTTCTGGGTAATAATGTCACGTAGGCCTATATTGTTTATAAATTTAACAAGACAAACATTGGTTATTTTCTTACGATAAAAACAAGAGAACGTTATTTCTCAGAGACATTTGGTACTTTCATTTCATCATTTGTGTCATAGTATCTATTACAGTCTCTGATTTTTATCCTTCACTCTTCTCGGTAATTTCGTTGGTGTCCCTGTATCCTCTTTGTAGATGCCACATCCTTGCTTCTCTTACAGTAGCAAATGGAATTAGCTTTTGTAACAATTTGGTGAGAAGTATAGCAGAACTCAAGAAACAATTTTATGTAATTACCACATACTTGAATCACTCGCGTTTCCAGTAGCTATCTAATTAATTAAAACTCCAAGTTTCAAACAGTATTCTAATTAAAATAGCTCGTTTGAAACTAACTTCATTAGAAAACGATGATGTCGAGCATTTCATCAACAGTTATGTAAAATCAATTAATTGTTAAACTTTCTGAACTCATCAACAAATAAAAAGAGACTGAGGCAAATAAAACCAGACAGGCAAAGAGAACCAGGAAACCGAGAGAACCAGGCGAGACAAGGGAACTCTCAAACTAATGAGAACCAGCCTACAAAACAACTAACGTATAAAAAGAACCAGCCTAATAAAGAGAAACTAGAAAGAAAATTCGACTAGACAACAATTATTAGATTAATATTTTTATTCAGAGATAATGTATCTACATAATTCCCTCATCATTACTTAATAATGGCCATTAGCTCGAGACTAGCTTCACAAAGTTTATAATTATAGTTTTGAAAGATACATCCCTCTCTCTCTCTCTGTCTCTCTCTCTGTCTGTCTGTCTCTCTCTCTCTCTCTCTCTCTCTCTCTCTCTCTCTCTCTCTCTCTCAATAATGCTTTACTGTATCTTTTATCTATTCAGTGACAGGTTTACTTTTACATTTGTTCATAAAGACCACTTTAGCATAGGAATCAACCATTTACAGACTCCATGTTTTTCATTTGTCATAGGTCCCTTCTTATTAAATTCTATATTGTTAAATCCTCAATGCGCACGAAAGAAGCTCTGCTTGAATCCATTGAATTAGAACAAATACAAAATTGAAGAAGAATTATTATTATTTAAGATAAATTCTCCATATTTTGATACAGAGTATTGTTTATAATCTATTTTACTCATTAATACTAAGGATATAGTGTGATGCGATGTTACAAAACTTTTAAAAACATTACTTTACTTTATGTTTCCACTCCATGTAAGCAATAATATCCTTTAATTTTATTCCTTGTAAATCCGTATACAAAACATTAACCGTCTACATTGGAAATATGTAGAGCTTATATAATAATGAGGTTAATCACTAAGGAAAGATAAATGTCTTTTCCTCATGTAAAAAACGTAACGCCTTTTAATGTTTACATCTTTCTTCAAAAGAACTAATACTCATCTTTAGACAATGAAAATATTGTTTTATACCATTTTCTCAGGTTTTCATAACGGAAATGTAAGTTTTTTTATCTTTACCAGTATTTTGCATTTCATACATAAATAAAAAATATATTTTAAATTATTTATTTTACCACAAAATGATTTAAGATTCTAAGCAATTTTTCAATAATTCGAGCGATGCTCTAAAAAAATGTTATGTCCTAAATAAAAATTTTCAAACAAATATTGTCATTGTTAACGGACCTCTAAAGGGTCTATACTTGCTGAGAAATACTCTGCAGTACAAGAACATTATTGTACTTGCTCTCTTTTCAAAGATTGCATTTTGTGATTTAGGGAATAAATTAGTATTGCATCACATCAATTTCTATAAGGTAAAATCCCCATAATTTGTGGTTTGTAGTTTCCAAACATTCTGCATACTCATAAACAGTAACAAAGCTAAGAAGTGGTTTCATATCAAGAACTAAAATTCTACAAGAAATATAGCGTCAAGAAGGATAATTTATGTTAACGAAATATGTATATAACAAGTTGCTGCAATCATCAACTGACTCAAAGTAAACGTCACTGCATTTGCATCATTTTATTCTCAACTTCTTCCGTTTAAAGCATATATTTACTATTTACGAACTTATTGAATCCTGAAATAGTAATTCTTTTATTTTATGAGGTAAACGGTTTCAATTTGGGATCTTTAAAGCTTGTTTTCAGTGAACTTTGCAGTAGTAGGACATATTATCCGAGAACGAAAAAAGTGTTTGAATGGCTGGTAGAACTTATGTCAAGGTGTGAAAACTTTGGAAATATTATCATTATTCAAGTAAAATCCCCAAAAAACTAATTAACTTATAACAGTTTTTTTTGGAAAAAGTAGATTCAGTTTATGTCTTACTAAAACTTCTTTTAATAATCTACCACTTTCGTATGTCCTAAATGTGTTATATATTCAACACTTCATTATCAATTAGAGTAGAAAACATTTTAATTTCCATTGGGATATTTTAACAGAATATAAGCTACCTTTCCTTGTTTATAGAGATATTGAATTATCCCTCTTCAGCATTAGTTAGATAGATCACAAAATGTAACAGCAGAGATTATTTTAATGTAATTTTTTTACACTATGACAATCAAGTAACTTGAGTTAAGGATATGTTTAAAGTTATATTTTTTTAATTTCATTATTCATCTTCAGCATTAAAAATTCAAGCTGTGTTTCCTCGTTTAGCTGTGTAAATAATATTCGGACTCTCATAAATATCGTCAATTTAGTAACTTCTGTGAAATCAAAATAGTTACTTGAAATAATATACAGCAATAACTATTCCTAAAACTAGACATTTGATATTTCTTCAATTTTAGCTTAGCATTTTAATATTTTAAAATTAAAATATAAAACAAATTTTTTAAGCTCAGTATTCTCTTCATAATAAGTGGTTTAAAATAAAGCATGAGTATTATAGACAACAGAATTTAAGATAACAGGATAGAACAACAAAAAGAAATATGGATGGTTTGTTTAATAGAATGAGAGGAGTTAGAATTGTAAGTTATTTAATATTTTGTTTCAGTGATGATCCTTAATAAACTTAGGTTGACATTTTGATTTCTTTTAATAAAAACGAACTGATAATGCCAAAACTGTAATTATTCTATTAAATGAAGTTGAATGTTTCATCAGCGCGGACCAAATTATGGTTAGAGAACAAAGTAGCCTACTTAGAAACTTTTGTTATATGCTCCACAAAGTATTGATCTGAACTGTATTACGTGAAGTATTAGAAATTATACAGCTGCCCCGAAAATAATTCATCATGGTAGCATATCGTTGAAATCTGTATTAACGTTGAGCCCGTTTTACCAACACTAAGACTGTAAAATATTAGTGCCTTAACATGTGAATTAGGTAAGGCTAAAGGTGACGTTTCAGACAAGAGAACTATTTTAGGAATTGAAAATTATTTTAGTTTCAAAAAAATATCTAGAGATGTATTTGTAAACTACAAATACATCTACAAATGATTTGTAATTGTAGTGTTTTCTTTTTTTTCAAAATATAAAACAAATAACCTATCCGGAATAATAAACTTCAAGAAAACAGGTTTGATCACAATTTAGGTTTTTATTTAGAACCAAATAGTTTGAAATATTGATCCCAGCACCGATTCCACAACTATTTTTAAGGAAACCATTGTTAAACTCCAAGACGCTCTGAGTAAAGAATACATTTTTAATGTATCACAGTCTCACAAAGCACGTCAAACATATTGTTCTATCAACTTCATGCTTTAACATTTTATACCGCCTAAGCTAGAGCTTCCACGTTAGTAGTAAGACTCTATGCATTTCCTTTGAACCAAATCCTGTCCCTAAGCTACATTATACCAATCTCTTCCAAGATTTGAACCTGCTTCGGTACGAAAAGTAGTACAACTAATATTATTATTTTGAGAAGAACATACGTTCCACGAAGGCATGTGTAGTTTTTTTTAAGTTAACCAAAGTGCAAACTTCAACCAAATTTTAGCATTTTCTATATTTACGTGAATTACTTTTCACAATGTTATTTATTTAAAACTAGGAAAACACTCTAAAGACCTTTTAAAGATAAAATAGATTTGACTATATCTATTTAATGAAATGTGGAAGGAGACTATATTTTCCACGCCACTGACTGCAGACGACATCAATCAATTTGCAAAAGACATCCATCATTCAAGACTCATCGAAGCATGTGGAGCTTCATTTTACAAGTCGATTAAGTGAAACAGAAAATTACATCTAACAACAAAATCATTATTTACCCACCTATGAAACCTGCTGCTGAACGTAAATACAAACATCTATATAAAGGTTTTAATATTCCACGCGTTTGTTAGCGCGGAAAAATAAGTTAGCAGAGCTATGCCTTAGAGAACATTTTCGTTAAAGTGTAGGTTGTTTGATGTTTTGCCTCTTCACATTACTCATTTGAACTATAAATATAAGGAATTTGTCATAGCACTACAGGTTTGATAAGGACAACAAATTAATCACTAAATTGCACTAAATAAATCAACTTTTAACTCGATATTAAATAGTTTTATCATTTATTCAACAGTTATCTACAGCGCTCAAATAAACATGAATTCCACGTTTCTGTTAGTTTATGGGTAAAACTGTTCCATATATTAAGGCTGTGATGTTCCTAATCATCGTATATTTCTTCTTTGAAGGGAATTTCGGATAATCCGCGAACTGGCACGACTTCCATTCTATATTTCTGTCTTCGTTGACGAGGATAATCCGAAACTCAACAGGAGATACAAGGCTAACAAGGCCAAGGATGTTAGGGCTTTATGATACTTTTGTACAGAACTTCTTAAATAGGTTTGATTATGCGCTCTCTTTTAGGCAATTCACGTTTTATTGTATATTTTAAAGAGACAAGACTTTTCGGTTACACAAAAAAACTCGAAATAGTTGAAATATTATATTGATTACGTTATTAAACACAAATAACTTTGGAATATACTGTTAACTTAGCACAAATGCGTAAAACAATTTCTTGAGTGTGCCAAGATTTTTTTTGTTTAGTGTTGCTAAATTTTTTAAATTAATAGTTTTAAGTTTTGTACGCCGTTTGGAAAAATATCCATATAGAGATAAATTAATATTTTCGTAAATTAATATTTTCCTAAGATATATTGAAATGACCTAGGGTGTTGATATATTCCCAAATTTTCACTATTTGCTCGTAAGATTAAATCCTATCTAAATAACAACTAATCTAATTTATTTCACACTAAGTACATACATGTATACAAAAACATTTATAAGACAAAGCGTTTTATGAATTTAATATTTAGTATGCTTCGCACACTGTCATCGACTAAACAAACAGTAACGAATGTTTGTTTTAACCTTGGACAGTGTGCCCAGCTCCTGATGCTATCATTGTATATTTAATTGATAACAACCTTTTCTTTTATAAATTTCTTTGTTAAAATGTTTGTTTTTTAATATATATATATATATATATATATATATATATATATATATATATATATATATATATATATATATATATATATATATATATATATATATATATATATATATGATGAATAGTTATTATCTGGAGTACATCCGTTCATTCTGAAAGGCATTAAATTATTGCAGTTCCGACGTTTCGCTAGAATCTCATCTAGCATTGACGAGGTGAACCCAACAACAGTTTGAGAGCGCGAAACTGTAGTTTCTAATATATATATATATATATATATATATATATATATATATACATATTTGTAGTTATGCAACACTGTTTTATTGTATACACTTATCACTTTCACTTATATACTTAAACAAGAATCTTACTTGGTATTTATGCGAGTTAACTTTCAATGACTAGCCTTGTCATTATCATCGGGCCTACTGATGATACCAGTATGCCCGATGATATTGACAAGGCCAGTCATTGAAAGTTAACTCGCATAAATACCAAGTAAGATTCTTGTTTATGTACATAAGTGAAAGTGATATATATATATATATATATATATATATATATATATATATATTTATATATTTATACTGTTTGATAGGCTGAAATATTTTATGTGTAAAACTTTTTGGAGTTAGTTCTCCGCATTTTTGATGCATGAGGAAATGTCCTTTGAAGTCAGATTAGGGAAAGGGTTACACTAAAGTTTGCTTCATATTACATCACTTCCACTGCTATGGTAATAACCTGGTAATAACAATGGTAGTAACAATAAAAAATAATAATATTTTGTTGTTTGAAAGAAAAAGAAATAAACTACTTGATTTTACCTGTTTTATTACTAGGCTACCAAACGTTGTTTCAATAATGTCGTACTTAGGACCATGTGTACGCATATTGTTTGCGAAGCTTCACATGTAAAATGCTGGAAACATTGTTTTCATTGTCTCTTGGATGTCCTCCCCGTAGAGTTTTTGGTATTGTATAGACAATGTTGTAAAGCTAAGCGATGACACCCTACAATTATTGAGGAATACAGTATTGGTTATGTCATTAATTATTGGACATTTCGAAGTGCATATTCATACAAATGTGATTTAATGCTCATAGATTACTATACTTTGGAATTTTTAAGAAAATTCAACAATGTAGTAGAGGTATTAAAGGTAAAACAAGTTCCTTGACGTGTCTAAGAATACCCACTGTATAAAGGAAAGTCAGATAAAGATGCATTATAAATTGATTCTAGCCCCTAGAGAGCATTTAGCCTCAGCCAGTTTAAATTTCCCTTGAGAGGCGTCTTTCCCATTGATTATGAGGAAACCGATAATGGACGTCAAACTGAAAACATCCTAAATAACACAAGACAACGGAAACTACAGTTTTATATCAATTTCCTACCACCTTTGTTCCATTTTGATGAAAGCGTTCACTTTTAGTAAACTTATATTTTTAAACAAGTAAACGTATTAAGACAGGTTATGATCAAAATTAATCCTTCGTTTGGGTATCTAACTTCTCTAAAAAGATTATCAGAGACCCATAGATTGTATTTGATCGAAAGTGCATACAAATAATTATGGTAAGTGGATGTTAAAATTGTTTTCTAATAATTATGTTTTTTATTAAAATAATTGCGTACGTAAGTAGAAGGTTTGTAATTTACAAAATGTATATTAGTGGTTCTATTTATTTACAATCTAGTTCTGTTGAAAGATTTTAGCTGTTAATGAAGATTCTGACTTGGGATAAAAATGTGGATCATTGTTTTATAATATACAAAAATTCTCTCTCTCCCTTCTCATTTCTCTCTCTCATACACCCTCTTTTTTCTCTCTCTCACCCACATAAATACACACACACACACGTGCGCACGCACAAATAAATGTCACATATACATCGGTTGATGGTTATATCTCATTTGAGACAGTTTTGAAACATTTCATAATTTGCCTGACGTCTTATACGAGTTTTTTAATCTTTTTTTTAAAAGACCATTCCTATCTAACTTGGTACCAAAACGTATAAATCCGCTAATCTGCATAACTGACGTGTCTTAAATTTTTAATTTTTTTTTTTTTGTACTCAGCTAATTTCTTGTATTTATTATACAAGGATTCAGTCGTAACTCCTGAGTTAGAGAGGTTTTGAGGCATGACTTCCTGGCCAACTCAGCACTCTTGTTATAATTAGTATAGCCTAAATCACACTGAACAAACCTGTTCAACTTTTACTTATTTTATAATGACCAAAATTTACTTTTTATTTACAAACATATGTTATAATATTTAAGTTTGTGAAATTCACCTTCATTTGCCACATATTGTAAATTATATTAACCAATCATTTCAAATTAAAATTAAATTGATTTTTTATTAACATTTGTGAAATTTACCTTCATTTGAAACATATTGTAAATTATAATAACCAGTCATTTCAATTTAAAATTAATATGTTTAAGTGTGTACATAAAGAAAGGTATTTGTCAAACCTAAACCAAATCACATGTTAATTAATTTGGAACAAACTGTAGGGTCTACTGAATATATAATTCTTAAGTCTAAACAATTATTTTATCCTAAGATAATAACTTTTTATTAACCTTATGTACATTCAGTTTCAAAGCAGCCATTCTTAGAGGCAACAAAAAACTCTTTTCCAATAAATGCAATGTTTGTTGTTACCTCTGAAGATTGTGGCTTTGCAAATTAAAACATACATAAGCGCATTAGAAATATTGTGGTTGGAATGTGTTTTTGTGTTGTTCATTAATAAAACGTTGAACAAACTTAATTGGGCTCTGTTTAAATAACGGTTGAAGTAAGGGTAAGTAAAAGTAATTATTTTTGGTTCCAGTGAATCACTTATTGTTACAAATATTATTGAAATACAAGTCGTAACACAAGAAACTTAGTTACAACCTATTAATTATTATTAATTACATAAATATTTGTAGAAGAATTTAGCACTGAAATTCTTGTAGTTTGGTATGTAAAGAAATTTTAAACCATAAGATAAAACATATTATTAGGTGTTTAACATTTTAGATGTAAATATATTTTATTCCTGTATAATATACAACAGTTTTTTGTTTCAATAGTTGAAGAAATATAAAATGTAAATGAAAATATTAGCGCTTTCCCTTCAGCTCCAACAACACAGTAACACAAATTTAATATCCCATAGCAGGCCTATATAACACACTGCATTTTTGTATAATTTCAGTCAACTATTACAACGGTACCCACGTCATTATGCAATGCGAACGTAATTACCACTAAAAGCATATTGTTTCCGTTAATGGAAACAATTAAATAAAACAGTACAATTAGATTTTATCCGGTGATAGAAAGGGTTGTGTCCAAACATGGCTACCCCTCCTATATTTTTTTATTTACTTTTATGTTTACGACGCTATTTAACCACTTTTGGGAATAATCTATAAGTAAACTACTATGTACTTTCAGAATCGATGTTTATTTTTTTTTGTAATGGAATTTCTATATACCAATAATTTGAAGTTTTGCAGAGATAGGATATATTATCAGCTAAAATAAACATAGTTTGGGAATAATAAATTTAGCTATATCCTGAAAAGGTCAATGTAATCCTATTTATATTTTGAGTTGGCAGCTTTGCATTACCAGCAAATATTGTATTTGTGCCAAACGAGGAGTTTCATAAAGTTTCGGATTTTTGTTTTCGCTGATAGAAAAAAACTGGGATTTTTATACACAACATAGACAGTTAGACATCCTACATTAGGTGTAGCTTTTTTAAATTTTAATTTTTTTACCAATTTGATTTCATTCGAAATAAGTAAAACTAAAACTATTAAAGTTATTTAAAAAACGAGTACCCGTGTTCGCCTCGCTGTAAAGGTGGAGTCAAACATGTAGAAAGTTAGACATTATCGGACTTTGCTCGCTCTGCAAAGAAATGAGAACGGCTTAAGTTCGTTATTTTGGTTCAAATGATCTAAAGAACGAGTACTAGTGTTTCGAGTTGTCCTCGAACTACTGCAATGCGGTAAAAGTGGAGTCGATGCGGTAGAAAGCTAGCCAGGACCAGCTCGCTCATTAGCTAGCAGCTAAACTGACAATATATGCAACTATTTTATTTAGCTACGATACCTCAGCTATTTATTAATTACATCAGTAGTAACAAAATATGCTAGAACCAGATAGTAGGTTTTAAACAATAGCTGCCTTGAGTAATCAAGAAATGATACAGCAAAAGCTCCTCATCTAAAGCAACCAATATCATCTAAAGCAACGTTAAAGTTTAAACTATCACATATATATTAACTTGAGAAAATAGTTTTCAATGAAACCTACTTTGTAAACCAGATGATAAATTAGTATTGTAATGAATTACTTGACAGTCGACAACTGAGACCCAGTATAGCTCAAATACGACAGTGAGACATGATATTTCCAAAAGGAAACATATTGTTCTGATATCTTACAACTAGCAATAACACGTAATCGAGTGTGTGTGTGTGTGTATTTGTGTGTTTGTGTTTGTGTGTGTGTGTGTGTGTGTATTCATATATTTTATACTGGTTTATATTTAGTATTGTCTTGCTCCACTCAAACTTTCCTACATTTTAACATTTTTCCGATCCTCAAATTCCCACTTTTCCATTACCTCAGCAGGATTCTTCTTTGCCATCATTTCTTCATTTACCGATTCGGTGAATTACGTAATTCATCTGCTGTGGTATAATTTTACATGCTCAAACAAAATGAGAACATTCCATTCAATATATACATATAACTGACCCTCCCTCTTGTATCCCACTCTAAAGAGCTCAGCTTTGTAAAAATAACATAACTACCTGTACGTCTTTTAAATAACGATGTTTTACGGAAATATACAGATGTTGAGATGAAGAAGTCATTGGAAGCATCGTTACATTTATACTGGTTGAAAAGGCAACAGAAATATTTACAAATAACAAAATAGTATTAAGATGATAAAAACAATCAAATTAAATTACAGCTATAAAAATTCCGTATATATTCTGTTCTAATACTTATTGTATACACAAATTATGGATAAGCAGGCAAAGACGGAAAAAGAAACATTTAACAAAGAACAACATTTAGGACAAAATAAATAATTTTAAAAAAGTCATATAATTTTTAAATAATAGAGTATATTTTTTGTTTTATAGATAAATCACAAATGTTTGTTGTTTTAATAGTTATTCAATAAAACTAAATATAATTAAAAAATCATCAATTTTCAAACTCATTCTTATAAAAAGGACGCATGAATCATAAATTAAAAATGGTTAACTTCTAAATTAAATGTTTAATTATATTATTATTGTATTGAAGACTAAATGAGAATAGATAAAGAGAGATTATATTAGAAAATACTGATTTCATACTGCTAGACTTTCATAAAACACTTTATTTCATTGTAAATTACATAAATTTGGTATGAAATGTTTTTTGTTCTAAAAGAAATGTCACCCTTCAAGCCCTTACAATAAATCAAGTGTTTTCCTCCCCATTAAACCCAGCTTTGCCACAATACCTGTAATATCACGGTACATTGCTTCCTTTAATTGGACGTTGGCACCTACCTCGCTCCCCTTAACCTTACGTTTAAAGTACAATAGGAACGAGTACAATTTTCTAATAAGATTCCCGTGTGTTTGTATTCTGAATAAACAGTAATGTTGTAGACCTATAGATGAATAAGCAACAGCATTCATGTTGTATTTCTACTGGTGTTCGTGGGGTCACAAGATTATTGATTGACTAAATATTAAAATTCTTAAATATTAAACGTAAGGTTTATAGACTTGAACTACTAAATTCTATGTTATAAGCAAACAGTAGCTAATTAATTTACGTAAAGTAAGAAAAATTCGTTTACTAAAAACAATTTTAAACTGAGTGTCTCAAAAAAATGTATAATAGAAGTTTGAAAAGCATGAAAAATATTTTTCATGAAGTCTTCCTTTCATTTTCAAACTGTTTTACACAAACACATGCATAGACCTTCAAGATATAAGGTTTCTAAGGTAAATCCGTCGCACGAGAATAGGGAACTGACGTCACTGGTAATCGTAGATGGCGTGACATGGCCTGAATTCTTAGAAAATGTATGATTGGTCAAGAACTCTTCTGGCAGGATTGATGTCCTAGACATAGAGTAACCTGCGGGAAGAAACTCCAGGAAGCGTCACTTTTCAAAGGAAGGACACGAATTTGTGTACAAGCTCGTAAATCTTTTTGAGTGAACTAGTTAGATTGGCCGGTAGGTACTCTGGTGACCGCCGAGACTTAGTCTAGTGTTTTCATTCGACCCTTTAGGAGGAGTTTCACTCGCAAAGTTTATTTCTAACATCTTATAGTGCAAAACACTTCCCGATATGGAAAATAAAAACTTCAAACTTTCCAAACTGAAATGGTCACATGTAAAGAGTTTTTCTTATAAATTCAAACTTTGTGAACTAACTGTGTGAATAATTGTGCAACAGAAATATTGCAACAAAGAGTTAACGAAAGTCGAAAGAAGCATGTGTTATAGATTTTGGAAGTATAATGAACTTGAATAAGCTCAAAATTAACTAGACTTAGCTAAAATTCTGTTTTAAAATGTAATAAAATCACAATAACAAAGGAGCAGAGACGAAAGGGTGAGAACGGGATGTGGCAGACCGACAACAAACGTTGTTACGCTTGCTTGTTTTGTACACATTACTTTGCTGTTTTAAAAAAAATAATCATATAACCTTTGCCCAATAAACATGTATCACCAAAAAATAAACCTATTGTATTAACTTATGGTAAAATTGAAATAATTTTTAATTAAAATTAAACACTTTTTAAAATGTTTACATAAAACTAGAGTATTGAAATAAGAACTTGATAAAGTACAAAACATATATACTTTTTATAAAAGTACTTGTATAAAGTACAAAATATACTTCATTTTATGAAGTAAAATAATATTTTTCTAGTCGAATATAATTCTTCGGTAATTAAAATAATTCTTGTATAAACAATTTAAAAGTTCCTTCGTTAAGCTTAGAGTGTATTTTAGTATTCTCTAAAGATTTTAAAAAATAAACCTAGAGTAATTGTCTTATAATCTGTTACAAATTTTCTCAGCGGCTGGATACAGCGTTCCTTATTTGATCAGTTGTCATTTTCGAAAATTTAATTCGTTTACCGAAGCCAATATTCGTTTACACTTGAATGAAGTTTTTGGTTATTTGTTCTTACAAATTTCACAACTTTATTTAGAAGTAGATTATTTTAAAAATTGTAAACATATATGTAACTGATGTGAATTTAACTTGAGCATAATCATGTTGTCAAAATAAAAGCACGTTAAATAACAAGTTTTCCTAAATCCTTTTAAATTATTATTTTTTTCTTAAAATGTTTATATAATTGTTTAGTAAAACTATTATACAGCAAAGGTTTTGGAAAAGTATTAGATTTAGTTCATATATATATATATATATATATATATATATATATATATATATATATATATATATATATATATATATATATATATGGCTGAAAAATGAAACAACTCTTTGGAAACCTGCAACCATTCGTTTGGGAACGCTCAGGAACGGTGTTTCCTATATATAATCCTATATATAATAGGCCTGCTTACTTCTTTATAGTTTATTATTAGTAGCTTTAAACCAATATAACCATTGCACACTGTGGTTACACACTGTCTTTAATGCTAAAACTCTGTGAGTACATCGGACCACTTTGTAAGGAGGATAGGGCGCATCTGGAATGCTTGAAATTAGTGAACTCTCAGAAGAAGGTGAGAGTTCCCAGACTGGAAAATGTTACACTAAGCCACTGCCTTCAACTCAATATGTTATTTCACTTAGGTATAAAAGATTTATAAATGAATACAACTAGTAAAATCAAAACGATTGAAGCGTCCAACTTAATGGGGGGTGTTCTATTTCGGGGGTGTTCGAAGTTGACTTGTGCATTACTAACAAAATAGACTGAGTTGACGAACTTTGAAAAATAAAACTACTTTTAGTTTAAAGGACCTAGTTGGAGACCAGTTCCTTTTACCTGATAGATTAGGAAAAAAAATTATTACAGTTATATTAGAAAATAAAAACCAAGGACATTATTTATCATTACTGAAAAACCAATAGACATGAGAAGACAAGGTCAAAAATTATAAAATAAAACCGTATAAAATTAAAGGTAAGGCAAAGTAATGTAAAGATTCTAGTACAATAAACGTTAGATAATTAAAAGTATTTGTTGTAATATTTATTATTTTTTTGTGATAATTTAGATCTTTATATATGAAAATTGCAACACCCTTACACTACACTCAAACGTCATTTGATTTCTATCACTATTATACTAAACTAAAGCAACTTTATATTTGTAGCATCATTTGAGTCATCATTATATTTGTACCCTCATTTGTGTCATCACTTTATTTGTAACATCATTTGATTTTCAACAGCATTATATTTGTACCATCATTTGAGCCTAACATCATTATATCTAGTGTCATTTGATTTCCAACATCAATATATCTGTAGCATTATTATATTAATGATGAGGTGTACACTCACGAAATTTTGTTAAATATAACACGGCATCAGCAGTGTTTTTATTTAACAATTATTATATTAAGTTAGTACTGTATTCAAATAAAAATGAATGATAGGCAGTCGTACGTAAGGTATTTACCATGAAATGAATTATTACAGACTTTAGTACCGTAAGTATCGAATCAAATAGGTTATAACTAAAAAGATAATTGAAATAATCAAGTCGATTAAGATTTAAGGGATTATCAAAATCGATAAAAGATTTTTGAATAACATATTTTCTTCCATTATTGTTCACTAAGAATATGTGGATATTAAAGGAAAAAGAGTATTGAACATTTTCGTATTTACCGAAACAAAAACAAACGAGTAGTATTTTTTATTGTTTTATAGAAAAATATGTTCAATCACTTATTATTTTAAAAGTTTATTAGTTATAGAAGAATCAAATATTAAGGTAATTGATGTATTGTACAATTTAATTCTATTCGAAATTTTGTTGCAGTTCATGATGGAGCTGGTTGTTAATTACTTATTACACTTTTGCTATTAATTGCGACCAGCCTTTTTGTTAACAAAAAGTTGTTAAATTGTTAACTTACACTTGGAGTAAACGTTTTCGTCTTACGACTTCAGGAAGCTGAAGAAGTCGTTTCCTCCAAGTGTAAGTTAACAATTTAGCAACTCTAGTTAACAAAAAGTCTGGTCGTAAGTAATAGCAAAAGTGTAATAAGTAATTATATTCGTTGGCTGGATTGTTCAAGTGAATTAAACTAACTAACGTCTAAAGTAGAACTACATTATTAAATTCTAGAACTTTGAAAATGTTTTAATGAGATTATTATTTAGCTAGAAAATGTTACTTATTTTTACTTACAACAAGACATAATTGTATCCATTGTATTTGTAACCTTTGTGCGCTTTATAGTGCGTTCATTGCGGTATGGATGTCTTTGTCGTTCACCAATATATTTATTTTAACTCGTTACTTTAATGCTCAAAAAATCAGTTCTTTGATAACTCCTAATTGAACTTAACCAATTAAATTGAAAGGTTTCAAAGGACGTCAACTTCTTTCACGATGCTGGTTTCGTCTTTTATAAATGAAAGCTTTTGTCTTTTCAAGTTCTATCAATATTGATTTATTTTTCCTCTTAAGCAGTTTCCTTTAATATCGTTTCCTTTCTACTGTTCTGCACGTGTACTTACATTTAGACAAATAGTTATAAATTTAACGTCATAAAACTGTTACGTTTTAGAAAACACTTCAATCATGAATCTTATTGTTGCATTTTAAACTATGCCTACCTCATTACACGAAAAAATACTTATTTTAAGAGTTCTGTTGTATAGAAAAATCATGTTTCTAGGAAAATAACGACAGACACCGTCAATTCTAGGTGGTGATCACTTTAATAAATTACACACCTCACATATTCACAATATGTAAATGTTAGCTTTGCGCTCTCTCTTTCTCTCCCAAATATAAAAATAATTATATTTTCGAAACTTTAGTTGATGATGATGTTATATTTTAAATACTGATAGATTACATTCACTTTTCTTGAACAAACAAGTACATTCTATTCAAAATTTCTCTAGAATATTACACCATGTCCAGTAAAAACCATCTCACTTAAAAAATAAAATTTATACATAAAAGGTTGGTCCGATTGCAGTAACCGAACTGCAGTCCCTCGACAGTTTTGTACAGGCCATCTTCTTTGCCAACATTCCAAAAGTCACAAATTAGAACAATTGGATACGCGTTTATAACGTCACAGAAAACTTATTTATAAAATCAACATTATATACAAATGAATTATTTAACTATTAGGCGTAATATAAAGAAAATATATAATAAATGTGATTTACAAACAATTATTTCAAAGTTAAATTTTTCGTCTTGTAATAGGGGGCCTATATTTTCATGAACTGATGACTAATATCTTAAATTTGTATTTTACAGTAAAAAACGCTAGGAATTTACAACTGGTTTATAAAATTTAAAAGATTTCATTCCTAATTATTTTTACTGTGAAACATCAAATATCTGAAACAATATCGGTTTGAAAGTTTCCAGTTAAGTGCTTTTCTGATTAACCAATAACTTACGAAAACATTACGTCACACAAACACATGAAACAAAGAAACTCTGATATCCAGAGAAAACCAAAAAAGTATATTGTCTATATTTTTTATGACACTTCTTACAAATACTGTACGTAAAGTATAAAAAAATCGCAGTTATTTCAAAGTACCCGTCACAATTTGACCTGTTAGTGGGAAATCACTGTTAGTCACATCCCTGATAGGCACCACAGCAATGAGAAATTTTTCACTGAAACGATACTTCAGTTAAAAGCAGTTTTGGTTCACCTTATTTCGGACAATCGATGCAGTACTCCTTTTTTTATCGCTCAAAGCAAACATATTGAACATAGTTTTCATCGACTGTTTTATTAAAAATGATAAAGAATTACTCCTCGAAATATTATGATTTAATTACAAATATCGAAACCTTTTTCGAGAACTGTGTAGGCCTACTCTGTTTTATGACTAATGAAAAGCAAACTATTTTAATTCAAATATTTGACGCCGGTAACATTCTTCGTTTGAAATCCCTTAAAATTCCTTACTTTGAAATTTGGATGGAATTCAATATTAATCTGCAAGTTTGTAAACTTTGTTTGTAATTAAGAAAATTTGTCAGACTTAAATTTCTAGAAGAGAAAATAAACTTTCCTAAAGACCCTTAGGTTATTACATTGAGATCAGATACTCTTTGAATAGTTTGACAGAGAAAGGCGTTCTTTATTGCATTAAACAAAATTAAATTTAACGTACGTAATAAAACAATAAAAATTACAGTTGCAAAAGATAATTTTATACTATAGAATAATACAACAAAAAATATTTCATGGTCAAATAAGTTACCTAGATGCAATTTATATAATATAAATAAGTTTTATAGTTAATTATTTTCTTTGGTATACAACAAAATACAAATCCTTAATAAGAAACT
The DNA here is from genome assembly GCA_036971475.1 of Prosapia bicincta. Lineage (NCBI taxonomy): Eukaryota > Metazoa > Arthropoda > Insecta > Hemiptera > Cercopidae > Prosapia > Prosapia bicincta. Next base: position 373,373,382 of record JBAIZL010000001.1, read on the forward strand.
CATTTTCGTTACGGAAAAGTAGAAACATGTTGCGACGGTAATGTTACAGAGATTTAACAGCAACATACGACTCTCCAGCGTAAGGAACATGTGGCAACGGTAATGTTGTAGAGATTTAACAGCAACATACGACTCTCCACCATAAATAACATGTTACAACGGTAATGTTATGGAGATTTAACAGTAACATACGACTCTCCAGCGTAAGGAACATGTTGCGACGGTAATGTTATAGAGATTTAACAGCAACATACAACTCTCCAGCGTAAGGAACATGTGGCAACGGTAATGTTGTAGAGATTTAACAGCAACATACGACTCTCCACCATAAATAACATGTTACAACGGTAATGTTATGGAGATTTAACAGTAACATACAACTCTCCAGCGTAAGGAACATGTTGCGACGGTAATGTTATAGAGATTTAACAGCAACATACGACTCTCCAGCATAAGGAACATGATAATATCAGAACCGTATTTGTGCACAACTCTTTTAAGAGCTGGTCGCTCCTGCTAAAAAGCGGAAGTGTAGCACTATCATTAATTGCTAGAAGTATTACTAAGGGTGAAATTCAATTATTTTTATTGTCAAGGCAAAATGTGTCTCGGGAAAAAACAATACTAACTCCAGATTAGACTCCATTTAGGCTTAAATTAACTATAAATCACTGTATGAATATAAAACAACATTCTATTTGTTGATAAATATAAATATTTGTAATTAAATGAAGAGTGCAGACAGCAAAATCCACTAGGCGTACCTATTAACGTTTGTGGGCTAAATGTATAATTTTAGCAATGAGTTGTATGCATTTAATTGAACAAACATTTTTTTTAACAATAACGTGTTAGTAATAAAGTTTACAAAGTGTAAATGGCTTTGTGCTTACTGTTTAAGAAACATTCGCAGCACACGTGCTCGCGCACTTGCACAGACACACACTCACACGCATTGGTTTCATTTGTTAGCTTTTTAGTACAACCCGTGAATATATATTAGCAAATTTTACAACGAACGTTTTGACATGACTACAATAAAGTAACTCCCCTGTAATTCTTCAGAAACACAGACAGAAAGGCAGATCCCTTTATTTTTGAGGGTGGTCGTTGAAGTGTAACACCCGCCATTATTCCCCTCTCTAGTTGTGCAAATATATCGAGCGTGCCGTTTCCAGCTCGTCTTCATTGCTCTGTTAAATAATGGAATTGTACTTAATTCGATTCCTTGAAGATTGCTTTTATTAGACCACAATTCTCCCATTACATAAGAACTCAGCATAAGTTGAATTCAGTACGTTTGCATATTAGGTTAATTAAAACGTAATGTAATTCCAGAACAATTGTACTTTGGTATTAATTGAATTTAAATCTTCTCGGTCTCTCAGAACAATACTAATAACACTGCAATACCTATTAAGAAGAAAATCGTAAAATTTATTGAAATATGTGGTAGCATTTATAGAACACCTTTTATGTAAAATGTTTCGAGGAATTTATTTTTTACATTTTATATTTATATGAATGATACACCAGAAAAAAAATTAATTAAATTATAGTAACTTATTTCAAATCCAATAACAAATAAAACTACCAACAGAACTATCTGTATTATTTTGTTACTTCAATGAAAAAATATTTAAATTGTGAATAATTTTTACGATTTAAGAGTAAATTACAGTTGTGAAATAATGAACTTTTTAAACTAATAGGAAACTAAAGTCGATAAATTAATAAGTCGAGGTCTTTATTCTAATCATTTGAGTTGGATCAAAACACTCGTCAGTAATCATGTTCGGCTCCATTCCCTACCTCTTTTTTCCCTATTGTTATTTTTTTTAATTTTAGAAAATTTCTCTTGATTAATCTTTGATTCTAGTAAGGTCTGCCCTTTGCTTATTTACTATTCTGAAAAATATATTTCCTCCATTATTTTTGTGTTTACTTCATCTCAAATGTTTTATTTGTGTATGAATTGCCTTAATAATTGGACATCATGTCCTTCTTTTCATCCTCCTGCCACCCTTCTTCTTTTTTTTCTACCATCTTCTACTATCAAAAGTACACATCAGCACACTGTTCTTTGGAATTATAAACACGATTTGTATATTGTGTACGGTAAGTCAAGAGTATTGTATATTACATATCATAAATAACTCTTAATAGACGAGGAAAAATAATGAAACCGAGTAACAATGTAGCAGGAAGTGTGTACTAATGATGAAACAGGGGAGGAACCGAAGATAGGGGAAAAATTTAATTGCATATGTGTTGGCGACACTCCAGTGTGGACGAGCGCATTTAATTTGAAGATGATCACTACAAACAATCGATCTTACGACCAAGTTGGCCACACACGCTGTATATTTACGTAATATTTTCCATTCCTTCAATTGTGATAACAGTTATATTGCTCGGTTGTTTGAAACCACGACCAAAATACATTTCTTACTAATTACTTAATCTTTTTCTGAAGTTTGTAAGTTTGGGCCCATTATCACTACTATGCGAATATAGAAAGAACTGTAGTAAGCATATCATAATACCTCAAGGTATAGGGAGAATCACGTGTTCATGGCGCGTACCTGAAGCAAACCTATTCTCTGTTGGGGTCCTTAGGAGGGCCTACCTTTATACTCATTTGTAAAAAGAAATGTAAGGAAACTAGACTGAATTAGTATGATCTAAAAACAAAATCGTTTCCTGTATTTTGCCTTGGAAATGGAGATGCATTATGATATTGCGTGTGCAGGGTCACTTCCCTGAAGCAGGCTTCCTTTTATCCGATGTTAAGCGATCTGTCTACCCTCTATCCGTTATTCATGGTATTCATTCTTTATGTTAAACAATTAAAAGTAAAACATAAATAAATGGTAAATACGTTACATTGATAAAATTTCTGGCGTTATTCAGAATTAACAAAACGTTTGCATGACTTTACTTTTTATAATATTAAAACGCCAGTATTTAATATTAAATGCTCTAAATTAAACATTCCACGGAAGTGAGTTTTGCTACATCCAGCTTTCCAGTGAAAGTTACGAATATTAGATTAACAATCTCTGGTGCAAAGCATGTTTCTGCAGGTAAACAACAAAAATATTAAAAACAGATAGAGAGATTATGTTGTCCGAATTTACAAAAAAGTTTTTTCCTGCGAGCGTATTTATACATTTTATTTCAGTAATATGTAATTTTAGTTTTCAACAGTAGAAAACAGACCAAAATAATTATACGTAATTAAAGCGTTTTTAGGTTTAGTTTCTCTAAAATGTGTGAAAGCTTTGTAATTGTATGTAATAAATATTATTTGATAGTTTATACTTATATTGTAACAAAATTAGACGTGACGTTACTCGTATATAATATAGCTTTAACCCAAGCTATACACAGACCTGCCTTACGTTAGCCATACTGTGTTCGTTGAATATAATGTGGAGAGCATTACCTATCATCCCGTAATTCGTTCTAAGTAGGCTACACGTTTATACAGGTTGAATTCATCTGGGTTTTAAAAACACAAAAGATATTTTGGCACTACCGAGAATCTACCCTGGACCATAGGTCTACTCACAAGTCTACTCAAGCCTCCACATACAAAATATATATGAAGCATTTCTATATTGTAAGCCATATACTGTATCTAGATCTAACCGTGAAATATTGCCAGATAAATAAGCCTTTAAATAACCTGAAAAACTTAATGAAAAATATATCTAAACGTCAAGTCACTTATAACATTATTTTAGTCAATAAAATTAATAATATTATTATTTACCAGCAATCAAAAAGATATCGGAACAGTTATTTAAAAATAAAAGAAAATGTTAATTTCTTCATAAGTATTATATGTGAAAAATGGTAACGATATCAGATTTCTACAGCCCTGTGATATCAGATTTCTACAGCCCTGTGATGCGCAGAGGGATGCGCGAAAGGTCAATACTTGCCGTGTAACTATAATTATCGTCCCACTTTACCATGAGCTTTTAGAGCGAAAGGATTTTTTCAACATGCATTAAATTAAAGGCAGAGAGGATTATGGAAGTATGATCCATAGTAGTTTTACTGGAAGCGGAAATAATTTTTAGTTAAATTTTTATGTAATTAATTTAAAGTTAATTCATAAAGTATTATTTTTATTTATGCTTTAAATAGTCTAATGCATTACATCTCACGATGCTACGTCCAATCTAGAGACCAATCTAAACAGAAACACGGCAAAAGGGACAAACAGAAACGAGCAACTCTACAACGTTTTCCAGCTAACAGATAAAATAATTTAGTACGTTCTTTCACTTCAAAATTGAATTCATATAAATAAAGTTTATAAATATCGCAATATGTATTCTTGTGTATTAATAAAGAACTAAGTCAAAATACAAATACAAGAATTATAATTGAATTTACAATTCAAAGCTTTTCGTTGGCTAACAGTACCAACATCATTAGGAATATTAAACAATTCATATACACACACACACACACACACACAAACACACACACACACACACACACACACACACACACACACACACACACACACACATACACACACACACACACACACATATATATATCGCAATATGTATTCTTGTGTATTAATAAAGAACATAAGTCAAAATACAAATACAAGAATTATAATTGAATTTACAATTCAAAGCTTTTCGTTGGCTAACAGTACCAACATCATCGGCAATATTGAACGATTAAAATTAACATATGTATATTTTAATTGTTTAATATTCCTGATGATGTTAGTACTGTTAGCCAACGAAAAGCTTTGAATTGTAAATTCAATTATAATTCTTGTATTTGTATTTTGACTTATGTACTTTATAAATAAATTTTAATGACGTTAAAAATTTACTCCAGTTAAATAGTGAAAATCCAAAATGTTTTGTTACCGAGTATTACAAATAAGTGATTAATCTATGTGGTATTATAAATTAAATATTTATTTCAATAGCAATTGTTAGATGCATAATACATGTATAATACATTTAATTAATGAAACAACCTTCCTAGTAGATAGGCCTATCTTATATCAATAAGATAAATTCATTAAATGTACATAATTCAAATTGGTTGACTTCATAATCAAAAAGGTTTAATATTTTAAAACAACTGTAATTAGTATATTTTTTTCAAATTATTAAATTCCTAATTTTTATTTATCCTAAAAAGTATCTTTCTTGAAACATAGAACTTTTTAATCCAATTTGAATGCACATAACTATGCAGGCTAACTATTATTTATGTAACATACAACTGCAATATTCAGCATCTATCATCATAGTAAATAGTGTTACACAAAATGCAGCCCTGTGTGCATCACAGGCCTATAGAAGTCTTATACCTTTACCATTTTTTACATATATTATTTATGACCAATGTTTCTCTTTAATTTTAAAATAACAGTTCCGATTTGTTACTGGTAAATAATAATTGTATAATGTTATTGACTAAAATAATGTTACACACTCCTTACGTAAAATGAAAAAAAAAACATTTTAATCAAGCCGAACGGGAATGTATTGGCAACGATAACGTTAATTTCAATTGAAGTATTTACAAAAGAACAAGCTCTGCGACATCTCTGTTCCGTATTTCAATCTTTACTATGGATAAATGTGTTTATGTTTTTGGTTTATAGTAACTTGTTAGGTTTTTTCTAATTACCCTATTTCCTAAATAGAATTTATTAAAACAACCGCTTTATATAAATGTTGACAAGACTCATTTTATATTTCACGCTAGCTTTACATTTGCTAAAAGGTTATATACAGTAATACGTCTACAGAATAAAATTAGTACATCATCTCGTTATAGCTCTATACATTTACCGTTTTCAAACAACATACGGAAAAATAAAGGTTTTGGTGTAAAAAAACAGGTTAGCGATATTTTGAAATATTATATATATTTGTGTGTGTGTGTGTGTGTGTGTTAAATGAACTTTAAGAAGCTATTTCATCAGGGTTTTGTATTTTTAAATGCAATAAGCACAATACAAATATCCGTACTAAGGACGGGTACTCTGCTAGTGTTCAATAAAAATTACAATTTAAATTGAATTTTGCCATAACCAGTTTTCTTTAGATTCCGTTCCCTTAATATCACAGCAGAGCAAGACAGCTAAATTAAGACAAAATACATTTAAATACTGTATTTTTCACAAACCACCAGTTGCTTTGAAACTAGGGTATGTATAGAATTTCAAGAAAAAGTTCAACAAAAATTATACTTTTTGCTGGCACAAACCTAAACTAGTATTTTTAATAGAGAGTGGTCTATTTTTCGATATCCAACTTGTTTTACAAAATTATGGAACACTGGTAAAATTTAGCGTAGGTGTCACTTGTATACAACTCATATAATTACACACATTTATCAAAATTATCAACATTCAAATATTTAACCACGTTTTAAATAAGTAATCTTTAAAAATATCATTGTTCTAAAACTATATAGGACGTCATCATTCTTTCTCCGGAGAAATGGTAATTTGTGTGATACCACTTCCAGCCGAAAAATTCCTTAATTTTTATTATTTCAGTATGAAACTACACAGCAATCCAAGATATCAAATACTAGTTAAATAGCAAAAGAGTTCATGAGGGATAATCTTCACTTAGAACCCTACTGACGGTCACGCCTAATGAAACGATGCAGTCATAAAGTTATGTAATAGGGATGTACACGACTTCAGAGTAAATTTCAACTATAAATGATGATCCACCCACAATCCATCCCACCATCCATTCCCACTATCCCACATTCCCAATATGGTGGTGTCCATTCCCACTATCCCACATTCCCAATATGGTGGTGTCCATTCCCACTATCCTAGATCCACCCAAGATGTTTTTAATTCGTCATAGATATTGGATTGGCTCTCGTTTCATTAGATTTTATTCAATGAGCTTAAAACATGCTACTTAATCGGAAGTCTTTTTCGCAAGATATTGTCTTACCCTGCTTGGGAATTGTTTACTGTTCGAAGAAGAAACCAATTTGTTTCGTAAGATGGAGGAGCTGGTTAAAAATCAAGACACGAAAATGAATAGTTGCGTCAATTCCTGGTGGAATGGGGTATGACCCATACAGAAATTGAATTAGCTACTGCAAATTATTCTCTAACCCTAGCTACAGAAACAAAAAAACCCTTCTTTGGGTTCAATTCTCCTGTTCATTGGTAATTTTTAACATTTTTTTTATTGCCTCTCTCTTGTTTTTTTCTCAAATAAAATCATTTGAAACCTATTCAAAAGCAGTAGTTATATTTAACCCCTGATTTCAGAACCAGATATTGACAAACTATTTCGACATTCGTCGAATATCCTTGTCAAAATGGAATTAAAGATCTAAAGTGATTTTTTTAATGCCTATCTCTTCTTTTTCTTTAAATAAAATATTATGAAACCCAAGTTCAAATGCAGTAGTTATTTTAAATCCGTGATTTCATAACTAGGTCTTGACAAATTACTTCAAAAATTCTATGAACATCCCATTTTGAAATGAAATGAATTCCATTGATATTATTTTTGTTGTTGCTAATAAAAGTCTTGGCAGCGGTGGGATTCGAACCCACGCCTCCGAAGAGACTGGTGCCTTAAACCAGCGCCTTAGACCGCTCGGCCACGCTACCGCCTTATCTTATTTTGAACGCTAAAAAATAAATTAGTTATAAATAACTATATGCAGCACATGGCAAAAATTCGGTCTTCAACTTGTTTACGTAATTACAAGTATCTAAATAGACTAATGAGTGTTACACTAAAGGAAATGAATTTAGCAAAATGATTTCAAAGGTGGAAGTAACGTATAAAATAAATTTTTAGTAAATACATTTGCTTACTGTAACAAATGTCTACGCGAGCGCGCACGCGCGCGCGCACACACACACACACACACACACAAGACACACACACACACACACACACACACACACACACATACATATATATATATATATATATATATATATATATATATATATATATATATATATATATATATATATATATATATAATGTTTCAAAATATCGCTAACCGGTTTTTTTCCACTAAAACCTTAATTTTTCCTCATGTTATAACCAGTGTTATATAAGGAACCGGCAACGTTCAGGGCGAAGTTTGTTAAGGGTTAACCATAAAAGATTAAGCTCTGAATAAACCAATGACTTCAGTAAAATGGAATTTATGGCACAACATACAAATTGTCTTTAAAATAACTCAGGTCATATTACATTGTTCTCCCACCCCGTCCTTCATAATGGTAAAAATACAGATTCTATAGCCAGCCAGAAAGTATTAGATAGAGCTTTTCTCAAACTGGTACCATTGTCTAAAATGTGAAATCCCTTTATTTAACGTCTTATTTACACAAATTGACAGTAGTTTGTAAAATCACACTTAGAACTTGTTAACACACTCTCAACACTTGTCAGAAGGGACCTCAATTTAAAAAAAATAACACTTGTCAGACAGTACCGGTATTTTCTTTAATTTCATTTATAATATGACATGATATTATTATTGGTTAACATTTCCTCCTACTTACCCATATATGCCTAAAACTTGTATATTTACTTTGATATTTTCCAACAAGCAGTTTATACTTTATTTCATAGGTTGATAGTATAGAAAGCTGTGTTTCGTCTATATGTGTGTGCAAACTTTCCCTCCTATACACAGTAATACTTGTAAGCAGAACACGTATATGACAACTATGTCAATAAATAATAACTAAGAGTAATTCAAGTCCTGCTTACTCGTAATTAATATGCTTACAAATTATAGTGATTTCAAATGTAAAACTTTTGCTTCAACTTCAGGAAGAGATTAACGCCAGTTACAACACAGTTCGGCGTATATTTATGACAGAGTTCCGATTGCTAGATATGAGGCATCAATTTTCTCTGTATATATATTTCGTTTATAAGTAACGAGATAATATATATTTTATCGATCCTATTTACCAAAGTAGGGCCATTGAGGTCGGAATAGACTATAAAAACCACGATTGCGGTATTTCGAAGATAAATGTGGAACAAGAGTCTGCAGTCAGCTACTATATGTTTTCTTTATTGCATAAAAGGGCAATAAACCACGCGTGTATTCATAAAAGTCGGAAAAGGTTTTAAATCAAATGTCAATCTGAAAACGATTTTTTATTCCTCATGCATAAAAAGATTTGTCCTTTTCCTTCCATCCTGGGTTAAATATATAAAATCTGGATGAATATTTATTTTAGAAACTGGTCCAAGACCGTGTCAGCAAGAATTTGTTTTCTATAGTTTGAAGAACATCATTTGTTTTATGAAAATATTTGTCTCCTATATTATTTATTTGTAGTACAAAGTTTTTACACTTTGAAAGACCGATGCATTTTCTAAGCACCATAGATACATTTTTGTGAAAATTAGTGAATTTCAGGCAGTTATTGGTAATTTTATATTTTTGTTAAGTTGTTGTCTTCTGCATTTGGTACAATTACTGGTACGCAGCTTATATGTAACGTCACTGCTATTATTTTACAAGTAATTAGCGTTTGATGTTTGTATTATATTTATGAAAATTTCCTATGCTACTTTCATCAATTCCATTTAGCGATTTTTTTCTCGCCGTCAAACATTTTGTCAATTAAAGGAAACTTAACGTTAGATTCTAATTACATTGAGAGGAACTCATTAGTTAGTTGTTTAAATTGGTCACGAGAATGGGAGGTATTTAATGAAAATCCCACCCTGCTGCATAATATTGCAGAACTTCTTTTTGTTAAAGATTTTTTACACAATCAAGAAAGAAACTTGTACTGAACTTATTGGACTTTTAGGCTTCAGCATAGGAAAAAAAATTTAAGCTTCATTAAAGTTTAATACACAAATTTTAAATTTGTTAATAAAATTTTAATCTGCGATTTCAAAATGCTTCTATTTTTCAAAAATTATTTTTGCAAATACAATGTTTGCTCAAGATAACTGGTCATTAAAACCTGAATAATTGAAGGAATTGTTTCATCGGTTATAAAACTTATAGAAAGAAATTCAGCAGTAAATGTTAGCTAACAGTATTAGTAAACTAGTCTGCTGCAGCATTATATTTATTTTCAAGCTTACGTAATGATCTCTATGGAATGATAAAATCCAATTTCAGTTTCTATGTTCTAAAATATTAAAAATGTTCTACTTTCTATATTTACCCTTTTGTAAGAGCTTTTTTCGACATTTTACAATGTAAAATTGAAAACGAATTAACCCTAGAAAGCTAATCTATAGTAAAAATTACAAGCGCGTATGTTATTGTTTGACTACTCGCCTTTTTCTGCGTTAATAGACTTGCCCATCCAGTTCCGTGCCTTACTGTGGTATGCTTAAGCATTAGTCATCGTTTTGTACTGCTGTGGCTTGTCATTTCAGCTCAGCTACAAATCATTCGTAAAAATGACGATAGTTTAGCTTTGATGTTCGGATTTTTTCGCATACTTTTCTAAATCCTTGATGAACCGTGATGGTTTATTTTTGATTGAATAGTGATAGTATTTTGTTTTTCTGAGTGTTTTTAGTTTTAATGCGCGACAATTCTACAATATACATAGTTGATGCTCTACCGTACACAGGAAAAACGATGTCCACCGAAAGTTTACCTCAAGCCGAATTTTGTTTGAAGAAGTTGTCAACGGCTTGTCATGCATCTAATCGTAATATAATTATGGTCATTTGGTTCACGTCTGTTCTATTGGCAACCCTTACTCTTAGAAGACCCATACAAACTCACTATAATAGGCACACTAAGAAGAGATAACCGATAAATCCCTCCCGAAATGAAAAATCCTAAGGGCAGAGCCATAGGGACGAGTATATTTTGTTTTGACGGGCCAAAAACTATGGTTTCTTACAAAGTAAAAAACTCAAAAGTGGTTTTACTACTATCAACCTGCCATGAGAAACCACTCATCGATCAAGACTCAAAAAAACCTCAAGTAATTGAAACCTACAATGCTACAAAAGGAGCATTACCAGATTTCTTATAGTCGTAAGACTAAACTATGGCCTTTGTATGTATTTTATGGCATCCAGAACATTATATTAGTGAATGCCTATGCCATTTATGTTACAAATCTGGTGAAAAGGGGACAAAAACCTCTTTCAAAAAGAAAATTTGCTATGGAAATTCACCACAGCCTTATTGAGCCCTGGCTTCAAGAGCGGTTCCAATACCCAAATTTGACCCGGAAACTCAAGGAATCTATTGCCAATATCTTGAAAGTTCCAGTGCCAAATAGGGCCCAAGACCTTCCTCAATACACATCAAGAACCATTTGTGGGATTTGCCCATCGATGAAGAGAAGAATGACCACAGTCTACTGCTGCCGCTGCAACAAACCAATCTGTGCAGAGCATCGCGAAAAATGTTACGTTAACTGCGTAGAGGACTTGTAAATATTCAAATTTCACACAAACATGTTTGTATTGATATAACTAACCAAATTGTGTTCATTAAAATTTTAGTTTGTATCCAAAAATATTTTTATGATTTATTTTTTTCCCAATTCGTAAATTTTACGATAGTTTAACTTTAACGTAATTTTTTGATATATTAGCTTTCTAGGGTTAACAAGAAAAATCCCAATAGTGTAAAGTGTAAACATTCGTTTTAAAATAAGTTACAACGCTGTAGCTTACTAGGCTTGTTTGGTTTATCAAAAGTGATTATAAACGTTTCTTCTGATGAGTTTCTAGTAATGGGTTTATCATTATTCTAACGTACACAAGCAGTTAGATTCGTGTGTAATTATTATTTATACTTTAAAAAATATACATTTTTATTTATTAATGTGTTTACTAACATATTGTTTCCCATTTCTATTTGTTTTCGTGATAATACTGTAGGCTAATATATACACAGATACTACGTTAAAAAAATTAAGAACTCATTCTTGAAAAATATTTAAAGACGCGGAATACATATTAGAATGACTTTACAAAAGTACTCAAATGTGCTCGATTTTAAAATGCATGAATGTTTTAATGAGAAAATCTGCCATGGATGTAGGTTAAGTTGGTATTCCTGGTTATATGGTCTAGTAATTTTTACAAAGTACTTATAATAAACTGTGCATTAGAATATTATATCCTATTATATGCACTTACGAGGATGTGCTTTTGTATGTATGAAAATTGCTGAATATATATTTCAATCAGTTTTTAAATGAGATTCGTGTTTTATTTGGTTTTGTAGCTGAGCTTATACAGCAATATTTTAAAATTTATACATGGTTCACTAATGCGATTCTCACAATAGCAAATATATTATACAAAATGTTTGTGAAAAAGGATGAAATAAATTTGAGTCCAAAAATATTGAGATAATGCTTTGTTATAAATCTTACTTGGGGAAATCATGGATTTTTTCAGATTACATAATCATACGTAATGTACCATATAGAAATATATTTTTAACACTACAAAAACATATATAACGATTTCTCTACTAATATAATTACCCATCAAATCCTTGTGAAATTTGTTAATATAAAATAACCAAATAACTCAATTAGTTAACTTTAAATTTTACTAAGTTCAAACTATTTTAACAACAATAATCAATCTACAATATTAAAGTTCATAAATAATTTTCATGTGGGTATGCTCTCAAACAACAGCAAAAAAAAGTCTTTACAATTAACAATTGTTTAGTATAAGGTTTATTATAATTTTAACCCAAACCATAAAATTATTTGATTATATCTCTAGAAGTAGAGTTACTATGTAGTAGCGTGTATTATACTTGATATACCGTTCCCGGAATCTACTTCGTTGGCTGTAGGAATATAATTGTAAATTGTTTAATTTTTCATACTTAGCTAAATTATTTTAAATAGATTTGGGTAAGATTGTCGTTCCTCAGCATTCTCTTTTTTAGGTCGGTGAAATGTCTCTTGTTTGAGAAACTGTAGCTCTCATAACTTCTCAACCTAAGTGCATCCATCCTCGGTTCCTTGGTGGCTGTTCGTTTCTTATGCCATCACTTTCTCATTATTTTATTCACCAATGATTTCCTTTTTTTATTTCAATCCTGGCCGTTCTCTTCCATGTTGTCTTGATTCATCCAAAATCCGTTATGCTTTCCAACGAACCTGGTTTTTTAATGTATGTCCTCTAAAAACGTCTTTGTAGAAACACATGCTTGGGGGCTTTGACCCTCATAAATTTTCCTGTCTAATAGATTTTCTTTTGAGTTCCGATTCAATTATTTTTTAATAATTTGAATGCTAGTTTTTTTAAAGATACGTTTCATACTAACCGTGAACAGCAATCCCTTGCCTGCAGATTTAGAATAGTTAAGATATCTTACGCTCGCCTTACTAAGGCGTGTTTACACAGTGTTTATTCTTTGCAAATACTTGCTATGCCCAGCTATGTCTACACAGGTTGTCTTTATAATAAATATATAAAGCCTTTATATAAAGTCTTTATTATATATATATATATATATATATATATATATATATATATATATATATATATATATATATAGCTTTATATGATTTAGGTTGATATATTTCTTAATTAACATAATACAAACCCAAACGTTTCATCAACGTTTAGTTTATTTCCTTTGACGACGTCTTACATTTCTCTCATTGTTTTTACTTACTTGTGTGTAAACCTATACTTACTGTTTGCCTATACTGTAAGCCTAAGCCTTACTGCTTGCCTATACTTGGCTGTATACATAAACTTGGCTGAATACATAAACTTGGCTTCTACGTGTAACTTTACGTCTGCAGTGTTCGGAATTGTCGACTTATTTATTGTTCTGATACGTCTTAATATTAAGGGGTGGTCATTATATTATTATAAAGCCATATTCTGATTTTCATATCATAGGGGTATTACAATGTAGTTTATTATAAACGGAATGATTGTCGATAACGCTGCCAGAGGATGGGATTTTTCGGATACAATCAAAACTCATTGTTCAATGTAAATTGAAACTATTGTAAAAATAAACCGATGATTTTATCTATTTTATTAATTTCAACCTATTTAAGAAGCGGTATTGAAACGTATAGATTGTCGTAAAATTACACAACCGTCTGTCCGTAGCTGTGCCAGTGACGAGAGTCATGTATGACACTCGCTGTATGATGTACGACTCTCGATTGGCTGCAAAAGCCTCTGGCGTAATAGAGAGCTATTAACCCATTGAATGGCATCCATTCAATGTCAAAGCTTGAATCACTTTGATTTGAAATACTTAATTGCAATCGAACAAGAGAGCACTCGCCAAACTGTGTCTGCTCAAACACTAGATATCGTTGTTTTCAAAGTGAAACTGAAAAAATATCTTTTATTTTAGGTTTTGTGCCATTATTTGCAAACTTTGCAAATTATTTGAAAAAAATAACCGAATGTGAAAAATTACAGGTAACAGCTACTGCTGAATTTCTTTCTGTATTTTTTATACCGATGAAACAATTTCTTTAATGATTCAATTTTTAATCACCAAACGTCTTGACCAACCATTGTATTGTCTGTATATGACGAAAGTATGAACTATTCCCTTTATCACTTCCATTTTAATGTACCTAAACAAGAATCTTACTTAGTATATTTGCGAGTCGACTTTCCAGAATTTATTACGTGCTCTCATATTCAGGCATATTTTGAGACTGGCAGAATCTTGTAGTTGACAGGTGTGTGTTAATTCTATTATCACGTGGTACTACGGTAAAGTTCTATTTTCGGTTTCACTGCACTGTGGCTTAGTTTTGGTCTGTTTTGGGAATAGTTTTCTCTACGAAGTTAAATGATTTATCACTTTTTTATTATATTTGTATTTGTTTGTTTGTTATATTATTATTGTGTTTATAAAGTTTCAGTTGCTCGGAGATTGTCGTTTTTGTACATTTTTTTATTAGATGTATGTTTTCTAATGTGGGAAATGTACGGTTATTTTAATGGGGTGTATGGTTAAGTTTGAATTGTAAGTGTTTGGTTTAATATATGATTTAAGGTATTCTTTATATCTGTCCTTTAATTTATTTTATGTTTGCTAATGTGTGAATATATATATATATATATATATATATATATATATATATATATATATATATATATATATATATATATATATATATATATATATATAAGGATAAGTTAATTATTATCCAGCTTAGTTAATTTTTTTTTTTGTTTTTTTTTGGCAGTACTGAAATTTTGCGTTTATGATGAATGCTTTGATAATTTATTGTTATGTCTATTCATGTTTCAAGCTGTTAGGTCAGTTTCGTTACCGCTGTCTTGCTGTTATCATGGCTGTTCCACCTTCTATTTGCACCAAAGAAGAGCAACGTTCAGTAACCCGCTTTTGCTGGTCCAATGGTCTATCAGGCTGTTTACCGTTACAAATTAGGAAAGCATTGAGCGTTCATTTGAAATGGTACTCTTAGACAGACGAGTAACTATTGACGAAGTGGCACATCATCTGCAAATTAGTTACGGTTCTGCCTACGAAATAATCTTCAATATACTTGAGTATCATAACGTTTGTGCAAGATGGGTCCCAAAAGCATAAACAAACGTTCTTGGACATCTGCCAAAAACCATTGTATCGCCATGGTAACGAATGAGACCTCTTACACAGGACCATTACTGGTGACGAAACATGGATCAATCATTACGAGACGGAGAGTAAATTTCTGAGTATGGAATGGAAACATCCAAACTTGCCAGGCAAGAAAAACTTCAAGACACAACCGTCTGCAGGAAAACTGATGCTAACGGTTTTTTCAGACTAACGAGTTCCAGTACTGGAATATTGCTGTTGAGGAGAGAGGCAGTGCACAACAATAAGCAGTGTACGTTAGATTGAGATTACTGCCAATCTAAAGCTTGCAATTCTAAACAAACAATGAAGACTGCTGTCAAAATTTGTTTTGCATAATGCCCGTCATCACACTGCTGAAACGCTCCGAAAACTCACTTTTGAATTACTGAATCGTCCTAAATACAGTCCCGATCTTGCCCCTTCTGATTATCACTTGTTTGGTTCATTCAAAGAGATAATTAAGGGCCGTCAATTTACCTTGGACGAAGCACTGAAAGAAACAGAGGATTCCTGGCTCGCAGCGCAACCGAAAACCTTGTTTTTATGAGTACATCAGGAAGCTTGTACAACGCTAGACCAAGTGCGTCGAAAAATGACGTTCCTATACGTTTCCTATTTGTTTACAATAAAATTTCATACCTTTGCTTAATCCACCTAATAAACTCCCGTTTAATACTATTTCCTGCTTATTACTATGTTTTCTCAGACCCTAAGACTTAGCAGAAAAAACATATTAATTTTCACGGATACTCGCTTTTTTTAGAATCCCGCTTAATACGCTTTTTTTGACACAGATTTTCCTGACGACTATCGGACGTTTCGGACGTATTGTAACAATAAATTACAAGTAAAGAGCATTAGGGTAGTTTTGTGCAGCTTAGCAGTTAAGGTACTGGATAACACATCAATGAAAAATAAGTTTATTACAGATTGGAATTCAATAGGAAAAAAGAACTTTGTAAAGACTGACACAAGAGTGCCTGGAATTTCAGACGATGCTATCGAGAAGCTGAATCAATTGGAAATAATGATTTAAATATCTTACCTTCAAAAAACAAATTTAAACAAAAAATAAGACCGAAAATTAGTTAAAGCAATTATAAACACTAGAAAACATCCGCTCTACAGTAGGAATGCAATAATATACAGTTTGTAGGTTATGGTTTCCCATTAAATGCGTAAATATGTGTTTCGTGCATTCGTCTTTCATTATTTAATGATTTTTTTGTTTAAAATTGTAATAAAATTGTTTAGTTGAATTTGTCAAAATAAATACAGCACGTATAATGGTAAGTAAGATAGACGCACTAATTGTTCCCGTATAAGACAGTTTTCCGTTTATGAAGCTATTTTTTGAAGATTCCTTGATTTTCTATATATATATATTTAAAGTGATGTCAAAACAATATAGTCTATAGTATGTAGCCTATAATACATACATGTATATATATATATATATATATATATATATATATATATATATATATATATACAAGGTTGATCAAAACATACGGTGAATGAATTTTTATAGCGATAACTGCTGACGCTAGATCCATATGATGTTATTTGCCTAGTAGGTCTGTTGAAAAAGGCGAACAAATTTTAACATGCAGAAGTTTGTCGGTCGACTGCCAGAGCCACTAGAGTGATGTCGTGTCTGTTGCGCATCTTGGATTACGAACAACGCATTAACATTACGTTTTGTTTTAAGTAGCAAAAGAATGCCAAAGAAGTTCAAAGAAGTTCACGAAGTGTTAAAATCTGTGTATTTTGATAATGTGGTTACCGCTGAAGATGGTGTACAAGTGATATGACAGATTTAAAAACGGAAAAGAGTCGCTGAAGACGTGCAGCGTTCGGGACGTCCATTAACCTCAAAAACAGACGACAATGTCTTAAAAGTAGAACCAATTGTTCGTTCAAACAGGCCAATGACTATTTGAGAGCTATCGGAAGATCTAAACATCTCTTCCGTTTCTAGACTTTTGTTCCTAGACTTGCACAGAGTTGAAGGATCGTTTTCAAACAGATCCGGACTTAATGGCCAAAATTGTGACTGGAGATGAAAGTTGGGTCTATATGACCCTGAGACTAAAAACAGAGTTTCCAATCGAAAACCAATGCATCTCCTAGTCCTAAAAAGCCACCCCAGTCAAATTCGAATATCAAGGTCATGCGCGTTGTTTTTTTCGATTGTAAGGGCGTAGTGCGATCAGAGTTTGTTTCAAGGGGAACAACTGTGAACTCTGATTTTTATAAGGGCGTACTGCAACGTTTGCGAAACGACATACGAAGAAAGAAACAAAAGAGTTTGGCGAATGGCTTTCTTCTTCATCATAGTAATGCGCCGTTTCACACCTCGTTTCTCATTCCCCAGTTTTTGACTGAAAAAGTATTCCTGTCTATCCACATCCGTCATACTCGCCCGATTTAGCTTCATGCGACTTCTGGCTGTTCCCGAAAATTAAAACTGTGCCCAAGGAAAACATTTTGACACCATTCCTGACATTGAGAGGGCCACGACCGAGCAGCTAAATGCCCTTCAGAAAGAAGCCTTCTAGAAATGTCTCCCGTTATGGAATCAACGTTGGGATAAGTGGATTGACAGCCCATGACAGTACTTTGAAGGAAATTAAATTGAATTCTATATACGTTTATTACTTTTTGAAATAGAAAATTATTCTCCGTTATTTTGATTAGAGTATATATATATATATATATATATATATATATATATATATATATATATATATATATATATATATTTATATATATATATATATATATATATATATATACACATAAGCTACATTCTGTAGATTATATTATTTTCACATCTATTTCGTGATGTATACTGTTTAACAAAAAAAGGGATTTTGTTAGAATCAGGTTTTTTATTTAAATTCATTTTTTTGATACATTTCTCTCTTATTTTCACTATCTCTTGGTTGAAAAGATGTCATGAGCTTTAGCAGTAACTCTATACGTTGACTATTTATTGCTTTAAAAGCCTGTCTTATTCTTAGATATAGAATAATTTCTACTAGATATATAAGCACTAGATAAACATGTATTTCATAAAATAATATAGAACAAATAACTACATATTATACCTCAATTTATCTTTACATGCCCTTCCTATCTTGAACCAATCACTCAAGTTGTTAAGTTCATCCAATATTACAGCTCCCGTGATCTTGCGGTTCACATTTTATTGGAGTATGTCATCACATTTTACATAAATTCCTTACCTTTCCCTTGGTTCATGGTATAAATTCCTCTTACAAACAAATTCCACTTAATAGTTAAATAATAAAGTACACCTACTGTAACTCGATAATTATTTTCTTATCAGTGTTATAACAAAGACATCATCAGTAACTAATAACTACATAAATTCTAAACTATATCATGAGTTTAGTTTACAGTATTATTATTTGAAATTCTTTTCAGATTCGAACACACTTCACTCATAATTTCAAACCCTTAATTCATTACATAAATTAGTCGATCAGTGTTTTTTTATTCTAAAAACAACTACGTCTCCTGTTTGGTCCAAAAGCTACAGCTGTTATATCCAATAGGTATTTATCGAATTTAAAACAAGTATCCTCTTATATGAGTTAATATAACAGCTGTTCTGTAACACATTTTGAAAAACTCCTTTAAATTAAAAATCTAAAAAAGTCCCTTCTTTGCATTCTTTTAAATTACTAAACGAAATTTACTTTAAGTTACAAAATAGTACCTATTATAATTTAGTCTGTGCGTTGATTATGATTCAGTCAGCCAGTCAGGACACCCTTGTTTATATATACGAGTCCTCTAGAATCAAACCGCACTTTCTCCCACTCATCTCAGAATTATCAAACCTTCAAAGAATTTATGAAAGAACTTAGAATTAATATTTTTGTTGGTTCTGAATAAATATTTTCGGTGTGAATTAAAGATATGTGCAACAAACTTAATGCAGAAACATGTCCATCACAAAATTTCCCACAAGATTTATGTATAATCTCAATTTTGAAAAAAAAAATGGAGAAAGTGCACTTTGACTCTAAAGGACTCATACATGAAAAAATTTCATAAACAAGAGTATTTAATTTATTTTACTTATTTGTTAAAGCCTTTCGCTTATGGATAGTATCGGCATTTTCAAAGCTTACATACCTCAATGTATATTTGCGACTGTCTAATGTAGTCATTAGGACATTGTGAGATTGTTACCTGAACCCGTCATACCTAATGAGGAACCCGTCTTACCTAGTGAGAAACCCGTCTTACCAAAAAAGGAACTTAGGTTACCTAATGACGAACTCGTTTTACCTAGTGAGAAACCCGTCTTATCTAATGAGGGACCTAGGTTACCTAATGATGAACTCGTCTTACCTAATGAGGATCCCTTTTTACGTAACGAGAAACCCGTCCTTGCCTAATGAGGAACCCGTTATAACTAGTGTGATACCCGGCCTACCTATTGAGAGTTTAAAAACAAATAAAAACATACACAAAACTCACAAATTAAGCACTTATTTACTCATTCGCGTTTCAATATCAAAGTCATCATTATCGGTGAGTGTTACTACTACAAACTCTAACCCACCCTAC
Source organism: Prosapia bicincta (assembly GCA_036971475.1). Lineage (NCBI taxonomy): Eukaryota > Metazoa > Arthropoda > Insecta > Hemiptera > Cercopidae > Prosapia > Prosapia bicincta. The sequence goes on from JBAIZL010000001.1 coordinate 373,393,611, forward strand.
CAACTTACAGTTGTAAGTTAGAGTTTGTAGTAGTAACACTCACTGATGATGATGACTTTGTCATTGAACTGCGTATGAGTAAATAAATGATTAATTTGTGAGTTTTTTGTGTTTTTATTTGTTTTCAACATAGCCTCACAAGCTAAGCTCGAAAAATATTTATATATTGAGAGTTTGTTAAAAATATTTCAATTGAATCTAATTCAATACTTTCTGGTAAAGGTTAAGTAAAGATATTTTGTCTAAATAATTGTTTATAACTTTTAATTAAACTTTTATTAATATATTCTTAAACTTTTTATTATTATTAAAAATAAAATTTTAACCTACAAGTATATATGATAACCTATAATGAAGAAACATTTATCTATGAAATTTAATCCTCACTGTGTCAAAAGTTACATTCAGGCCTATATGATTAATCTGCTAACACGTACAAACGTCTGTACAGAATCAAGATAAAACAACATTCGTTTTAGTAATATTTTCGTTGAGAAAATATGTTATAATATTTCTCTTGTTTCTTTTTTTTTCAATTGCATTTTGATGTTCAGTTAACTTTCACTATATTAAAAAGTATAATGCGCGCCCAAGTTTTAGTAACTTCAACAGTCTGGAGAGCAGTGTGTATAGTATAGAGGGAATACATTTCGGAGTTATGTACCCGAAAATCAAGTTGATTTAACGCAACCCATTACAGTACCCGCAGTGTTCCACGGGAACTTTGTCGGAGAAATAATAACTTTGCAGGAATTTAATCGACTAACTTGTAACCATCGCCTTAGCCCTTAACTTCAAACTCAGTGGCTCTGAACTTATTTATTACCATCGTATTAAGGAACAAACACAAAGTTTAATTTGCGTCTATTTATATCGCAAACAGTTTAACTAATGCTTTCTTACTTAAATTAATATGTATTTTGTAACTCGTGTAAGTTTTTTAATCATGAATTACCTTGACCCTAGAAATATCAGTGTGAAAATTGCATATTTTGCTAGTAATATTTTCTTAAATCTTGGTTTTGTTAAACAATTTTAATCAGGCTTTACTAATGGAAGTCTATTTCCATACCTCTAAATAGTTCTCTTTGTTATACTTGCATATTTATATCTATGAATTGACCTTTATAACTTGACTGCTACGTAATCTCTTCCCATGTGTAAATTTTACTACTTCATAATTTAAGTTAATATTGTTATATTTTACATTAGTTTTGGGCAAGGCTTTTTTATTCATTCTTTTGAGTAATTATGAATGTAACTGCTTATATATTTTTACAAAATGATATGTAAAAATTGTGTTTACTCCTGCCACAAGCTAGTCTCGTCGATTAATAAGAAAAAAAAGTATAAACCCTTCAAAATATCTTTTATACCAAGAATTTACAAAGCATACATAAAACACATACGTTTTAAGTGTTAGTCGCATGAATAAAAAAATGTTAAGATATAAAACGTAGGCCTACATGAGTTAGGACATTTTACGTCTTTGTGGCTTGTGATTAAATAATACCCCTGCAGCTTATATCACGGTGCTGTTAGCAAAACACAGTTATGTACAACCTTTATGCTCAACACGTTAATAAAATCTGATACAATGTCTGTATTTAAAACACAATTTTATTCCATCTCTAAATATTACGTAATAATAATTTTAAATGGTTGTTAGTGCAGACGCAGTTTCAATATTTACTGATGTTATATAACATCGACAGTTATCGAAAAAGCATTGTTTCGAAATTCAGTGCTGATGCATATTCTCGACAGATAAACACTTCGTGGTGGCGAATTTTAGGCCTGACGACGAATCCCGAAATTTAGTCACACGCAAAGCGCCACATTTATAGCCGAATCAGAGTGGATCCCATGTTTACAAACTGAAATGGAGGATGATATAGCACAAACATTAAAATCCTCAATGAAATATGAAGGAAATATTTAGAAACCTAATAGTAAAAAACTTCTAATAGTATAGACTACTCATTCGTAAAATATACGACGCATAATTAAGTTGCATCGTCATTCCGGCTTCTTTATTGTAAATGCATCAAAAATCGACCTGTAGCTTCCCCAACGAGCCTCGGGTCTTTAATGATAATGGAAGAATGATACTACGAAATATTGTACGAACTCATCTTTTGTTTACGAGTTTTATTCCGAGGTTAACTTTGTGAGAATAACTTTAAAAATTACTTTCTATTTTATTTACTATTTGCTTTTATACATAAAAGAAACACGTAATTTTGTTTAATGAAATTAATTAACATTTATTTCAAGTATGTTAAAGCATGTTTAGAACGTTTTCAATTGGAATTCCAGACTTCGAGGGGAATGCGAGAAAATCATGAGTTACGAGATCCTAATTAGATAAAATTGCGCATCCTACTTGACGCAAGTTAGCTTTAACAAACGGAATGCCTCAACAAGGAATCAGTAAACAACCTGAAGATATCTCTAGCTGTATATTTCAAGATTCAATAATCTTCAGATTTTATTTCATTTATATTTTAGACAGAGATATCAAATGGAAGTATGTTCTAATTTCAGAAACAACATGAAAAGTAATAAAATATTTCCCTGCAAAAAGTATAAACTGAAAATTTTACGTATCTCGAAAAAAATACTAGTTTTTTACTATGTGAATATAAATATACGGAGTACATCCGTCCGACTTGCTACTAAAGAAACTTTGTACCGACTATTAATCAACTACTGGAAAAGGAGGCATCAAATTGCAATACTTCAAAATGTATTACAGAAGACAGAACCTGTTAACCATAAAGATGTGAGCCTAAGAATATGAGTCATGTTACTGGTCCGTAGTGACTACCTTCGCCTCTTATAACTCTCACTTCTCCCCTTATCTTAACTGTTGTGGTCTTTCATCTGGGTCTTTTTCAACTCATTATCCTAACTTCGGACTCACTGTACTTACATCACCTCGACCAATTTGATTGTTTGCCAGGTTATTTTTTTGGTTTCCAAAATAAAGCCGCTTTAGTATTTCTTTGCAGATATTTTGTATTAAGTACAATGATTCTTTCCGAGTGAATATTTCTGCGAAGCCGACATTGAACCATCTTCCAACTGGGTTCTGCTAACAAAGGCGCCAATATCCTTTCTTCCTATGCTTCTGTCTATGATTTTTTCCGTACTTAATATAAATGAAATGAACTTTTTGGGGCCGCACCTTGGGTTAGGCAGTTTCCATCAAAGTTCCATTTCTTGACGGTGATGGGTTACATTCTTCATTTGCTTTTTACGATATGAGGCGGTTTTCATACAAAGCACTGTCTACATTGCCGACAGAAATGGACCCCCGAAATCCTTACAGATGCATTAGTATCTGCAATGCGAATGCATTATTGAGGTCCTAGCCTTTAGCCTTGCGAAACAAATACTAGCAAGGTAGGTTCGTGTAGTAGTTCAGATGTCCCTCTATGACCTCAGTAACACCCAACAAACAGCTCATCACAAGAGCGGGTTGTAGACAGTCGCTGACCACAGGAGCAAGCTGGAGTTTTTGGTAACAGCGACAAATAGTGCTGACTGAACTTGTTATTCTTCGACTAACAGTTATTTAAATAAAAACATAATACCTAAATAATACAATTTATCATAGCTAAATATGTAATACCTTAACTCATAAGTAGAATCACGAGACATAAATCAGATTTAACATGACTCAAAATAAATGAGCATCATCACGTTCCAAATATAAATAGCATTAATATCAATAAGAAATATCTAAGATAAATTCCAAAACAGCGAACTCTAAATCTAGCTAAAACACTGGTTTATTCTCAATGATCAGTCTCAAAGACGATATATGTGTGTGTGTGTGTGTGTGTGTACATACATAATGTAATATATTAAAGACGATATCGCGTGTAATATATATATATATATATATATATATATATATATATATATATATATATATACATACATAATGTAATATAGTATAAGTAAATTGTAGTTTATTTATAAATACATTAAAATAAAAAACTTTAAACATTCTACACAGAAGTTTTAACAAGCCTTAACTAATTAGTTATTATAACGGTCCAACAAATACATGAACATAACTTTGCAGTACAAGTTCGCAGAAAATATTTACATTATTATAAAGTAGAATTTTACTACTAAAAGTTTTAAATATAGCAAAATATCATCCGTGACCATTAATTTTCAAGTAAAAAACTCCCTTTATATTTAATATCTAACTAACAGTGATTTAGTAGTTGCACGATTTAAATTAACAAATTTAAACAACATCAATTTTTTTTTGGATATTTGAATATAGTCTTTTACATTTTTAAATGGAAACTAATAGTGAAAGACAGTTTAGGATATCCGAAACGTTCTTTTCTTTAGAGTACGATTTGTAAGAGCTTTAACAACTTTCTGGTGATTAAGGGATTTTTTATTTCCCATGAAGATGTTAAAATTTTACGTATGACCTTATTAAAATAACGATAGTTTAAGTAACCATAATACTGATATCATAATTTAAGCAAATTTATAAATAAGCCAGACGTATAGTTTAATTTTGCCAAGCGATCTTCATTAGTATCTATGCTTCTAATATATATATATATATATATATATATATATATATATATATATATATATATATATATATATATATTTAATAAATTTAAAATATTTCAAAAACAAGAAACTTTTAATGAATATATTTATTCAAAGCTTTTCGCCGATTAAATAGTATCAGCATCTTCAGGAAAAAAAAATTATCTAATAAAATACTTTTACAAAAATAAATCACCATATTTAATATATATATATATATGTGTGTGTGTGTGTGTGTGTGTGTATGTGTATCATGTATTGTATTTGTTCATTAAATTTGTTTATATTAATTATGTGTTTTGTTATATTTGTAAACTTGATATCACTGCAGTATCTTAGGTAAGGTCCTATTTGAGGTGTAGAGACTTTCTAGGTTATGGTTGATGTGTGTGTATGTGTTGTCTGTTACTACTATATGGCTTGCAACAGATGAGTCATATTTATTACCTTAATATTATACTAAGTATTAATTTGAATTTGTTATCTGCAAATTTGTTCTACAAAAATGAGTATTGTTAGCCATATAAGTCAGTGCAATAGGCCTGACTCTTGTCAGGATTACAATACGTTAAAAAGATAACATATATAAAGTTTTCTATTATAAAAACATTAACACAGATAGATTTACTAATGTTGACAGATAACCTATGATCCCAAAACAGGTGGTCTTGCCAGTTATTTATTTGTGGCCACCTCATTCCTAAAAAAATATACAATACGACTTAATTATTTGAATTATACCTGAAAACATAAAAAGAGTTAATTGTTTCTGGAAAGTAATTTAAACTAACTGCCAAATATTGTTGAAATTAGTGAAGATTTAAGGGTTTATAATTGCTAATTCTACGACAGGCCGAGCTTATAATTAAAGTAAATTATTAAGAATTTTACTAAGACCAAAACTTTTCGAGGGTAGTACGCGATTTTCGTCACTCATTTTAAATTCATCTATCTTTTCGCTTACGAAAGTCACTTAGTGTTTTCTAAAAGGTTTAGTCTTAGAGGAAGAGTTTTAAAACTTATTATAGTATAAAGTTCTTTTAGTCATTATTACGTTCAACAGGTTTTTTCGCCGAATGTTAACCAAATATAAGCGATTATAATAAAAAGAATCTCACAACTTGTGTGTAACGTATGAATAATAAATCGCTCGAGACCATGTCTAACTAATAATTATTCAATTCACATATTTCACAGTTTCTTTTGACTATAATTTGGCCGTGGTCAAAACTAAAAATACTGAAACGGAAAAAAACAAACTCTTCTATAATATAATATTTATTATATATATAGGCTAATGACAGATCACAGACAATTTTGCTTTTTTAAACACTCAACGTTTCGAATTTCTTTCCGAAATTTCTTTCCAAGAGCTCAGTTTTAATTAAACAACTATACAACATAGCCTACGATTTATAAAATACATAACAAAATTTGAAAACATAATAAAAATCAACAAATTATAAAACTCTAAATAAATATCGATTTACAAGTCAAAATTTTTTCTATCACAATAAAACAAACAAATCTCATATTCAATCACAAATACAGGGTATCTGTGATTTGTTTGTTTTATTGTGATAGAAAAAATTTTGACTTGTAAATGAGTATGTATTAAGAGTTTTATAATTTGTTGATTTTTATTATGTTTTATATAATATTATATATTTTATAAATCGTAAGTTATGTTGTATAATTGTTTAATTGAAACTGAGCTATTGAAAAGGAATTTCGGAAAGAAATTCGAAACGTTGTGTGTTTAAAAAAGCAAAATTGTCTATGATCTGTCATTAGCCTATATACAAAATGTATAGTTATTAACAGACAATTATTTTAAAAAAAGTTATTATATATATATATATATATATATATATATATATATATATATATTATAACTTAACTTTTGTTATAATTATAATTTATTTTTATTGTTATTTATTTACCTTACCTATCCAACGTCACACCTTCAGGTTTATAAAGAATTAACAATCTTATAATGTTTAAACATCATTTGCATTTATTTCTTTACACATTATACCAAATTTATATTAAATATTTTGCAGTGACAGGATTGATATCTTAACTAACAATACAATTATAAAGGTGGACTTCGAGGCTTTAGATTTCTAATAAAATAACATAACAAGATTGCGATATTAAATTCAGTATTAAAATGTTGTAGTTGCTCTCGGATCGCTAATACTTGAACTTTGCTTCTTAAATTAGAAATGGTGAAACTAGATTAAATTTTATAAATATTAATGAAATTAAATTTGTTCTGAACTAAAATATAGATGTCTGTTGGCTACACTTATATTCAAATAATACTTATTGTTCTGAAGAGCCCCTGGAATCTTGGCCTTGGTTACCTTCTGCACTTACACTTGACACAAAAAAAAATTACTTTTATATTTCTAAAAAAAACTTTTACGTTGCATTTTTTTAAATTTACTTATAAAAAACTCTTTACTTAATTTAACAATTTATTCTTTTTATCGCACTCCCATCCTTGTCCCCACCAATCCGTCTGCCTTCTTCTCGGGTTTCCTTCCAAACTTCTCCCCGTCTCCGATCATTTAGTTTTTATTGAAATCCGTAATCTCGCCCACTACCAATGTGTTCTTTGTAAGTTCCCACAGTTTCCACAATTAGCCATCTAACGGTACACGGTTATTTTCCCAGGCTATATCGATCAGTGGATTTTCCCGTCTTAATAAGTTTGGACCCTTCTATTGTCAAATTGCCGGCACACAGTTTATAGCTTTCCCGGAAAAGGATAATGGATGGTACGCTACTTTGTCGGCACTTTACAAAACTATTTGTGTCTTTCTTTGCTAATCCTACAGATAACTACGGTGTATGGCTCAAACATTATGAACGAAGATGTAGTACGTCAATGGGTTCGTTTTTTTTTTGGAAGAACGAACGTTCACGATGAAGACCGGAGTGGTAGGCCTTCTCTCGTCAGTGATGACTTGGTGAACAAAATGAATGAGAAAATTCGCGAGAACCGTCGCTTCACAATCTCGGAACTTTCAGATCATTTTCCTGAAATTTCTCGAAGTCTTGTGCATGAGATAGTGACAGAAAAACTAGGCTATCACAAGTTATGTGCTCGTTAGATTCCAAAAGTGCTCACCGATGATCACAAAATGAAAAGAATGAGTTCTGCCATAGAATGTCTTACTCCGTATGACGTTGAAGGAGAAACATTTTTGAACAGGACCGTTACAGGAGATGAGACTTGGGTAGCCTATGTGAATGCCGAAACAAAACAACAGTCAATGCAATGGGATTATACCGCTTCGCCAAGCAAGCCAAAGAAAGCTCGCCAACCCTTTTCAGCGAGAAAATTGATGGCTACAGTTTTTTGGGATGCTAAGGGCATCTTGCTCGTTGAATTTATGGAGCGTGGTACGACCATTACAGCTGCAGCTTATTGTGAAACCTTAAAACGGTTACGACGAGCGATTCAAAACAAGCGTCGTGGTCTTCTGACATCTGGCATTGTGTTTGTCCATGATAATGCCCACCCTCACACAGCTCAAAAAATCAAACTGAACTTTTGGAAAAGTTTAAATTGGACGTTTTTGACCACCCCCTCCCCTACATCCCGGACTTGGCTCCCACTAATTTCCATCTTTTCCCGTACATGAAGCGGTGGCTTGCATCTCAGAGGTTTGCGAGTGATGGCTGGGAAAATGCTGAGTAATGGCTGACGAGGAAAAGCTGTAACAGGCTGGCTACGTTCTCAGGCGGCAGATTTGTTTTAAAGACGGAATTTCAAAAACTGTTAAAAGATATGATAAGTGCTTGAATTTGTATGGTGAATATGTAGAAAAGTAGAGATAAGCTGTAGTTTTACAATGTATATAATACAATTTTTGTATCTCAGCTGGTTTATTTTTTATTTCAAAAAGGAGGTTACTTTGTGGACCACCCTCGTATTTTAGCTACTAACTGAATTTACTCTAATGCCTGGTAATTTATGTTATAATATATATATATATATATATATATAAGTGTCACTTATGCAGTGTCTTTTTAAATCCATTTAACTGTATAAGTGTCATAAACTAAGTTACGTATATGCCACTATAAACTTATTACTGTTTATTATATATCGAACGCTATAACTTTAGTTTTGATAATGGCCACGGATTTGATAAATTCTAGTTGCATATGGTCTTGATTCATTAGATTTCGCGATTTATAAAATCCAAAAGAAGTTCTGGTCAACTTTAAAAAGATTGAAGGTCAATTTTTATTAAAAACCTGCTCAATAATTAAATCCTTATTTTCTTGTTTATTTATTACAGAGATAATTTTTGTAAAAGAATTTTAAAGAATGCAGTGTATGTTTTAGTATTTTAAACTGTTAAACATCAAAAGAATATGCTTGCCTGGAGCTAAAATATTTTGTAATATCAGTTTGTTCACATTACTTGACTGAATTTAAGTCATATAAAATGAAGCGATGAACGGTTTCCATGTTAGATCTTCACCATAGATTCTTACCATAAATATTTTCTAAAATAACATTTCTACTTATATTTATATACATTACGTTGTAGATGTGTGTAACAATTATTAAAACTATTTACCGCTCACTTGTATTTTTTAGAATTTATTTATTACGTTTAACTCTACATTTGTACTTTTAAGTTGGTCATAAGAAGCGCTTATTGTGGATTTTAATCGCCCATTTTAATCAATGAATGAAAAATCACTGGTTCAATCCTTGGCAGAAATAAATACAAAAAGATCAAGTCTACTTTTATCCATTATATTCATTTTTGTTGCAAAACTCATGGAGGTTTATTTTATCTCAACACAGTTTTTGCTGAGCTTTTATTTATTCCGTAATTTATATCACTTTGAACTGCTCTGCAGTGCACCTTTTAAATATATGGTCGGATTTGGTTAGTAATTTTTTTTTAAAGTTATTAAGTTGATGATATAAAGTAATAAGATATTAAAGAAGACACACTTTAATAAGAATGTTAAATTCACTTCTTGTATTTTTTTGTCGCATTTACAGTATATTTTAGTTAATAAATACAGTACTTTGAATTATTGATAATGAAAAATAGATATGAAAATATATTTGAGGAGATGTAGTTATTGTGAGCAGTTTTCTTTATAGATCAGGAGCTTCATACGCATCTTTTTTTAGATTTTTTTGTCATATTTTTTTGTAACTTTAATATTGAATTAATACTTACATTTTTGATTGTACATTGCATATTTTAACAACTAAATATATCTGAAATATAACAAAAAACAAACCTTACCTGTTTATGTAGTTGACGCTTTGAAGAAATAAACGTTTATACAAGCCTACGCTCGTGTTGTAAGGATACAAGACTGGGAAATATTGTCTGATTTAGAATTACGAATTGACGAAAATTACGAGAATTATTTAGAACAGTTTTGAAGCATCTTCCCATATAGTAAAAAAAACTAACATCGGGAGGCCTACGCTACAACCATCCATTATTACTCTAGGTTTGATCCTATGCACTTATTAAATTCCTTCTATTCGCTCACATTCTCCTGATGAATATTTTACATATGATATATGTGTATATATATATATATATATATATATATATATATATATATATATATATATATATAATATAAATTAAAAATATTTCAAAAACAAGAATACTTTTAATGAATATATTCATTCTTTATGAATAAATATATTCATTAAAAGTATTCTTGTTTTTGAAATATTTTTAATATATTAACTATATTACAAGAAAACATATCACCATATTTAATATATATATATATATATATATATATATATATATATATATAAACAACATAGGTTATTCAAATACAAGAATATTTATTAATTTTTATTCAAAGCTTTTCGTTGGTAAACAGTACCAACATCATCAGGAATCAAATATATATATATATATATATATATATACATTTTTTAAATATATAGTGGATGACAATTAATGTTAATATAGTTTTTTTCAAATATTTGTTAAATAACTTAATTTGAAAATTGTATGTGTCTGGACCAGACTTGAACTGAGTATAATCATGTTCAATTTCTAGTGCTTTGGCACTGAGCCAACTTTCCCATAGCAAGAAATGTAGTTCTGAAAGATGTGTATCAGTTTTTATTTTGCCCTCATTGTTGATTTAAGTAGTAATTGACTTTGAAAAAATAATTATATGACTTCTTTTTAGGTTGAGTCTAGGTTAACCTGAAGCTTTCATTTTAGCGGCTACATGCAATATCTTCTACAACTTTAAACCACGTAAGATGTATCACGCTCAAGATTTGCCGTGAAATACGCGTTCGCTCTTCAGGAAATACGAGCCTCACATACTTGATAAGCGTGAACTTCATAGTTCGTTTTACGCAATTAATCAAGTTTTTCAATCATAATTAATTAATAATATAATTCATATAATGAAATACTAATAGAGTTACTTAGCAGCATTTGTAAGAAACTATTTGTATTCAATAATTTACACAATATTACATATGCAACTCGCGTTAATAAATGCAATGTATCCCAGTTAGCTATAAATGAATTTTGTACTGAATATAGCTATTGATAATTGCTATTGAGAGTAAATTGGAAATGGTTTAGTTATGTTATTCTGGGTAATTGGTAATGGCTACAGATCAAAGCGTCGTTGTTGAATTTACATATGCCTGATAAATTTCAACATCTTTGATGGTGTGCCAAAGCTATATGTAATTATTTTATATTGCTTCAATTGTAGATGTGTTATTATCATTTAGAAACAAGTAGTTGCAATTAGAGCGTTCAGAGATAGTTTGGGGTCTGTGATTGCAAGCAATAAATACCCCAGACTGTCCAGAACTGAATGTTTCATTAAATATGTACACAGGCAACTCACAAAACCCAAACAAACAAACGAGCGCGCGCGCACGCACGCCCACGCACACTCACACGCAACCCACCCCACACACACATACACACAAGCGCGCACTTTACAGCGTGTGTTAGAATTACGCAAACATGTGGATAAAAAGCGTGTAATGTGGATAAATGTAGTCTAAAAATAAGCAGTAATTGCAATCATTTTTTTTCTAATAAAAGAAATATTAAAAATGTGTAAAATACTAGTGCCATGGTAACTACTTAACGGTTCAAAGGCAAATGGAAAGGCTACAAAAATAACTAAGTTTTAGAGTAAGTGTTAATGAAGTATAACATGGACAATTTATTTTCACTTAATCACAAAACCCAAACTGACTTGGAAAAACGTAGAAACTCTACAATGTATACATATATGGTGATATTTAAGCAACTTTCATAAACAAGAATATATTACTTCATTTTAGTATTTGTTCAAGCTTTTCGCTAATTTACATTATCAGCATTTTCAAAACCTACCCATTATTTAGAAAACCCACTCAAACAGTTAAAATAATACCTAATCATTTCAAACCATCCGTACAATAAAAAAATGGCAAGTTTCTATAATTAATTATACGGAATGAACCGAATTCCATTGAACCCGATAAATATGTTGAAAGAACTAAACATTATTCAACAAATAGCAATACAAAATGGATATAAAAAAGAAACCATTACTAAATTCAATAATAAAATCCTTTAAAATATTTATAATAATATTAATAATTATTATTATTTAAAAAATAATAAAGATATTATTTGTTCCAAATTCAGATTTACCGGTTATGAAATCAAACCAATTATAAAATTAATTAAAGACACTAATGTCAAAATAGCTTATTACACTAATAACACAATTAATAATATAATAGATACAAACATTAAAATAAATAAAATTATTATAAACGGCGTATATAGTACTAACTGTTCAAAATGACAAAAATGTTATATATATATATATATATATATATATATATATATATATATATATATATATATAGGACAAACAAAAAAGAAAATAAAGGACCTTTACAAGGAACATTTAAATGAATTTAAAAAAAACACCTAATAATTAAATCTAATCTTGTAATACACTGTATAGAAAGGAATCACGATTTTCCAGATATTAGTCATATGAAATTGTTTAAACGTGTACAAAAAGGTTTAAAAATAAATATAATAGAAAACTTAGGAATATATAAAAATAATATTAAGAACACACTAATTGAGGAACAAGTCCAGATAAAATCAAAACATAATACAATCTTTAGCATATTTAATGATATTTTAAAAATAAAAGATTAGGATAAATGGAAATATTAAAGTATATTTATCTAACAGATAAGATAACTGAGACTAGGTTTACTGAGCATAGTACAATTATATTCAACAGTCTTACTCCAGTCACATAACTGGACAATGATGTATAAGTTTTGAAAATGCTGATAATGTAAATTAGTGAAAAGCTTCAATAAATATTAAAATGAAGTAATATATTTCTGTTTTGAAAGTTGTTTTATTTCACCATACATATTCAACAAGGAAAGATAATTCATCTAAGGATTACAATATATATATATATATATATATATATATATATATATATATATAAAGAGATAGAGAGAGAGACAGACAGAGAGACAGAGAGGTAGGGAGAGAGAGAGAGAGAGAGACAGAGATTAACGTTAAATAAAGTAATATCATAAGTTATAAATAAATACACACACAAATTTTAATTTCTTATACTATAACTTTTAAGTTCTCATACTATTAATTTTACGTTATGTTTATCAATTTCAACTGACTGTTCAAATTCTTATTATGTAACAAATATGTTTTCATAAAAGTAATTATTAAAACATTTTAAAACTTTGAAGCATATTTACAGCAATTAAACCTATAGGTGACATTATTATTATTGACCTATAAAATTATTATTTTATTATTAGCCTTTATGTAATAAGTATACTAATATTAACTTGAAACGATAAATAAATAAATGTGATTAATAATAAATACTAACATATAGTAATAATAACTGGAGACAGTAAATAAATTACTTGCTATTTAATAAAGAAAAACGATTTTAAAAAGTAAGTACCTTTGCACTCACCATTCATTGTAAACCCAAATGTAGAATCAGAACTCAAGATAAATGTGGTTGGAATGCCAAACCAAGTCAGGAATGTAAGCATATACGTAGGTTTAGCGTCGACAATCCTAATTATTAATTACAATTGACCTTTGATCGCACCCACGGGAGCTTGTTTAATATCTACAGCATAGTACTAAGATGATCTTCAGTATTAAACCATACAGGGAACGGTATCTGTAAGTTTTTAATTTATAATAAATCCCAAGTTTTGGGATAAAGATGATAATCCCGTCGACATTGTAGCTCTAAGATACTAATTTGATCCTGTCAAAGAAGAACGGGAGTTTAAAATAACTATACCATATATAAATAAGTTCGTAAAATTTTTTGTCTGCATTTGCAAAACAAACTTTATTCAACATTTTATACGTCTATCTTGACCTAAACATAAGTCACAGAATATCTCTGTAACGCCACTGTAATGTCAGGAGAACAACGAAATATAATATAGAGTAATAAATGTATAATGAATAAAGCAAAAAGTAAAAATTATAAAACAAATGTTTCCATCGCTGACTTAATGACAAGCTGATAAAACAAGATAAAGGAACAGCAGAAATTAGAACGCTAAAAGCTAAAGATGGAAAAATAAATAGGTGACTAAATAAGAATTGATTAATGCAGAGAGTGATGAAACATCCAGAATTTAGAAAGAAATACTAATGTGAAATTAAGATTGAAAAAGAAAAGAGAACAAAATTAAGCTAGTATGTCAACAGAATTCTAAATGATAGAATTGTGTGATCTGAGCATAATGCGATGGAACCTGAAAGCTGCGACTTGTCTTTTACTTACTATAACTATCACAATGGCACACTGTGCAAGTGGTCACACCTTTCTCAATAGACCCCCGTCTAGATTGCATACGATTTCTAATTTTTATTTGATTAAACTAATTTAGTTTCAAGTTAAATTGTTTTACGCTCATGTCTGTTTTACGCTTTCTCTCTCTCTTCCTCTCTTCTTTAACTCTCTTTACTCTACTCCTTTTCTCCTTTTTACTGTGAGTGATCACTAATTCCTAATATTATTACTCATTTTATCAATATATACATCTTTTGCCCATGATTTTACTTCTTAATAGCTTCTTTACTTAAATTTCCTATAACTTTCGAACCATCAGTGGACTCTCAGTGATTGGGCTGATCACGAACATTGCTTGAAAATGAATTAGGCTAATGTCTGCACTTCCTACAAATTGTTACAACTGTCACTATTGTTTAAAAACATAAAACTAGTTTCAAATAGGTTATTTTAGTCATGTTACACAATAAAAATAATATAGGCACTTTATAATTCTTTCTTAAAAGTGGTGCACAAAACTATAACGTCATTGTGACAGTTAGGTCTATTTTTTTTGTACTTGAATGTTTGCTATCTTCTGTGTTTTATCGTCATCTTGAAATTTGACCTTCTTCAAAAATATTAAACACGCTTGGTACATTTATTTATACTGTATATATATATTTGCTCTGAAGTATTTGCTTATAATTTGTATACGTTTAACGCATCTTTTAATTCCAAATTCTCCTTACAACTTCTTCATTTAATGGTTACTTATTTGCAATCACAATAGTCTTTTTATTAATAATAGAATCCGTGTTGCTAAAATACAGGATATTCATGAAAATTTATGAAACACACTTTTATCCTTATTTAAAATGTTACCACTCTCCACTTTTTGTGCTATACAATTAGCTTCTATTTATAAACCGAATGCGATCTTCTTATTCTAAATTGTTTACTAAAATATATGTGACTTGTAGATGTGGGCATAGCCCACAGGTTTATATGGATCACTTGTTTCTTATTTATTTACGCTCTCCTACGCTTGCATTTTTTTAATACTTTTTAAAATACTTTACCCCGTTTAATATATCTCTTCTTTTACTGAATTCAAACTGACTTTAGGTTTAAAGTTTTATGAAATAATTCCTTTACCTGAGGGAAAACTGTCTCTTCTAAATCATAAAGATTTCAAAGCTATTAGTGATCCCCTCATCCTAAAGGCTGCTGCTTTGGAAACAATCTATACGGCAAAGATAACTAGATACATCTAAACACTGATGGTCAGCGGTAAATTTGGCTCTGTAGCTGGCTTTTAAAGCCACCACTTTGAAGGATGCAGACCTGTTGGAAGTAATGCGGCGAGATTACAAGAGGCCGAAAACCTTTGTACAATCTCCGGAAAGTTGGCAGGTGTTCTTCGTGGATTCACAGGCCGCTGTAGTTGCACTAACTAGTAATACCTCCACCAACTTTGTGCAAACAATGAACGAAAGAAAGGTCCTGGAGAGTATGATTGAAAAAGGGTGGTACATTGTGTTGCATTGGCTCCCTAGCCATGTCGGTATTGGAAATGAACGAGCAGACCAGCTAGCAAAGTAAGGCAACATTGCCACAGCCTGATAACCCTATATCTCAATAGACAGCAAGAAGCCTGATTGAATCTAGTATCAATGTAAAAACAAGGGAAAGTTAAGAAAGAATGAGTGCCGGAAAAATATGGAGGCGCCTGGCCCACACAGTGCTAATACCACTTAACCTACAATGAGTGAAGTTGTTCCCATATTCAGAATACTTACAAGTCATGGCCATCGACAAGCCCACTTACATAAAATAGGATTAGCAGCCTGGCATATTTGCCCTTTGTGCAACCATCTGAAGATGGACGATCCAGATCTTCAGAACTGCACAGCTTTGCATGACGTTTAAGAGCGAAGTCAGTATTGTCTCTACTGGGAGGTTAGGCGGGGAAAGACAGAAACTCGAAGATCTACCATTGGTTAAAATAAAGTAAGTAATATATTATAAAATATGTTTGTGTAAAAATTGTGTAATAATGAAAAATACGAGAAAATACAAATACAAGAATAATTTATTGAACTATACAATTCAAATGAAATTGAATTGTATATCACAATAATCATTCTTGTATTTGTATTTTCTCGTATTTTTCATTTATAACAAAAACAAATTCTAATTAAAATGATTTTTATTTGGTACTATAGAGTTTGACTAAGGTGAAAATTAATATAATTCAATTACAAATTGCAGATGTAAACATTAAACATCTGCACATAAGTAAATATTAAACAAGACTTGCGCATAATAATCCCCATACGAACTTAACAAGCAATGTGTGATGTATTAAACATATTTTTCAAACTGCTGCTTTGTAACTATAGAAAGTTTACTTCTACGGCGAAAGCCTTTTCATTAAAAAAAATTACTTCTGGCATGAAGTGATGAACAAACACAACGAAACGTTGTGAATTCAGGGATTTCTTTGTTTGAACATCTTTTTAAAACAGGCGCACGTTGAAATACACAGTTTAAACACAAAGGTGAGGGTTATTTTGCATGTTAGTGCAAAGAGTGCTTTGTTTTTGTGTGTAAAATCGGAACACACTCGGGCTGAAAAGCGCTCCTGGATAGCAAGTGGTTCTTGTGTTCTGAGGCCAAACAACTTTATAACTAGAAATTAAAACCTTCTTGTATGGGTGAAATTAAAAAATAAATAGAATATAATAATTACATTACTAAAATGAGAGGATACTAAAATGCTGACTTTAGTACCGAATGATTTAAAGCAGTTTTTTATCAATAACCTAAAATTCTGTGTTACCATTTCAGACTCGTCATACAGTTTCCTGTATGTTTTCTAAAATGAATTTCTTGGAAAATGTTTTTATTACTATAACACATTTTAAATATGTTTTATCGCACTAAGCAATATGTTCTGAAAATTAATTAGGTTTTATGTTTAAAACCCCAATTTTGTCAAACAAATAAGTTGCTGATAATCGTTAATGATTCGTTAACTTTTTTTAAAAGTTGAATTCTCTACACGATATCTCTCATAATTATTTAGCTTCTAATATTATAAAATCACAAAACCTTAACGATTATTTTATTCTGCTTCGTCTGTAATTTCTTTAAACGGTTATAATTGTTAGTTTATTCGTGAATATTTGTTTATAGAGTTTGAGGTGTAAACTACTGTTGGGATGTTTAAAACTTTATTTGTAATTTGAAGGACGTTTCCCGAAGAATTCCGAAATTTAAACGTGGGATATATTTTTGAGCCCACATATGTAATTTCGAGACTATGTTTAGATTGTTTTAATATAGAGATTGTTTTATATATATATATATATATATATATATATATATATATATATATAAAAGAAAATTCCATTTAAAATAATGTATTCCGAAAAATTTTACATTTGATAAAATTATGTGATAATGTATGACAAATTTCAGCTGTTTTTAGTACTCCCGGATTAGGCTATATATTGGATTAGGCTAAACATATATTATTTCATAAGCTACGTAATGTTAGGTATAGAGACTACTGAGCCTGTATAGTGATGTATTAATGAAGAATTATTCTTATATTTATTTTAATATTATACGAGTACATTCTAACAAACGAGTTAAAGTAATCACAGTCACAGTCTATTTTTGACTAACACACGCCTGGTCACACACGCACACACACACACACACACACACACACACACACACACACACACATACACACACACACACACACACACACACACACACACACACACACACACACACACACACACACACACACACACACACACACACACACACACACACACACACACACACACACACACACACACACACACACACACACACACATACACACACACACACACACACACACACACACACACACACACACACACACACACACACACTGCAACGGTCCTTCATCCCCTCATACAACCTCAACCTGCTACCTGTCAAAAGTTGCCTACCACCTAGTTACGTGAGCAAGTATTTAAAATCCCCTCTAATAAGTACACCCTGGGAACGTTGTCTATAAAGTGTATTTAAAGTCATGGTAAGGTCAGTGATCTGTCATATGGTCTAATTTATGTCAGCTGAAAACACATAAAATTTATCACATCATAAATTTGCATTACCATGCTTTGAAGACATCTCTCCACCATGCTCCTGCTTTAGTGAGGTCCATGCAAGATAGAGTCTTACCATATCCTTTTAAAAGAGGTCCTGTGTTTCATATGGTAAGACCTGCCAGTGAGTATCAACTCCTGGGCTTTAAAGCAAAACCAACTAATCCTTAAGCTAGCTCATAATTTATAATTTAATTTTTTAATTTCTCTGGATGGGTTGCTCGATTAGCTTTAAGTTGCACAGTGATTCCTAGCTATTTATTATTAAATAAATATGACTGGCTCTAATAGGCTGGATTTTAATAATTGTATTGATTTTATTAATTACTATTATAATTTACTAGTTGGGAAATAATTAAATTTATTATTTTTGTACACAGGATTAATTCAATAAAAATTACTCTTTTGACTGTTGTTGGAAACTGAATTTAATAATGAAGAAATTTTTAACTGAAATAAATTGAATATATTCTTTCAAATGGTACTATCTTAAAGTCCTTAGCTAACAAAACATAAATTAAATTTACCTTAAATAAACTAAGATTACTTTGATATTTATTGCAGGGAGGTTGGCTAAGTTTATTTCAATTATTATAAATTTCAAATTTAATTTATGATCTTATTTTGTGCCAGCAGTTAAATGAAATTCAATAAATTTACATATTGTATTATTTAAACCAAATTTGTTACTAATTATACCACCACAGAAATCATTGATTTACAAGCTTATGAATTTATATATATATATATATATATATATATATATATATATATATATATATATATATAAATTGAAATATTTTAATTAAAACTAAATTTCAAATTTTATCACTCATTCAGAAAATACTAAATAATTTGTGATTGATTTTGTTTAATAATTTCTGGTTGAGAAATTATTTATATTTTTCTACAAGTTAAATATTGATAAATATTTTTTCCCAGTTTATTTAACTACTGGTTGTAACAATCTTTACTGCATTTCCTTAGATATTATAAATGAATTTATTTTATAAATATGCCTAATATTCTTTTTATCTTTTTCCATATGCTTTACTATTTCTCTATTTGCAAACATTTGAACATTTTTACATAACCATTTTTATAACTGAATGATTTTGTAATTTCCAATTTTTTAATTTAATTTTCAATGAAATAAAGGCATTATTTATATTTTCACACATTTAAAGCATTTATTTGAATCTCTGAATCTTTGGAACGTATTTCAAGATCAAATTTTATTCATTTACTAAATTTGTATAGAAATCATGACTTGCCCAAATCTCGCACTCTCCTTCATACTTTCCTAGTTCCTAGAATATGACTTTATGCTTCCAGACTGGTAGTTCTTCTCGTCTGGAATTCGGTTCATCCAAGAAGCAGAAACGGACAAAATCGGCGAAACCAGTTTCTTGACAAATGAAAATTTTAACCGTGATTCCTCATATTTCGATGTCTAGTTTTCACTATACATAAATTAAGACATACTACATTATTCCCGCACTCCGCGGCCTCGAGTTTATGGTCTAGAAATTCATTTTGGTATTTTTTTATAATTTAACAGATACTGTGGCCATTCCCGGTCTGCGGCCTAATTACGAGAGAGCGCCTAAACGCTCAGGGACGGTTATCGTCTCTATTCCCCCACCCTCGATTTGCTTGTCTGACATGGATTTTGCCGTTTTTTCTTGTCTTAAAACTCATTATTTAAAATATTGCAGAACCCGGATTTTTACGTAGCACACAAAATACTCCCGAAGTCATGATTTTTGTACAATTACAGTTTCTTTTAGAATTATACACTTAATGATCAATATTCATGGCTTGGAAAATTTAGTTAAATTGTATTTTATAAATTGAGATTATTTCAATTTTTTCTTGAATTGTGACCGGACACACACACACACACACACACACACACAAGCACACTTAGTGAAAACGAAAATAGTGCTATAACATCTTTATAGCTAAATAGCGTTTATTATCAATATAGATTTATTCTTCAAAAAGTAAAATATAACAAGGTCTAGTCAGTAATAAATGCCAGTAAAAAGGAATTGCATAGATTACGCAAGTATCTTATCAAGTGAATATTAGCACAACTTCGTTTTATTCCTTAAATTCCAAAACACAATAAATTTCGAAAATATTTACCTTACAATTTTACGTTTTTTTAGGATACGTAATTTTTTTCATGATAAATTATTACAAATTTAAACTAAAACTTAACTTTTAACACATAATTTGTGCATATTGTATTATATTTTAGAAAATGATATTTTTAAAGTTCATCTTTAAAGATATCAAGAGTTTGAAAACAATAAGATCTAAGAGAAAAGGAATTTTCTGAAGTGAATTTAATATACTTTCATATTATACATTAAACCCTTAGGGTAACCGGCGTTATTTCCCTTTATGGTAAGGTGAAGGGAGGAGACAGTGGGGTAAAATTAAGTGCAGCAGTGTTCCATGTTATCACAAGGCGATAATGTTTACATACGTGTACACACACTCACTTTGTTTACTCTTTATACATAATATACATGGTAATATTGAATGTGCACCATTAACTACGTCTAGGAAGATATTTCGGAAAGAAGCAAGGAAATGGCAATAAAGAAAACATAATGTTATGACGTTAGCTTGGTGCTCCTCTAAATGTTTTATAAACTGCATCCTGTAAAAGTAAAATAATTATCAACATTCTACCTGCAATAATACTTGCAGGCATATTATTACTTGCGGCTTACATATTATTACTTACGGCTTACATATTATTGTGAGCAGTGCTAAGATGGAACAAATGCAGTTGTATTTTACTTTCTTTTGTATTCCCATTGTTTAATTAGTTTATTGAAAGAGCATTACAAGAAAAAAACAAATATTAAAATTTGGGTGCACATTGTTTCAAGTACAGCGAAAACGAGCGGATCATTTAATTACATTTTATTTAAAAATCAAGAGATACGAGTTAGTGCCCTTTACTGCGTTTTATTCTAAACATTCATCAACAATTGAAAACGATACATTTTTTGTTATATTTGAGCTTTGAACGTAAGGCTTTGATAAAGAGACTACTTTTAGAATATGGTTATATTCTATACACAACCATTGATTAATTCATAACCTGGCCATCTTCCTGTTTATTATATTTACTACTTTATGAAAGTTATTTTGGTTCAATATTTCTTCCATTTTATTTTATGTCGTATAAAAAAAATATACTTCATATATACAAATGAATAGATTGAATGTTGTCGTGTTCTTGATCGTAGACACGGACGAGGAAATTCTATTGCCGGAACAAGGGGACAGAAATGATATTGTAAATATATTTCTATCCAGAGAGATTATGAGTGTGCAACAGCTTCTAGCTCTTCGTGGATTTTGGTGAATGTAACGTTTTCCTTATATATATATATATATATATATATATATATATATATATATATATATATATATATATATATAGAGAGAGAGAGAGAGAGAGAGAGAGAGAGAGAGAGAGAGAAAGAGAGAGAAAAAGTGGTAGAGAAAAGGAAAGTTTAATAAACTCTTTTATACATAAGAATACTGTAGCCTACTCTCTTTTAATTTATACATTTATTTCAAAATTCAAGCTGAGGTTTTTCACTGTGAAAAGCATTAGCATTTCAAAGCTTATATATTACTGTATACTTCTGTGACTGCATTAGGACTTCGTTATATACATACTCAGTTTGATAAACATAGAAAATTTTATTGCTACAGTGCTTATTTATACAGTGCATTATCAAATTAATCACAGCTTAGCTCAAAATCTCACTACACGCTAGGTTACTGATCAACACGCTATCATTTAATAAAATAGTGTGCAGTGACAATTTTAGTCAACTCTTTTAGTATTTATAGTCCATCTTATTATCATTATGTTTCTTTCCGTTTAGTTTGAATTCGATATAATTAATCCACCCCGAAACTCATTTCTCTACATTTAAGGCACTCTACATAAAGGCTTTTAAGGATTTATAAATGTGTATCTAATAATACTCACACAATATGTTTTCAAACGTAAGAAAAGATTAAACCAAGGGTGTTTAATTCGTAGAGAATGATTCAAAATATTCTCTTAATGTGAAATAAATAACGAAATGTAAAATATGTCTCGTTTTGATAGATTTATAATGGTTTTATTTTCTAACCGTGACGAAGAAAACTCGGCCATTAGTCTAGTTTATTATTCCACAAACTCCGGAATATGTCAGCTGTTTTCTTTGCTAGTAATAAACTCGTATATTATTCTGGTGGATGGTCCAAATCCTTTGAAACTCCTAGATACATTCCGTTACATTTTCCCGCGTTTATTATTCCAGGAGCTCCGGAATATGTCGGCTGTTTTCTTTGCTAGTATCGAACTCGTATATTATTCTTGTGGATGGTCCAAATCCTTTGAAACTCCTAGATACATTCCGTTACATTTTCCCGCGTTTATTATTCCAGGAGCTCCGGAATGTGTCGGCTGTTTTCTTTGCTAGTAATGAACTCGTATATTATTCTTGTGGATGGTCCAAATCCTTTGAAACTCCTAGATACATTCCGTTATATTTTCCCGCGTTTATTATTCCAGGAGCTCCGGAATATGTCGGCTGTTATCTTTGCTAGTAATTAACTCGTATATTACTCTTGTGGATGGTCCAAATCCTTTGAAACTCCTAGATACATTCCGTTACATTTTCAGGCGTTTATTATTCCAGGAGCTCCGGAATATGTCAGCTGTTTTCTTTGCTAGTAATTAACTCGTATATTATTCTTGTGGATGCCCCAAATCTTTATGAAACTCCTACATACATTCCGTTACATTTTCCCGCGTTTATTATTCCAGGAGCTCCGGAATATGTCGGCTGTTTTCTTTGCTAGTAATTAACTCGTATATTATTCTTGTGGATGCCCCAAACCCTTCTGAAACTCCTACATACATTCCGTTACATTTTCCCGCATTTAATATTCCAAGGGCTCCGGAATATGTCGGCTGTTTTCTTTGCTAGTAATTAAGTCGTATATTATTCTTGTGGATGCCTCAAATCCGTCTGAAACTCCTAGATACATTCCGTTACATTTTCCCGCGTTTATTATTCCAGGAGCTCCTGAATATGTTAGCTGTTTTCTTTGCTAGTAATTTACTCGTATATTATTCTTGTGGATGGTCCAAATCCTTTGAAACTCGTAGATACATTCCGTTACATTTTCCCGCGTTTATTATTCCAGGAGCTCCGGAATATGTCAGCTGTTTTCTTTGCTAGTATTTAACTCGTATATTATTCTTGTGGATGCCCCAAATCTTTATGAAACTCCTACATACATTCCGTTACATTTTCCCGCGTTTATTATTCCAGGAGCTCCGGAATATGTCGGCTGTTTTCTTTGCTAGTAATTACTCGTATATTATTCTTGTGGATGCCCCAAACCCTTCTGAAACTCCTAGATACATTCCGTTACATTTTCCCGCGTTTATTATTCCAGGAGCTCCGGAATATGTCGGCTGTTTTCTTTGCTAGTAATTAACTCGTATATTATTCTTGTGGATGCCCCAAACCCTTCTGAAACTCCTAGATACATTCCGTTACATTTTCCCGCATTTAATATTCCAAGGGCTCCGGAATATGTCGGCTGTTTTCTTTGCTAGAAATTAAGTCGTATATTATTCTTGTGGATGCCCCAAATCCTTCTGAAACTCCTAGATACACTCCGTTACATTTTCCCGCGTTTATTATTCCATAAGCTCCAGAATATGTCGGCTGTTTTCTTAGCTAGTAATTAACTCGTATATTATTCTTGTGGATGCCCCAAATCTTTATGAAACTCCTACATACATTCCGTTACATTTTCCCGCGTTTATTATTCCAGGAGCTCCGGAATATGTCGGCTGTTTTCTTTGCTAGTAATTACTCGTATATTATTCTTGTGGATGCCCCAAATCCTTATGAAACTCCTAGATACATTCCGTTACATTTTCCGCGTTTATTATTCCAGGAGCTCCGGAATATGTCGGCTGTTTTCTTTGCTAGTAATTAACTCGTATATTATTCTTGTGGATGCCCCAAACCCTTCTGAAACTCCTACATACATTCCGTTACATTTTCCCGCATTTAATATTCCAAGGGCTCCGGAATATGTCGGCTGTTTTCTTTGCTAGTAATTAAGTCGTATATTATTCTTGTGGATGCCTCAAATCCGTCTGAAACTCCTAGATACATTCCGTTACATTTTCCCGCGTTTATTATTCCAGGAGCTCCGGAATATGTCGGCTGTTTTCTTTGCTAGTAATTACTCGTATATTATTCTTGTGTATGCCCCAAATCCTTATGAAACTCCTAGATACATTCCGTTACATATTCCCGCATTTAATAATCCAAGGGCTCCGGAATATGTCGGCTGTTTTCTTTGCTAGTAATTAAGTCGTATATTATTCTTGTGGATGCCTCAAATCCGTCTGAAACTCCTAGATACATTCCGTTACATTTTCCCGCGTTTATTATTCCAGGAACTCCTGAATATGTTAGCTGTTTTCTTTGCTAGTAATTAACTCGTATATTATTCTTGTGGATGGTCCAAATCCTTTGAAACTCCTAGATACATTCCGTTACATTTTCCCGCGTTTATTATTCCAGGAGCTCCGGAATATGTCAGCTGTTTTCTTTGCTAGTATTTAACTCGTATATTATTCTTGTGGATGCCCCAAATCTTTATGAAACTCCTACATACATTCCGTTACATTTTCCCGCGTTTATTATTCCAGGAGCTCCGGAATATGTCGGCTGTTTTCTTTGCTAGTAATTACTCGTATATTATTCTTGTGGATGCCCCAAACCCTTCTGAAACTCCTAGATACATTCCGTTACATTTTCCCGCGTTTATTATTCCAGGAGCTCCGGAATATGTCGGCTGTTTTCTTTGCTAGTAATTAACTCGTATATTATTCTTGTGGATGCCCCAAACCCTTCTGAAACTCCTAGATACATTCCGTTACATTTCCCGCATTTAATATTCCAAGGGCTCCGGAATATGTCGGCGGTTTTCTTTGCTAGAAATTAAGTCGTATATTATTCTTGTGGATGCCCCAAATCCTTCTGAAACTCCTAGATACACTCCGTTACATTTTCCCGCGTTTATTATTCCATAAGCTCCAGAATATGTCGGCTGTTTTCTTAGCTAGTAATTAACTCGTATATTATTCTTGTGGATGCCCCCAAACCCTTCTGAAACTCCTAGGGACATTCCGTTACATTTTCCCGCGTTTATTATTCCAGGAGCTGCGGAATATGTCAGCTGTTTTCTTTGCTAGTAATTAACTCGTATATTATTCTTGTGGATGCCCCCAAACCCTTCTGAAACTCCTAGATACATTCCGTTACATTTTCCCGCATTTATTATTCCAGGAGCTGCGGAATATGTCAGCTGTTTTCTTTGCTAGTAATTAACTCGTATATTATTCTTGTGGATGCCCCCAAACCCTTCTGAAACTCCTAGATACATTCCGTTACATTTTCCCGCATTTATTATTCCAGGAGCTCCGGAATATGTCGGCTGTTTTCTTTGCTAGTAATTAACTCGTATATTATTCTTGTGGATGCCCCAAATCCGTCTGAAACTCCTAGATACATTCCGTTACATTTTCCCGCGTTTATTATTCCAGGAGCTCCTGAATATGCCGGCTGTTTTCTTTGCTAGTAATTAACTCGTATATTATTCTTGTGGATGCCCCAAACCCTTCTGAAACTCCTAGATACATTCCGTTACATTTTCCCGCATTTATTATTCCAGGAGCTGCGGAATATGTCGGCTGTTTTCTTTGCTAGTAATTAACTCGTATATTATTCTTGTGGATGCCCCAAATCCGTCTGAAACTCCTAGATACATTCCGTTACATTTTCCCGCGTTTATTATTCCAGGAGCTCCGGAATATGTCGGCTGTTTTCTTTGCTAGTAATTAACTCGTATATTATTCTTGTGGATGCCCCAAACCCTTCTGAAACTCCTAGATACATTCCGTTACATTTTCCCGCAATTTAATATTCCAAGGGCTCCGGAATATGTCGACTGTTTTCTTTGCTAGTAATTAAGTCGTATATTATTCTTGTGGATGCCCCACATCCGTCTGAAACTCCTAGATACATTCCGTTACATTTTCCCGCGTTTATTATTCCATAAGCTCCGGAATATGTCAGCTGTTTTCTTAGCTAGTAATTAACTCGTATATTATTCTTGTGGATGCCCCAAATCCGTCTGAAACTCCTAGATACATTCCGTTACATTTTCCCGCGTTTATTATTCCAGGAGCTCCTGAATATGCCGGCTGTTTTCTTTGCTAGTAATTAACTCGTATATTATTCTTGTGGATGCCCCAAATCCGTCTGAAACTCCTAGATACATTCCGTTACATTTTCCCGCGTTTTTTATTCCAGGAGCTCCTGAATATGCCGGCTGTTTTCTTTGCTAGTAATTAACTCGTATATTATTCTTGTGGATGCCCCAAAACCCTCCGAAACTCCTAGATACATTCCGTTACATTTTCCCGCATTTATTATTCCAGGAGCTGCGGAATATGTCAGCTGTTTTCTTTGCTAGTAATTAACTCGTATATTATTCTTGTGGATGCCCCAAATCCGTCTGAAACTCCTAGATACATTCCGTTACATTTTCCCGCGTTTATTATTCCAGGAGCTCCTGAATATTCCGGCTGTTTTCTTTGCTAGTAATTAACTCGTATATTATTCTTGTGGATGCCCCAAATCCGTCTAAAACTCCTAGATACATTCCGTTAATTTTTCCCGCGTGTATTATTCCAGGAGCTCCTGAATATGCCGGCTGTTTTCTTTGCTAGTAATTAACTCGTATATTATTCTTGTGGATGCCCCAAACCCTTCTGAAACTCCTAGATTCATTCCGTTACATTTTCCCGCGTTTATTATTCCAGGAGCTCCGGAATATGTCGTCTGTTTTCTTCGCTAATAATTAACTCGTATATTATTCTTGTGGATGCCCCAAATCCGTCTCAAACTCCTAGATACATTCCGTTACATTTTCCCGCGTTTATTATTCCAGGAGCTCCTGAATATGCCGGCTGTTTTCTTTGCTAGTAATTAACTCGTATATTATTCTTGTGGATGCCCCAAACCCTTCTGAAACTCCTACATACATTCCGTTACATTTTCCCGCATTTAATATTCCAAGGGCTCCGGAATATGTCGGCTGTTTTCTTTGCTATTAATTAAGTCGTATATTATTTTTGTGGATGCCCCAAATCCGTCTGAAACTCCTAGATACATTCCGTTACATTTTCCGGCGTTTGTTATTCCATAAGCTCCGGAATATGTCGGCTGTTTTCATAGCTAGTAATTAACTCGTATATTATTCTTGTGGATGCCCCAAATCCGTCTGAAACTCCTAGATACATTCCGTTACATTTTCCCGCGTTTATTATTCCAGGAGCTCCTGAATATGCCGGCTGTTTTCTTTGCTAGTAATTAACTCGTATATTATTCTTGTGGATGCCCCAAATCCGTCTGAAACTCCTAGATACATTCCGTTACATTTTCCCGCGTTTATTATTCCAGGAGCTCCTGAATATGCTGGCTGTTTTCTTTGCTAGTAATTAACTCGTATATTATTCTTGTGGATGCCCCAAACCCTTCTGAAACTCCTAGATACATTCCGTTACATTTTCCCGCATTTATTATTCCAGGAGCTGCGGAATATGTCGGCTGTTTTCTTTGCTAGTAATTAACTCGTATATTATTCTTGTGGATGCCCCAAACCCTTCTGAAACTCCTAGATACACTCCGTTACATTTTCCTGCGTTTATTATTCCAGGAGCTCCGGAATATGTCGGCTGTTTTCTTTGCTAGTAATTAACTCGTATATTATTCTTGTGGATGCCCCACATCCGTCGGAAACTCCTAGATACATTCCGTTACATTTTCCCGCGTTTATTATTCCAGGAGCTCCGGAATATGTCGGCTGTTTTCTTTGCTAGTAATTAACTCGTATATTATTCTTGTGGATGCCCCCAAACCCTTCTAAAACTCCTAGATACATTCCGTTACATTTTCCCGCGTTTATTATTCCAGAAGCCCCGGAATATGTCGGCTGTTTTCTTTGCTAGTAATTAACTCGTATATTATTCTTGTGGATGCCCCAAACCGTTCTGAAACCCCTAGATACATTCCGTTACATTTTCCCGCGTTTATTATTCCAGAAGTTCCGGAATATGTCGGCGGTTTTCTTTGCTAGTAATTAACTCGTATATTGATCTTGTGGATGCCCCAAATCCGTCTGAAACTCCTAGATACATTCCGTTACATTTTCCCGCGTTTATTATTCCAGGAGCTCCTGAATATGCCGGCTGTTTTCTTTGCTAGTAATTAACACGTATATTATTCTTGTGGATGCCCCAAATCCGTCTGAAACTCCTAGATACATTCCGTTACATTTTCCCGCGTGTATTATTCCAGGAGCTCCTGAATATGCCGGCTGTTTTCTTTGCTAGTAATTAACTCGTATATTATTCTTGTGGATGCCCCAAACCCTTCTGAAACTCCTAGATTCATTCCGTTACATTTTCCCGCGTTTATTATTCCAGGAGCTCCGGAATATGTCGTCTGTTTTCTTTGCTAATAATTAACTCGTATATTATTCTTGTGGATGCCCCAAATCCGTCTGAAACTCCTAGATACATTCCGTTACATTTTCCCGCGTTTATTATTCCAGGAGCTGCGGAATATGTCGGCTGTTTTCTTTGCTAGTAATTAACTCGTATATTATTCTTGTGGATGCCCCAAACCCTTCTGAAACTCCTAGATACACTCCGTTACATTTTCCTGCGTTTATTATTCCAGGAGCTCCGGAATATGTCGGCTGTTTTCTTTGCTAGTAATTAACTCGTATATTATTCTTGTGGATGCCACAAACCCTTCTGAAACTCCTAGATACATTCCGTTACATTTTCCCGCATTTAATATTCCAAGGGCTCCGGAATATGTCGGCTGTTTTCTTTGCTAGTAATTAAGTCGTATATTATTCTTGTGGATGCCCCAAATCCGTCTGAAACTCCTAGATACATTCCGTTACATTTTCCCGCGTTTATTATTCCAGGAGCTCCGGAATATGTCAGCTGTTTTCTTTGCTAGTATTTAACTCGTATATTATTCTTGTGGATGCCCCAAATCTTTATGAAACTCCTACATACATTCCGTTACATTTTCCCGCGTTTATTATTCCAGGAGCTCCGGAATATGTCGGCTGTTTTCTTTGCTAGTAATTACTCGTATATTATTCTTGTGGATGCCCCAAACCCTTCTGAAACTCCTAGATACATTCCGTTACATTTTCCCGCGTTTATTATTCCAGGAGCTCCGGAATATGTCGGCTGTTTTCTTTGCTAGTAATTAACTCGTATATTATTCTTGTGGATGCCCCAAACCCTTCTGAAACTCCTAGATACATTCCGTTACATTTTCCCGCATTTAATATTCCAAGGGCTCCGGAATATGTCGGCTGTTTTCTTTGCTAGAAATTAAGTCGTATATTATTCTTGTGGATGCCCCAAATCCTTCTGAAACTCCTAGATACACTCCGTTACATTTTCCCGCGTTTATTATTCCATAAGCTCCAGAATATGTCGGCTGTTTTCTTAGCTAGTAATTAACTCGTATATTATTCTTGTGGATGCCCCAAATCTTTATGAAACTCCTACATACATTCCGTTACATTTTCCCGCGTTTATTATTCCAGGAGCTCCGGAATATGTCGGCTGTTTTCTTTGCTAGTAATTACTCGTATATTATTCTTGTGGATGCCCCAAATCCTTATGAAACTCCTAGATACATTCCGTTACATTTTCCGCGTTTATTATTCCAGGAGCTCCGGAATATGTCGGCTGTTTTCTTTGCTAGTAATTAACTCGTATATTATTCTTGTGGATGCCCCAAACCCTTCTGAAACTCCTACATACATTCCGTTACATTTTCCCGCATTTAATATTCCAAGGGCTCCGGAATATGTCGGCTGTTTTCTTTGCTAGTAATTAACTCGTATATTATTCTTGTGGATGCCCCAAATCCGTCTGAAACTCCTAGATACATTCCGTTACATTTCCCGCGTTTTTTATTCCAGGAGCTCCTGAATATGCCGGCTGTTTTCTTTGCTAGTAATTAACTCGTATATTATTCTTGTGGATGCCCCAAAACCCTCCGAAACTCCTAGATACATTCCGTTACATTTTCCCGCATTTATTATTCCAGGAGCTGCGGAATATGTCAGCTGTTTTCTTTGCTAGTAATTAACTCGTATATTATTCTTGTGGATGCCCCAAATCCGTCTGAAACTCCTAGATACATTCCGTTACATTTTCCCGCGTTTATTATTCCAGGAGCTCCTGAATATTCCGGCTGTTTTCTTTGCTAGTAATTAACTCGTATATTATTCTTGTGGATGCCCCAAATCCGTCTGAAACTCCTAGATACATTCCGTTAATTTTTCCCGCGTGTATTATTCCAGGAGCTCCTGAATATGCCGGCTGTTTTCTTTGCTAGTAATTAACTCGTATATTATTCTTGTGGATGCCCCAAACCCTTCTGAAACTCCTAGATTCATTCCGTTACATTTTCCCGCGTTTATTATTCCAGGAGCTCCGGAATATGTCGTCTGTTTTCTTCGCTAATAATTAACTCGTATATTATTCTTGTGGATGCCCCAAATCCGTCTCAAACTCCTAGATACATTCCGTTACATTTTCCCGCGTTTATTATTCCAGGAGCTCCTGAATATGCCGGCTGTTTTCTTTGCTAGTAATTAACTCGTATATTATTCTTGTGGATGCCCCAAACCCTTCTGAAACTCCTACATACATTCCGTTACATTTTCCCGCATTTAATATTCCAAGGGCTCCGGAATATGTCGGCTGTTTTCTTTGCTATTAATTAAGTCGTATATTATTTTTGTGGATGCCCCAAATCCGTCTGAAACTCCTAGATACATTCCGTTACATTTTCCGGCGTTTGTTATTCCATAAGCTCCGGAATATGTCGGCTGTTTTCATAGCTAGTAATTAACTCGTATATTATTCTTGTGGATGCCCCAAATCCGTCTGAAACTCCTAGATACATTCCGTTACATTTTCCCGCGTTTATTATTCCAGGAGCTCCTGAATATGCCGGCTGTTTTCTTTGCTAGTAATTAACTCGTATATTATTCTTGTGGATGCCCCAAATCCGTCTGAAACTCCTAGATACATTCCGTTACATTTTCCCGCGTTTATTATTCCAGGAGCTCCTGAATATGCTGGCTGTTTTCTTTGCTAGTAATTAACTCGTATATTATTCTTGTGGATGCCCCAAACCCTTCTGAAACTCCTAGATACATTCCGTTACATTTTCCCGCATTTATTATTCCAGGAGCTGCGGAATATGTCGGCTGTTTTCTTTGCTAGTAATTAACTCGTATATTATTCTTGTGGATGCCCCAAACCCTTCTGAAACTCCTAGATACACTCCGTTACATTTTCCTGCGTTTATTATTCCAGGAGCTCCGGAATATGTCGGCTGTTTTCTTTGCTAGTAATTAACTCGTATATTATTCTTGTGGATGCCCCACATCCGTCGGAAACTCCTAGATACATTCCGTTACATTTTCCCGCGTTTATTATTCCAGGAGCTCCGGAATATGTCGGCTGTTTTCTTTGCTAGTAATTAACTCGTATATTATTCTTGTGGATGCCCCCAAACCCTTCTAAAACTCCTAGATACATTCCGTTACATTTTCCCGCGTTTATTATTCCAGAAGCCCCGGAATATGTCGGCTGTTTTCTTTGCTAGTAATTAACTCGTATATTATTCTTGTGGATGCCCCAAACCGTTCTGAAACCCCTAGATACATTCCGTTACATTTTCCCGCGTTTATTATTCCAGAAGTTCCGGAATATGTCGGCGGTTTTCTTTGCTAGTAATTAACTCGTATATTGATCTTGTGGATGCCCCAAATCCGTCTGAAACTCCTAGATACATTCCGTTACATTTTCCCGCGTTTATTATTCCAGGAGCTCCTGAATATGCCGGCTGTTTTCTTTGCTAGTAATTAACACGTATATTATTCTTGTGGATGCCCCAAATCCGTCTGAAACTCCTAGATACATTCCGTTACATTTTCCCGCGTGTATTATTCCAGGAGCTCCTGAATATGCCGGCTGTTTTCTTTGCTAGTAATTAACTCGTATATTATTCTTGTGGATGCCCCAAACCCTTCTGAAACTCCTAGATTCATTCCGTTACATTTTCCCGCGTTTATTATTCCAGGAGCTCCGGAATATGTCGTCTGTTTTCTTTGCTAATAATTAACTCGTATATTATTCTTGTGGATGCCCCAAATCCGTCTGAAACTCCTAGATACATTCCGTTACATTTTCCCGCGTTTATTATTCCAGGAGCTGCGGAATATGTCGGCTGTTTTCTTTGCTAGTAATTAACTCGTATATTA
This sequence comes from Prosapia bicincta, assembly GCA_036971475.1. Classification (NCBI taxonomy): domain Eukaryota; kingdom Metazoa; phylum Arthropoda; class Insecta; order Hemiptera; family Cercopidae; genus Prosapia; species Prosapia bicincta. Next base: position 373,426,745 of record JBAIZL010000001.1, read on the forward strand.
TTCTTGTGGATGCCCCAAACCCTTCTGAAACTCCTAGATACACTCCGTTACATTTTCCTGCGTTTATTATTCCAGGAGCTCCGGAATATGTCGGCTGTTTTCTTTGCTAGTAATTAACTCGTATATTATTCTTGTGGATGCCACAAACCCTTCTGAAACTCCTAGATACATTCCGTTACATTTTCCCGCATTTAATATTCCAAGGGCTCCGGAATATGTCGGCTGTTTTCTTTGCTAGTAATTAAGTCGTATATTATTCTTGTGGATGCCCCAAATCCGTCTGAAACTCCTAGATACATTCCGTTACATTTTCCCGCGTTTATTATTCCAGGAGCTCCGGAATATGTCAGCTGTTTTCTTTGCTAGTATTTAACTCGTATATTATTCTTGTGGATGCCCCAAATCTTTATGAAACTCCTACATACATTCCGTTACATTTTCCCGCGTTTATTATTCCAGGAGCTCCGGAATATGTCGGCTGTTTTCTTTGCTAGTAATTACTCGTATATTATTCTTGTGGATGCCCCAAACCCTTCTGAAACTCCTAGATACATTCCGTTACATTTTCCCGCGTTTATTATTCCAGGAGCTCCGGAATATGTCGGCTGTTTTCTTTGCTAGTAATTAACTCGTATATTATTCTTGTGGATGCCCCAAACCCTTCTGAAACTCCTAGATACATTCCGTTACATTTTCCCGCATTTAATATTCCAAGGGCTCCGGAATATGTCGGCTGTTTTCTTTGCTAGAAATTAAGTCGTATATTATTCTTGTGGATGCCCCAAATCCTTCTGAAACTCCTAGATACACTCCGTTACATTTTCCCGCGTTTATTATTCCATAAGCTTCAGAATATGTCGGCTGTTTTCTTAGCTAGTAATTAACTCGTATATTATTCTTGTGGATGCCCCAAATCTTTATGAAACTCCTACATACATTCCGTTACATTTTCCCGCGTTTATTATTCCAGGAGCTCCGGAATATGTCGGCTGTTTTCTTTGCTAGTAATTACTCGTATATTATTCTTGTGGATGCCCCAAATCCTTATGAAACTCCTAGATACATTCCGTTACATTTTCCGCGTTTATTATTCCAGGAGCTCCGGAATATGTCGGCTGTTTTCTTTGCTAGTAATTAACTCGTATATTATTCTTGTGGATGCCCCAAACCCTTCTGAAACTCCTACATACATTCCGTTACATTTTCCCGCATTTAATATTCCAAGGGCTCCGGAATATGTCGGCTGTTTTCTTTGCTAGTAATTAAGTCGTATATTATTCTTGTGGATGCCTCAAATCCGTCTGAAACTCCTAGATACATTCCGTTACATTTTCCCGCGTTTATTATTCCAGGAGCTCCTGATTATGTTAGCTGTTTTCTTTGCTAGTAATTAACTCGTATATTATTCTTGTGGATGGTCCAAATCCTTTGAAACTCCTAGATACATTCCGTTACATTTTCAGGCGTTTATTATTCCAGGAGCTCCGGAATATGTCAGCTGTTTTCTTTGCTAGTAATTAACTCGTATATTATTCTTGTGGATGCCCCAAATCTTTATGAAACTCCTACATACACTCCGTTACATTTTCCCGCGTTTATTATTCCAGGAGCTCCGGAATATGTCGGCTGTTTTTTTTGCTAGTAATTACTCGTATATTATTCTTGTGTATGCCCCAAATCCTTATGAAACTCCTAGATACATTCCGTTACATATTCCCGCATTTAATATTCCAAGGGCTCCGGAATATGTCGGCTGTTTTCTTTGCTAGTAATTAAGTCGTATATTATTCTTGTGGATGCCTCAAATCCGTCTGAAACTCCTAGATACATTCCGTTACATTTTCCCGCGTTTATTATTCCAGGAACTCCTGAATATGTTAGCTGTTTTCTTTGCTAGTAATGAACTCGTATATTATTCTTGTGGATGGTCCAAATCCTTTGAAACTCCTAGATACATTCCGTTACATTTTCCCGCGTTTATTATTCCAGGAGCTCCGGAATATGTCAGCTGTTTTCTTTGCTAGTATTAAACTCGTATATTATTCTTAAGGATGCCCCAAATCTTTATGAAACTCCTACATACATTCCGTTACATTTTCCCGCGTTTATTATTCCAGGAGCTCCGGAATATGTCGGCTGTTTTCTTTGCTAGTAATTACTCGTATATTATTCTTGTGGATGCCCCAAACCCTTCTGAAACTCCTAGATACATTCCGTTACATTTTCCCGCGTTTATTATTCCAGGAGCTCCGGAATATGTCGGCTGTTTTCTTTGCTAGTAATTAACTCGTATATTATTCTTGTGGATGCCCCAAACCCTTCTGAAACTCCTAGATACATTCCGTTACATTTCCCGCATTTAATATTCCAAGGGCTCCGGAATATGTCGGCGGTTTTCCTTGCTAGAAATTAAGTCGTATATTATTCTTGTGGATGCCCCAAATCCTTCTGAAACTCCTAGATACACTCCGTTACATTTTCCCGCGTTTATTATTCCATAAGCTCCAGAATATGTCGGCTGTTTTCTTAGCTAGTAATTAACTCGTATATTATTCTTGTGGATGCCCCCAAACCCTTCTGAAACTCCTAGGGACATTCCGTTACATTTTCCCGCGTTTATTATTCCAGGAGCTGCGGAATATGTCAGCTGTTTTCTTTGCTAGTAATTAACTCGTATATTATTCTTGTGGATGCCCCCAAACCCTTCTGAAACTCCTAGATACATTCCGTTACATTTTCCCGCATTTATTATTCCAGGAGCTGCGGAATATGTCAGCTGTTTTCTTTGCTAGTAATTAACTCGTATATTATTCTTGTGGATGCCCCCAAACCCTTCTGAAACTCCTAGATACATTCCGTTACATTTTCCCGCATTTATTATTCCAGGAGCTCCGGAATATGTCGGCTGTTTTCTTTGCTAGTAATTAACTCGTATATTATTCTTGTGGATGCCCCAAATCCGTCTGAAACTCCTAGATACATTCCGTTACATTTTCAGGCGTTTATTATTCCAGGAGCTCCTGAATATGCCGGCTGTTTTCTTTGCTAGTAATTAACTCGTATATTATTCTTGTGGATGCCCCAAACCCTTCTGAAACTCCTAGATACATTCCGTTACATTTTCCCGCATTTATTATTCCAGGAGCTGCGGAATATGTCGGCTGTTTTCTTTGCTAGTAATTAACTCGTATATTATTCTTGTGGATGCCCCAAATCCGTCTGAAACTCCTAGATACATTCCGTTACATTTTCCCGCGTTTATTATTCCAGGAGCTCCGGAATATGTCGGCTGTTTTCTTTGCTAGTAAATAACTCGTATATTATTCTTGTGGATGCCCCAAACCCTTCTGAAACTCCTAGATACATTCCGTTACATTTTCCCGCAATTTAATATTCCAAGGGCTCCGGAATATGTCGACTGTTTTCTTTGCTAGTAATTAAGTCGTATATTATTCTTGTGGATGCCCCACATCCGTCTGAAACTCCTAGATACATTCCGTTACATTTTCCCGCGTTTATTATTCCATAAGCTCCGGAATATGTCAGCTGTTTTCTTAGCTAGTAATTAACTCGTATATTATTCTTGTGGATGCCCCAAATCCGTCTGAAACTCCTAGATACATTCCGTTACATTTTCCCGCGTTTATTATTCCAGGAGCTCCTGAATATGCCGGCTGTTTTCTTTGCTAGTAATTAACTCGTATATTATTCTTGTGGATGCCCCAAATCCGTCTGAAACTCCTAGATACATTCCGTTACATTTTCCCGCGTTTATTATTCCAGGAGCTCCTGAATATGCCGGCTGTTTTCTTTGCTAGTAATTAACTCGTATATTATTCTTGTGGATGCCCCAAAACCCTCCGAAACTCCTAGATACATTCCGTTACGTTTTCCCGCATTTATTATTCCAGGAGCTGCGGAATATGTCAGCTGTTTTCTTTGCTAGTAATTAACTCGTATATTATTCTTGTGGATGCCCCAAATCCGTCTGAAACTCCTAGATACATTCCGTTACATTTTCCCGCGTTTATTATTCCAGGAGCTCCTGAATATTCCGGCTGTTTTCTTTGCTAGTAATTAACTCGTATATTATTCTTGTGGATGCCCCAAATCCGTCTGAAACTCCTAGATACATTCCGTTAATTTTTCCCGCGTGTATTATTCCAGGAGCTCCTGAATATGCCGGCTGTTTTCTTTGCTAGTAATTAACTCGTATATTATTCTTGTGGATGCCCCAAACCCTTCTGAAACTCCTAGATTCATTCCGTTACATTTTCCCGCGTTTATTATTCCAGGAGCTCCGGAATATGTCGTCTGTTTTCTTCGCTAATAATTAACTCGTATATTATTCTTGTGGATGCCCCAAATCCGTCTCAAACTCCTAGATACATTCCGTTACATTTTCCCGCGTTTATTATTCCAGGAGCTCCTGAATATGCCGGCTGTTTTCTTTGCTAGTAATTAACTCGTATATTATTCTTGTGGATGCCCCAAACCCTTCTGAAACTCCTAGATACATTCCGTTACATTTTCCCGCATTTAATATTCCAAGGGCTCCGGAATATGTCGGCTGTTTTCTTTGCTATTAATTAAGTCGTATATTATTTTTGTGGATGCCCCAAATCCGTCTGAAACTCCTAGATACATTCCGTTACATTTTCCCGCGTTTGTTATTCCATAAGCTCCGGAATATGTCGGCTGTTTTCATAGCTAGTAATTAACTCGTATATTATTCTTGTGGATGCCCCAAACCCTTCTGAAACTCCTAGATACACTCCGTTACATTTTCCTGCGTTTATTATTCCAGGAGCTCCGGAATATGTCGGCTGTTTTCTTTGCTAGTAATTAACTCGTATATTATTCTTGTGGATGCCCCACATCCGTCGGAAACTCCTAGATACATTCCGTTACATTTTCCCGCGTTTATTATTCCAGGAGCTCCGGAATATGTCGGCTGTTTTCTTTGCTAGTAATTAACTCGTATATTATTCTTGTGGATGCCCCCAAACCCTTCTAAAACTCCTAGATACATTCCGTTACATTTTCCCGCGTTTATTATTCCAGAAGCCCCGGAATATGTCGGCTGTTTTCTTTGCTAGTAATTAACTCGTATATTATTCTTGTGGATGCCCCAAACCGTTCTGAAACCCCTAGATACATTCCGTTACATTTTCCCGCGTTTATTATTCCAGAAGTTCCGGAATATGTCGGCGGTTTTCTTTGCTAGTAATTAACTCGTATATTGATCTTGTGGATGCCCCAAATCCGTCTGAAACTCCTAGATACATTCCGTTACATTTTCCCGCGTTTATTATTCCAGGAGCTCCTGAATATGCCGGCTGTTTTCTTTGCTAGTAATTAACACGTATATTATTCTTGTGGATGCCCCAAATCCGTCTGAAACTCCTAGATACATTCCGTTACATTTTCCCGCGTGTATTATTCCAGGAGCTCCTGAATATGCCGGCTGTTTTCTTTGCTAGTAATTAACTCGTATATTATTCTTGTGGATGCCCCAAACCCTTCTGAAACTCCTAGATTCATTCCGTTACATTTTCCCGCGTTTATTATTCCAGGAGCTCCGGAATATGTCGTCTGTTTTCTTTGCTAATAATTAACTCGTATCTTATTCTTGTGGATGCCCCAAATCCGTCTGAAACTCCTAGATACATTCCGTTACATTTTCCCGCGTTTATTATTCCAGGAGCTCCTGAATATGCCGGCTGTTTTCTTTGCTAGTAATTAACTCGTATATTATTCTTGTGGATGCCACAAACCCTTCTGAAACTCCTAGATACATTCCGTTACATTTTCCCGCATTTAATATTCCAAGGGCTCCGGAATATGTCGGCTGTTTTCTTTGCTAGTAATTAAGTCGTATATTATTCTTGTGGATGCCCCAAATCCGTCTGAAACTCCTAGATACATTCCGTTACATTTTCCCGCGTTTATTATTCCAGGAGCTCCGGAATATGTCAGCTGTTTTCTTTGCTAGTATTTAACTCGTATATTATTCTTGTGGATGCCCCAAATCTTTATGAAACTCCTACATACATTCCGTTACATTTTCCCGCGTTTATTATTCCAGGAGCTCCGGAATATGTCGGCTGTTTTCTTTGCTAGTAATTACTCGTATATTATTCTTGTGGATGCCCCAAACCCTTCTGAAACTCCTAGATACATTCCGTTACATTTTCCCGCGTTTATTATTCCAGGAGCTCCGGAATATGTCGGCTGTTTTCTTTGCTAGTAATTAGCTCGTATATTATTCTTGTGGATGCCCCAAACCCTTCTGAAACTCCTAGATACATTCCGTTACATTTTCCCGCATTTAATATTCCAAGGGCTCCGGAATATGTCGGCTGTTTTCTTTGCTAGAAATTAAGTCGTATATTATTCTTGTGGATGCCCCAAATCCTTCTAAAACTCCTAGATACACTCCGTTACATTTTCCCGCGTTTATTATTCCATAAGCTCCAGAATATGTCGGCTGTTTTCTTAGCTAGTAATTAACTCGTATATTATTCTTGTGGATGCCCCAAATCTTTATGAAACTCCTACATACATTCCGTTACATTTTCCCGCGTTTATTATTCCAGGAGCTCCGGAATATGTCGGCTGTTTTCTTTGCTAGTAATTACTCGTATATTATTCTTGTGGATGCCCCAAATCCTTATGAAACTCCTAGATACATTCCGTTACATTTTCCGCGTTTATTATTCCAGGAGCTCCGGAATATGTCGGCTGTTTTCTTTGCTAGTAATTAACTCGTATATTATTCTTGTGGATGCCCCAAACCCTTCTGAAACTCCTACATACATTCCGTTACATTTTCCCGCATTTAATATTCCAAGGGCTCCGGAATATGTCGGCTGTTTTCTTTGCTAGTAATTAAGTCGTATATTATTCTTGTGGATGCCTCAAATCCGTCTGAAACTCCTAGATACATTCCGTTACATTTTCCCGCGTTTATTATTCCAGGAGCTCCTGAATATGTTAGCTGTTTTCTTTGCTAGTAATTAACTCGTATATTATTCTTGTGGATGGTCCAAATCCTTTGAAACTCCTAGATACATTCCGTTACATTTTCAGGCGTTTATTATTCCAGGAGCTCCGGAATATGTCAGCTGTTTTCTTTGCTAGTAATTAACTCGTATATTATTCTTGTGGATGCCCCAAATCTTTATGAAACTCCTACATACACTCCGTTACATTTTCCCGCGTTTATTATTCCAGGAGCTCCGGAATATGTCGGCTGTTTTTTTTGCTAGTAATTACTCGTATATTATTCTTGTGTATGCCCCAAATCCTTATGAAACTCCTAGATACATTCCGTTACATATTCCCGCATTTAATATTCCAAGGGCTTTGGAATATGTCGGCTGTTTTCTTTGCTAGTAATTAAGTCGTATATTATTCTTGTGGATGCCTCAAATCCGTCTGAAACTCCTAGATACATTCCGTTACATTTTCCCGCGTTTATTATTCCAGGAACTCCTGAATATGTTAGCTGTTTTCTTTGCTAGTAATTAACTCGTATATTATTCTTGTGGATGGTCCAAATCCTTTGAAACTCCTAGATACATTCCGTTACATTTTCCCGCGTTTATTATTCCAGGAGCTCCGGAATATGTCAGCTGTTTTCTTTGCTAGTATTTAACTCGTATATTATTCTTGTGGATGCCCCAAATCTTTATGAAACTCCTACATACATTCCGTTACATTTTCCCGCGTTTATTATTCCAGGAGCTCCGGAATATGTCGGCTGTTTTCTTTGCTAGTAATTACTCGTATATTATTCTTGTGGATGCCCCAAACCCTTCTGAAACTCCTAGATACATTCCGTTACATTTTCCCGCGTTTATTATTCCAGGAGCTCCGGAATATGTCGGCTGTTTTCTTTGCTAGTAATTAACTCGTATATTATTCTTGTGGATGCCCCAAACCCTTCTGAAACTCCTAGATACATTCCGTTACATTTCCCGCATTTAATATTCCAAGGGCTCCGGAATATGTCGGCGGTTTTCCTTGCTAGAAATTAAGTCGTATATTATTCTTGTGGATGCCCCAAATCCTTCTGAAACTCCTAGATACACTCCGTTACATTTTCCCGCGTTTATTATTCCATAAGCTTCAGAATATGTCGGCTGTTTTCTTAGCTAGTAATTAACTCGTATATTATTCTTGTGGATGCCCCCAAACCCTTCTGAAACTCCTAGGGACATTCCGTTACATTTTCCCGCGTTTATTATTCCAGGAGCTGCGGAATATGTCAGCTGTTTTCTTTGCTAGTAATTAACTCGTATATTATTCTTGTGGATGCCCCCAAACCCTTCTGAAACTCCTAGATACATTCCGTTACATTTTCCCGCATTTATTATTCCAGGAGCTGCGGAATATGTCAGCTGTTTTCTTTGCTAGTAATTAACTCGTATATTATTCTTGTGGATGCCCCCAAACCCTTCTGAAACTCCTAGATACATTCCGTTACATTTTCCCGCATTTATTATTCCAGGAGCTCCGGAATATGTCGGCTGTTTTCTTTGCTAGTAATTAACTCGTATATTATTCTTGTGGATGCCCCAAATCCGTCTGAAACTCCTAGATACATTCCGTTACATTTTCAGGCGTTTATTATTCCAGGAGCTCCTGAATATGCCGGCTGTTTTCTTTGCTAGTAATTAACTCGTATATTATTCTTGTGGATGCCCCAAACCCTTCTGAAACTCCTAGATACATTCCGTTACATTTTCCCGCATTTATTATTCCAGGAGCTGCGGAATATGTCGGCTGTTTTCTTTGCTAGTAATTAACTCGTATATTATTCTTGTGGATGCCCCAAATCCGTCTGAAACTCCTAGATACATTCCGTTACATTTTCCCGCGTTTATTATTCCAGGAGCTCCGGAATATGTCGGCTGTTTTCTTTGCTAGTAAATAACTCGTATATTATTCTTGTGGATGCCCCAAACCCTTCTGAAACTCCTAGGTACATTCCGTTACATTTTCCCGCAATTTAATATTCCAAGGGCTCCGGAATATGTCGGCTGTTTTCTTTGCTAGTAATTAAGTCGTATATTATTCTTGTGGATGCCCCACATCCGTCTGAAACTCCTAGATACATTCCGTTACATTTTCCCGCGTTTATTATTCCATAAGCTCCGGAATATGTCAGCTGTTTTCTTAGCTAGTAATTAACTCGTATATTATTCTTGTGGATGCCCCAAATCCGTCTGAAACTCCTAGATACATTCCGTTACATTTTCCCGCGTTTATTATTCCAGGAGCTCCTGAGTATGCCGGCTGTTTTCCTTGCTAGTAATTAACTCGTATATTATTCTTGTGGATGCCCCAAATCCGTCTGAAACTCCTAGATACATTCCGTTACATTTTCCCGCGTTTATTATTCCAGGAGCTCCTGAATATGCCGGCTGTTTTCTTTGCTAGTAATTAACTCGTATATTATTCTTGTGGATGCCCCAAAACCCTCCGAAACTCCTAGATACATTCCGTTACATTTTCCCGCATTTATTATTCCAGGAGCTGCGGAATATGTCGGCTGTTTTCTTTGCTAGTAATTAACTCGTATATTATTCTTGTGGATGCCCCAAATCCGTCTGAAACTCCTAGATACATTCCGTTACATTTTCCCGCGTTTATTATTCCAGGAGCTCCGGAATATGTCGGCTGTTTTCTTTGCTAGTAATTAGCTCGTATATTATTCTTGTGGATGCCCCAAACCCTTCTGAAACTCCTAGATACATTCCGTTACATTTTCCCGCATTTAATATTCCAAGGGCTCCGGAATATGTCGGCTGTTTTCTTTGCTAGAAATTAAGTCGTATATTATTCTTGTGGATGCCCCAAATCCTTCTAAAACTCCTAGATACACTCCGTTACATTTTCCCGCGTTTATTATTCCATAAGCTCCAGAATATGTCGGCTGTTTTCTTAGCTAGTAATTAACTCGTATATTATTCTTGTGGATGCCCCAAATCTTTATGAAACTCCTACATACATTCCGTTACATTTTCCCGCGTTTATTATTCCAGGAGCTCCGGAATATGTCGGCTGTTTTCTTTGCTAGTAATTACTCGTATATTATTCTTGTGGATGCCCCAAATCCTTATGAAACTCCTAGATACATTCCGTTACATTTTCCGCGTTTATTATTCCAGGAGCTCCGGAATATGTCGGCTGTTTTCTTTGCTAGTAATTAACTCGTATATTATTCTTGTGGATGCCCCAAACCCTTCTGAAACTCCTACATACATTCCGTTACATTTTCCCGCATTTAATATTCCAAGGGCTCCGGAATATGTCGGCTGTTTTCTTTGCTAGTAATTAAGTCGTATATTATTCTTGTGGATGCCTCAAATCCGTCTGAAACTCCTAGATACATTCCGTTACATTTTCCCGCGTTTATTATTCCAGGAGCTCCTGAATATGTTAGCTGTTTTCTTTGCTAGTAATTAACTCGTATATTATTCTTGTGGATGGTCCAAATCCTTTGAAACTCCTAGATACATTCCGTTACATTTTCAGGCGTTTATTATTCCAGGAGCTCCGGAATATGTCAGCTGTTTTCTTTGCTAGTAATTAACTCGTATATTATTCTTGTGGATGCCCCAAATCTTTATGAAACTCCTACATACACTCCGTTACATTTTCCCGCGTTTATTATTCCAGGAGCTCCGGAATATGTCGGCTGTTTTTTTTGCTAGTAATTACTCGTATATTATTCTTGTGTATGCCCCAAATCCTTATGAAACTCCTAGATACATTCCGTTACATATTCCCGCATTTAATATTCCAAGGGCTTTGGAATATGTCGGCTGTTTTCTTTGCTAGTAATTAAGTCGTATATTATTCTTGTGGATGCCTCAAATCCGTCTGAAACTCCTAGATACATTCCGTTACATTTTCCCGCGTTTATTATTCCAGGAACTCCTGAATATGTTAGCTGTTTTCTTTGCTAGTAATTAACTCGTATATTATTCTTGTGGATGGTCCAAATCCTTTGAAACTCCTAGATACATTCCGTTACATTTTCCCGCGTTTATTATTCCAGGAGCTCCGGAATATGTCAGCTGTTTTCTTTGCTAGTATTTAACTCGTATATTATTCTTGTGGATGCCCCAAATCTTTATGAAACTCCTACATACATTCCGTTACATTTTCCCGCGTTTATTATTCCAGGAGCTCCGGAATATGTCGGCTGTTTTCTTTGCTAGTAATTACTCGTATATTATTCTTGTGGATGCCCCAAACCCTTCTGAAACTCCTAGATACATTCCGTTACATTTTCCCGCGTTTATTATTCCAGGAGCTCCGGAATATGTCGGCTGTTTTCTTTGCTAGTAATTAACTCGTATATTATTCTTGTGGATGCCCCAAACCCTTCTGAAACTCCTAGATACATTCCGTTACATTTCCCGCATTTAATATTCCAAGGGCTCCGGAATATGTCGGCGGTTTTCCTTGCTAGAAATTAAGTCGTATATTATTCTTGTGGATGCCCCAAATCCTTCTGAAACTCCTAGATACACTCCGTTACATTTTCCCGCGTTTATTATTCCATAAGCTTCAGAATATGTCGGCTGTTTTCTTAGCTAGTAATTAACTCGTATATTATTCTTGTGGATGCCCCCAAACCCTTCTGAAACTCCTAGGGACATTCCGTTACATTTTCCCGCGTTTATTATTCCAGGAGCTGCGGAATATGTCAGCTGTTTTCTTTGCTAGTAATTAACTCGTATATTATTCTTGTGGATGCCCCCAAACCCTTCTGAAACTCCTAGATACATTCCGTTACATTTTCCCGCATTTATTATTCCAGGAGCTGCGGAATATGTCAGCTGTTTTCTTTGCTAGTAATTAACTCGTATATTATTCTTGTGGATGCCCCCAAACCCTTCTGAAACTCCTAGATACATTCCGTTACATTTTCCCGCATTTATTATTCCAGGAGCTCCGGAATATGTCGGCTGTTTTCTTTGCTAGTAATTAACTCGTATATTATTCTTGTGGATGCCCCAAATCCGTCTGAAACTCCTAGATACATTCCGTTACATTTTCAGGCGTTTATTATTCCAGGAGCTCCTGAATATGCCGGCTGTTTTCTTTGCTAGTAATTAACTCGTATATTATTCTTGTGGATGCCCCAAACCCTTCTGAAACTCCTAGATACATTCCGTTACATTTTCCCGCATTTATTATTCCAGGAGCTGCGGAATATGTCGGCTGTTTTCTTTGCTAGTAATTAACTCGTATATTATTCTTGTGGATGCCCCAAATCCGTCTGAAACTCCTAGATACATTCCGTTACATTTTCCCGCGTTTATTATTCCAGGAGCTCCGGAATATGTCGGCTGTTTTCTTTGCTAGTAAATAACTCGTATATTATTCTTGTGGATGCCCCAAACCCTTCTGAAACTCCTAGGTACATTCCGTTACATTTTCCCGCAATTTAATATTCCAAGGGCTCCGGAATATGTCGGCTGTTTTCTTTGCTAGTAATTAAGTCGTATATTATTCTTGTGGATGCCCCACATCCGTCTGAAACTCCTAGATACATTCCGTTACATTTTCCCGCGTTTATTATTCCATAAGCTCCGGAATATGTCAGCTGTTTTCTTAGCTAGTAATTAACTCGTATATTATTCTTGTGGATGCCCCAAATCCGTCTGAAACTCCTAGATACATTCCGTTACATTTTCCCGCGTTTATTATTCCAGGAGCTCCTGAGTATGCCGGCTGTTTTCCTTGCTAGTAATTAACTCGTATATTATTCTTGTGGATGCCCCAAATCCGTCTGAAACTCCTAGATACATTCCGTTACATTTTCCCGCGTTTATTATTCCAGGAGCTCCTGAATATGCCGGCTGTTTTCTTTGCTAGTAATTAACTCGTATATTATTCTTGTGGATGCCCCAAAACCCTCCGAAACTCCTAGATACATTCCGTTACATTTTCCCGCATTTATTATTCCAGGAGCTGCGGAATATGTCGGCTGTTTTCTTTGCTAGTAATTAACTCGTATATTATTCTTGTGGATGCCCCAAATCCGTCTGAAACTCCTAGATACATTCCGTTACATTTTCCCGCGTTTATTATTCCAGGAGCTCCTGAATATGCCGGCTGTTTTCTTTGCTAGTAATTAACTCGTATATTATTCTTGTGGATGCCCCAAATCCGTCTGAAACTCCTAGATACATTCCGTTAATTTTTCCCGCGTGTATTATTCCAGGAGCTCCTGAATATGCCGGCTGTTTTCTTTGCTAGGAATTAACTCGTATATTATTCTTGTGGATGCCCCAAACCCTTCTGAAACTCCTAGATTCATTCCGTTACATTTTCCCGCGTTTATTATTCCAGGAGCTCCGGAATATGTCGTCTGTTTTCTTCGCTAATAATTAACTCGTATATTATTCTTGTGGATGCCCCAAATCCGTCTCAAACTCCTAGATACATTCCGTTACATTTTCCCGCGTTTATTATTCCAGGAGCTCCTGAATATGCCGGCTGTTTTCTTTGCTAGTAATTAACTCGTATATTATTCTTGTGGATGCCCCAAACCCTTCTGAAACTCCTAGATACATTCCGTTACATTTTCCCGCATTTAATATTCCAAGGGCTCCGGAATATGTCGGCTGTTTTCTTTGCTATTAATTAAGTCGTATATTATTTTTGTGGATGCCCCAAATCCGTCTGAAACTCCTAGATACATTCCGTTACATTTTCCCGCGTTTGTTATTCCATAAGCTCCGGAATATGTCGGCTGTTTTCATAGCTAGTAATTAACTCGTATATTATTCTTGTGGATGCCCCAAATCCGTCTGAAACTCCTAGATACATTCCGTTACATTTTCCCGCGTTTATTATTCCAGGAGCTCCTGAATATGCCGGCTGTTTTCTTTGCTAGTAATTAACTCGTATATTATTCTTGTGGATGCCCCAAATCCGTCTGAAACTCCTAGATACATTCCGTTACATTTTCCCGCGTTTATTATTCCAGGAGCTCCTGAATATGCTGGCTGTTTTCTTTGCTAGTAATTAACTCGTATATTATTCTTGTGGATGCCCCAAACCCTTCTGAAACTCCTAGATACATTCCGTTACATTTTCCCGCATTTATTATTCCAGGAGCTGCGGAATATGTCGGCTGTTTTCTTTGCTAGTAATTAACTCGTATATTATTCTTGTGGATGCCCCAAACCCTTCTGAAACTCCTAGATACACTCCGTTACATTTTCCCGCGTTTATTATTCCAGGAGCTCCGGAATATGTCGCCTGTTTTCTTTGCTAGTAATTAACTCGTATATTATTCTTGTGGATGCCCCACATCCGTCGGAAACTCCTAGATACATTCCGTTACATTTTCCCGCGTTTATTATTCCAGGAGCTCCGGAATATGTCGGCTGTTTTCTTTGCTAGTAATTAACTCGTATATTATTCTTGTGGATGCCTCCAAACCCTTCTGAAACTCCTAGATACATTCCGTTACATTTTCCCGCGTTTATTATTCCAGAAGCTCCGGAATATGTCGGCTGTTTTCTTTGCTAGTAATTAACTCGTATATTATTCTTGTGGATGCCCCAAACCGTTCTGAAACCCCTAGATACATTCCGTTACATTTTCCCGCGTTTATTATTCCAGAAGCTCCGGAATATGTCGGCGGTTTTCTTTGCTAGTAATTAACTCGTATATTGATCTTGTGGATGCCCCAAATCCGTCTGAAACTCCTAGATACATTCCGTTACATTTTCCCGCGTTTATTATTCCAGGAGCTCCTGAATATGCCGGCTGTTTTCTTTGCTAGTAATTAACACGTATATTATTCTTGTGGATGCCCCAAATCCGTCTGAAACTCCTAGATACATTCCGTTACATTTTCCCGCGTGTATAATTCCAGGAGCTCCTGAATATGCCGGCTGTTTTCTTTGCTAGTAATTAACTCGTATATTATTCTTGTGGATGCCCCAAACCCTTCTGAAACTCCTAGATTCATTCCGTTACATTTTCCCGCGTTTATTATTCCAGGAGCTCCGGAATATGTCGTCTGTTTTCTTTGCTAATAATTAACTCGTATATTATTCTTGTGGATGCCCCAAATCCGTCTGAAACTCCTAGATACATTCCGTTACATTTTCCCGCGTTTATTATTCCAGGAGCTCCTGAATATGCCGGCTGTTTTCTTTGCTAGTAATTAACTCGTATATTATTCTTGTGGATGCCCCAAACCCTTCTGAAACTCCTAGATACATTCCGTTACATTTTCCCGCATTTAATATTCCAAGGGCTCCGGAATATGTCGGCTGTTTTCTTTGCTAGTAATTAAGTCGTATATTATTCTTGTTAATGCCCCAAATCCGTCTGAAACTCCTAGATACATTCCGTTACATTTTCCCGCGTTTGTTATTCCGTAAGCTCCGGAATATGTCGGCTGTTTTCATAGCTAGTACTTAACTCGTATATTATTCTTGTGGATGCCCCAAATCCGTCTGAAACACCTAGATACTTTCCGTTACATTTTCCCGCGTTTATTATTCCAGGAGCTCCTGAATATGCCGGCTGTTTTCTTTGCTAGTAATTAACTCGTATATTATTCTTGTGGATGCCCCAAATCCGTCTGAAACTCCTAGATACATTCCGTTACATTTTCCCGCGTTTATTATTCCAGGAGCTCCTGAATATGCCGGCTGTTTTCTTTGCTAGTAAATAACTCGTATATTATTCTTGTGGATGCCCCAAACCCTTCTGAAACTCCTAGATACATTCCGTTACATTTTCCCGCATTTATTATTCCAGGAGCTGCGGAATATGTCGGCTGTTTTCTTTGCTAGTAATTAACTCGTATATTATTCTTGTGGATGCCCCAAACCCTTCTGAAACTCCTAGATACACTCCGTTACATTTTCCCGCGTTTATTATTCCAGGGGCTCCGGAATATATCGGCTGTTTTCTTTGCTAGTAATTAACTCGTATATTATTCTTGTGGATGCCCCAAATCCGTCGGAAACTCCTAGATACATTCCGTTACATTTTCCCGCGTTTATTATTCCAGGAGCTGCGGAATATGTCGGCTGTTTTCTTTGCTAGTAATTAACTCGTATATTATTCTTGTGGATGCCCCAAAACCGTCTGAAACTTCTAGATACATTCCGTTACATTTTCCCGCGTTTATTATTCCAGGAGCTCCTGAATATGCCGGCTGTTTTCTTTGCTAGTAATTAACTCGTATATTATTCTTGTGGATGCCCCAAATCCGTCTGAAACTCCTAGATACATTCCGTTACATTTTCCCGCGTGTATTATTCCAGGAGCTCCGGAATATGTCGTCTGTTTTCTTTGCTAATAATTAACTCGTATATTATTCTTGTGGATGCCCCAAATCTGTCTCAAACTCCTAGATACATTCCGTTACATTTTCCCGCATTTAATATTCCAAGGGCTCCGGAATATGTCGGCTGTTTTCTTTGCTAGTAATTAAGTCGTATATTATTCTTGTGGATGCCCCAAATCCGTCTGAAACTCCTAGATATATTCCGTTACATTTTCCCGCGTTTGTTATTCCATAAGCTCCGGAATATGTCGGCTGTTTTCATAGCTAGTAATTAACTCGTATATTATTCTTGTGGATGCCCCAAATCCGTCTGAAACTCCTAGATACATTCCGTTACATTTTCCCGCATTTATTATTCCAGGAGCTGCGGAATATGTCGGCTGTTTTCTTTGCTAGTAATTAACTCGTATATTATTCTTGTGGATGCCCCAAACCCTTCTGAAACTCCTAGATACACTCCGTTACATTTTCCCGCGTTTATTATTCCAGGAGCTCCGGAATATGTCGGCTGTTTTCTCTGCTAGCAATTAACTCGTATATTATTCTTGTGGATGCCCCAAATCCGTCGGAAACTCCTAGATACATTCCGTTACATTTTCCCGCGTTTATTATTCCAGGAGCTCCTGAATATGCCGGCTGTTTTCTTTGCTAGTAATTAACTCGTATATTATTCTTGTGGATGCCCCAAATCCGTCTGAAACTCCTAGATACATTCCGTTACATTTTCCCGCGTGTATTATTCCAGGAGCTCCTGAATATGCCGGCTGTTTTCTTTGCTAGTAATTAACTCGAATATTATTCTTGTGGATGCCCCAAACCCTTCTGAAACTCCTAGATTTATTCCGTTACATTTTCCCGCGTTTATTATTCCAGGAGCTCCGGAATATGTCGTCTGTTTTCTTTGCTAATAATTAACTCGTATATTATTCTTGTGGATGCCCCAAATCCGTCTGAAACTCCTAGATACATTCCGTTACATTTTCCCGCGTTTATTATTCCAGGAGCTCCTGAATATGCCGGCTGTTTTCTTTGCTAGTAATTAACTCGTATATTATTCTTGTGGATGCCCCAAACCCTTCTGAAACTCCTAGATACATTCCGTTACATTTTCCCGCATTTATTATTCCAGGAGCTGCGGAATATGTCGGCTGTTTTCTTTGCTAGTAATTAACTCGTATAATATTCTTGTGGATGCCCCAAATCCGTCTGAAACTCCTAGATACATTCCGTTACATTTTCCCGCGTTTATTATTCCAGGAGCTCCTGAATATGCCGGCTGTTTTCTTTGCTAGTAATTAACTCGTATATTATTCTTGTGGATGCCCCAAATCCGTCTGAAACTCCTAGATACATTCCGTTACATTTTCCCGCGTGTATTATTCCAGGAGCTCCGGAATATGTCGTCTGTTTTCTTTGCTAATAATTAACTCGTATATTATTCTTGTGGATGCCCCAAATCCGTCTAAAACTCCTAGATACATTCCGTTACATTTTCCCGCATTTAATATTCCAAGGGCTCCGGAATATGTCGGCTGTTTTCTTTGCTAGTAATTAAGTCGTATATTATTCTTGTGGATGCCCCAAATCCGTCTGAAACTCCTAGATACATTCCGTTACATTTTCCCGCGTTTGTTATTCCATAAGCTCCGGAATATGTCGGCTGTTTTCATAGCTAGTAATTAACTCGTATATTATTCTTGTGGATGCCCCAAATCCGTCTGAAACTCCTAGATACATTCCGTTACATTTTCACGCGTTTATTATTCCAGGAGCTCCTGAATATGCCGGCTGTTTTCTTTGCTAGTAATTAACTCGTATATTATTCTTGTGGATGCCCCAAATCCGTCTGAAACTCCTAGATACATTCCGTTACATTTTCCCGCATTTATTATTCCAGGAGCTGCGGAATATGTCGGCTGTTTTCTTTGCTAGTAATTAACTCGTATATTATTCTTGTGGATGCCCCAAACCCTTCTGAAACTCCTAGATACACTCCGTTACATTTTCCCGCGTTTATTATTCCAGGAGCTCCGGAATATGTCGGCTGTTTTCTCTGCTAGCAATTAACTCGTATATTATTCTTGTGGATGCCCCAAATCCGTCGGAAACTCCTAGATACATTCCGTTACATTTTCCCGCGTTTATTATTCCAGGAGCTCCGGAATATGTCGGCTGTTTTCTTTGCTAGTAATTAACTCGTATATTATTCTTGTGGATGCCCCCAAACCCTTCTGAAACTCCTAGATACATTCCGTTACATTTTCCCGCGTTTATTATTCCAGAAGCTCCGGAATATGTCGGCTGTTTTCTTTGCTAGTAATTAACTCGTATATTATTCTTGTGGATGCCCCAAACCGTTCTGAAACCCCTAGATACATTCCGTTACATTTTCCCGCGTTTATTATTCCAGAAGCTCCGGAATATGTCGGCGGTTTTCTTTGCTAGTAATTAACTCGTATATTGATCTTGTGGATGCCCCAAATCCGTCTGAAACTCCTAGATACATTCCGTTACATTTTCCCGCGTTTATTATTCCAGGAACTCCTGAATATGCCGGCTGTTTTCTTTGCTAGTAATTAACTCGTATATTATTCTTGTGGATGCCCCAAATCCGTCTGAAACTCCTAGATACATTCCGTTACATTTTCCCGCGTGTATTATTCCATTAGCTCCTGAATATGCCGGCTGTTTTCTTTGCTAGTAATTAACTCGTATATTATTCTTGTGGATGCCCCAAACCCTTCTGAAACTCCTAGATTCATTCCGTTACATTTTCCCGCGTTTATTATTCCAGGAGCTCCGGAATATGTCGTCTGTTTTCTTTGCTAATAATTAACTCGTATATTATTCTTGTGGATGCCCCAAATCCGTCTGAAACTCCTAGATACATTCCGTTACATTTTCCCGCGTTTATTATTCCAGGAGCTCCGGAATATGTCGGCTGTTTTCTTTGCTAGTAATTAACTCGTATATTATTCTTGTGGATGCCCCAAATCCGTCTGAAACTCCTAGATACATTCCGTTACATTTTCCCGCGTGTATTATTCCAGGAGCTCCTGAATATGCCGGCTGTTTTCTTTGCTAGGAATTAACTCGTATATTATTCTTGTGGATGCCCCAAACCCTTCTGAAACTCCTAGATTCATTCCGTTACATTTTCCCGCGTTTATTATTCCAGGAGCTCCGGAATATGTCGGCTGTTTTCTTTGCTAGTAATTAACTTGTATATTATTCTTGTGGATGCCCCCAAACCTTTCTGAAACTCCTAGATACATTCCGTTACATTTTCCCGCGTTTATTATTCCAGAAGCTCCGGAATATGTCGGCTGTTTTCTTTGCTAGTAATTAACTCGTATATTATTCTTGTGGATGCCCCAAACCGTTCTGAAACCCCTAGATACATTCCGTTACATTTTCCCGCGTTTATTATTCCAGAAGCTCCGGAATATGTCGGCGGTTTTCTTTGCTAGTAATTAACTCGTATATTATTCGTGTGGATGCCCCAAACCCTTCTGAAACCCCTAGATACATTCCGTTACATTTTCCCGCGTTTAATAAGCCCTAAAATTATTCCGTGTGAGATTTAAGGTTTTGGGGTAGAAGTGTATGACGACAAAGTAATTTTGATTTAATTACATTTTCGAAGGGCCAAACCAAAACTTTAAAGCACGTTTACGCAGAACGCTAGTCTGCTTAATACTTAAGAAAATTAAAGAAAGAGTTGAAAGAAGCACGTGTATTCACTTATTAAGAATTGAGACAAATTACAAATTTCATATAGCTTTGAGTTGCGTAGATCCTTTAATACTCAACGTTGTATAGATATAAACTCGCGTTATTGCTTTTGTATGGATGCAAAAAAGACTGAATGTTTCTCCTATTTTTTAATACATTCCATAATATATTATTTTTGTCACTTTTCACAACTGAAGTTTACTAAAACATAAACTAGAGGTTAATTTTAACGCAACAATTTTTTTTTCATTCGACTTGAAGGAATGTGGTTTGCGCACAGATATAGGACAATTTTTAAAAAACTGTTTTGACTAAACACGTGCTTATAGACGTTAGCCCATCTGGTGCCCGGCTGACTGGGCAAAATTACCGAACGCGAACCTAGGAAACGAATACTAGAGGTTTCTAGAGGTACAAAGAAGTGGAGAAGGATCATAATGTTCATTATTGTAGTATATAATGGGGCTTGATCAGAGATTGTTAGGTTGGAAGCAGTGACTAGAACACAGTATCAGCAGTGCAGAAAACATATTTCTCCCGTAGAAGATTTGCACTACCGTGCTATTGTAGTTGGCATTGGTTCTGAGTTTGAAAGGCTTAAACTACATTTCACAGTGGGTTTTTAGCCTCAAATTTTACTTCGACCTTAAGATAAAACGGGTAATGAATGTATTTCATTTAAATTTATTTATATTAAATTTGTGTTTTTTTTGTAATAATAACAATATATTATAGTTAAAACACCTACAGAAACTCTAATGAGATTCTCAAAAAAAGTTTTCTTTATTTTTTAATTCAATTAGCCAAGGTTTACTTATATATATAATACCATTTCTGATAAATGGTGTAAGACAATTATGTAATAACTAATTTAGTATAGTTACGGTGAAGCTTTATTCATTCACAGAAAAAAAGGAATTAATTAATTTGTATAAATTTTATATTATACCTTTTTTTACTCCAGCCTTCTAGTGAGTCTCTTTCAAAAACAGAATGCAACAAAAATTCAATATATTTATCTTTCAATCGTGCGAATTTCTTTTCATTTTCAGATCTTTTTGTAATGTCTTTAACCCTCTAATTACTATTATGCTCACACAGAAACTGTTACAGCCGTACTAAAGGGTTAAAAAATTCATTTCAAATAATTATTTCTATCTATTACAAATTGGCAAATCTTCCATATTAGAGTTAGAAATAGACATATGAATTGGAATGTGTGCATCTAATCTCTGTTGTGTAAACAGTTTGTCCAGCTCAGAATGGAAGAAATGGTTTCGTTGTTGGATAGATTTGTACATTTTGCGAAAAGGAATACTTTTTAAAAATTTTTTATTATTGAAATATTTTTTATCAATAATAGCTATATTTACACTAAAGAATAATTTTCGTCTAATTCAAAGTACTTTTCAAGATGAACTTTATGTGAAATTAAAAGGTAATCCAGAAAATATTTTTTTTAATGGTCTTTTCGCCTTTGTCTATTTTGTTACACATACTACTGAATAAATACATGCATAATTAGGGGGTTACATTTATGTTGATAAATATTACATTTTTCAATTTACAAACATTAAGAAGCACTAAGAAAAACTTTATTTGATGACAGGATCAGACGCGTGATTCACTTTGAGCATTCCTTATGAGTTGGTCTCATTAAACCCAGCGCCTTGTTTCTGCCAAAGGAATATAAAAGCACGCCAAGAGCAAAGCTTTAATTACATTTTGAAGTAAGTTTATGGTTTCATTTCCTACAAGTTTATAGAGAAGTTGTTGCAAGAGTAGGTCCGAACCATGATAAGTTCAAATATATACAAATAAAGTGTATGTGCCTTTGTGCGTACGTGCGCGCTTGATGTGTGTGTTTGTGTCTAATGTTCACAATTTAAAATTTAACAATCAGGATATATATATATATATAGATATAGATATATGCATACATATATTGTAACATTAGAAATATTTTATGCAGTAAAATAATATTAATATTACAGCAGCATTTAGAAAGCAAATCGGAATAGTTATTTCAAGATAACATTTCAAAAATTGTGAATTGTATATTATTAATAAATTTGTACATAAAGATTGGTTGCGATGGATGATTTCCACAAGCCATTACTCTTATCGAGGAATATTTAGGCTAGTTTTTCGAGATGCGCGAGACGGAATGCGCAGAAGGCCTAGTTGTCACCATGAGTGTTTATCCTTTTTAAGTATGAGTTCTCAATAACTTGTTTCTTTTTCTTTTAATTATTTTGTGGTCTTTAGATTATTCAATCGCTTCTCGGCCTCTTGGCTAAGATCAAAGTGTAGAGAGCGGTAGAAATCTAAGATGTAGTGACCGGTTGGGAGAGAGTCTGGTGTCGCCGCCGTCGGCCGAAGACCAAGCCGGCCCGTGTGGAGGAGTTGAAGAAGAAGTATTTCTTCTGAGACTCCGAGGAAGCTAACGACACCTGTACTGAGCTGATCCCGGACGACGAGCTCTCGACATCGTTTAAGGAAATTACTGAGCTCGTTCTAGCTCCGGGAGTCTGCGTCCAGGACAAAGGATTCGCAGAAGACCGCATCCAACTCTACGAAGACCTTATGAGAGACGATGTGGAAAAAGAGCTCAGGACTAAACGCCGGTGGCACAACAAGGAGCGGGCATGGCGAAGGCGACGACGGAAAGAAGCTGAAGCAGCCTCCCTAGAATAAGATATTTTCTGTTTTAAAATAAAATTGTATTTTTCATATTATTGTTAAATATATGTATACTTTTTGTGTAAACATTTTCTGAAATAAATGCCGCAAATCTGTTCTTATTAGCTTAATGTTGTGTGGATCTGCACTTTGACTCTTCCAAGACACGAGAGTGAGTCCTTCCTGCATCAAGATGTGCAAGCAGACCGACGTAGATGGGCGTCTACCCCTGTTGGTGCCGTGTCGCCAGGACTACCTGCCCGTTCCAGTGACCTGCGAAGAGAACATTTAGCGTCTTTTTGTCGAACTGTAAGAGAGCCTTCACAGCGGATTCCGATGTGTCGTCACCGTCAGGACGTCAAAGGGGACGACTCGGAGCGGCCAGTGCAAGGACTGCGGGACCGTTGGACATGCGTCCCAGCGGTACGGCGGCTGTCCTAACACGAGTCCCGGTCCCGCCAGCAGAAGAGACGGAAGCAGACGCCCTAACCGAGAAGCGATCGCCAGGTCCTCGGGGCACCTCAAGTCTCCCCCGAGGTGCTGCCGCCAACACCTGCGGACAGCAAAGAGGCTGCGTCGTCGTCGTCGTCGTCACCGCCGGATACTGTTGCGGTATCCAAGAAGACTGCTCCCCCTCGTAAGAGGAAGTACCTCAACACCGAGTACAGGGAGGATCTCGCTGCTGTGTCTACCGGCTGGGAGAGAGTCTGGCGTCGCCGCCGTCGGCCGAAGACCAAGCCGGCCCGTGTCGAGGAGTTGAAGAAGAAGTATTTCCTCTCGGACTCCGAGGAAGCTAACGACGCCTGTACTGAGCTGATCCCGTACGACGAGCTCACGACATCGTTTAAGGAAATTACTGAGCTCGTTCTAGCTCCGGGAGTCTGCGTCCAGGACAAAGGTTTCGCAGAAGACCACATCCAACTCTATGAAGACCTTATGTGAGACGATGTGGAAAAAGAGCTCAGGACTAAACGCCGGTGGCGCAACAAGCAGCGGGCATGGCGAAGGCGACGACGGAAAGAAGCTGAAGCAGCCTCCCTAGTAAATTAAGTATTTTTGTATTTCAATAAATTGTATTTTTTTCAAATTGTTTCTAAAGATGTATTTTTTGTTTGGAAAATTTTTTGAATAAAATTCCCTTAACTTCTCAACAATAATCGCGAAACTATCCAAATGGAAGATTGGCAAGCAGCATTCAGGTACCACACTACCACAATCGTTATAATCAGCTAAGTGATCAACTATTATTACAATGTTTGCTGTCAAAATTCAATTAAATATTTGTCTAAATCAAACTAGGGCCGGTAATATAGTGCAAGTTTTGAAATTTTAGGTCGATGTGAAAGTAATAGGTATATCCACATAATTTAATTAAATGGAATTTTCAACACCCATGTAGAATCAATATCTTTATTTATAATCGATTTGTAATGCATGTAATCAATGAAGGACTCTTGTTGTGGATATTTCAAAAAAAATAACGATTATTAAAAATGTTTACAAATTAAATGTTTCAAAAATGAGAGTAACGATTGTATGAATTACTTTAAATGTGTTTCTTTGTATGTGAACTCACATCATGCTAGACAACTTTTGAAAAACTTAATTACTCAATAATAAATAAGTGCCTTTTATTGAACTTACCACTCATAAATTTCAATTTTAGAATTCTAACTCTGCAGGTTAACTCTTGGTTGTAATATTGTCACTGGAATATTCAACATCTAACATAATAAAATTAAATAATATTTTTAAAGTTTTACAATATATATATATATATATATATATATATATATATATATATTTATATATATAATATGTTTTCTTGTTTAATAATTTAAAACAACATAGGTTATTCAATACAAGAATATTTATCAATTTATATTCAAAGCTTTTCGTTGGTAAACAGTACCAACGAAAAGCTTTGAATGATGTTGGTTACATTTTACAGCGTTTATTATTCCAGAAGCTCCGGAATATGTCGGCTGTTTTATTTTCTAGTAATGAACTGGTATATTATTCGTGTGGATGCCCCAAACCCTTCTGAAACCCCTAGATACATTCCGTTATATTTTCCCGCGTTTATTATTCCATAAGCTCCGGAATATGTCGGCTATTTTCTTTGCTAGTAATTAACTCGTATATTATTCGTGTGGATGCCCCAAACCCTTCTGAAACCCCTAGATACATTCCTTTATATTTTCCCGCGTTTAATAAGCTCTTAAATTATTCCGTGTGAGATTTAAGGTTTCGGTGTAGAAGTGTATGACGACAAAGTAATTTTGATTTAATTAAATTTTCGAAGGGCCAAACCTGAAGAATTTGAATTGTAAATTCAATTATAATTCTTGTATTTGTATTTTGACTTATGTTCTTTATTAATACACAAGAATACATATTGCGATATTTATATATATATATATATATATATATATATATATATATATATATATTTAGATAGATAGATAGATAGATAGACAGATAGATAGATAGATATGCTCTTCAATGTGGCTTCCTTCATACCCTCTCCAACTTGGCAGTCTGTACTCTTGGTGTGATATTGTTCTTTGTTTTACCGAGGTTGTGCTGAAGTAGAAGTGCGTTAACATTATCTTTGTTCTAGCCAAATTAAATGTCACCTATACGTTAAGCTGCCTATAAGAGTAAATCAATATGGGAGATTAACTTCCTCCACATTGCATCGGATCAGTAACGTCAACCGCCTAATTTCCTAATCTTTTTATCAGAATGTGAGTTTGAAGTGTAATCGATTCTAAGAACTATACATTCTACAATTCATATATGGTTAAGAGAATATTTCTGATCGCCACAAAGTGAATACTTAACTCGTAACTGCAGATTACTAACAAGTGATGCATGCTCTTAATAATAACTACCGACGACTAGACGGAATTATTGCCACCCGTTGGTCGTATGTAATTTATCTCTCAGTCGTTGTTTACATGCCGAGTAACTGGACTTGTTAATACCAAATTAGGTGTGACACTGCAATAAATAGCAACTACAAAATAAACAACAAAACGCGCTTATAGAATTTAAGGAGATAAAATTATATATACACTATACAGTATAATTATCCAATCACAATATAATATTAGTATAATAACGTGATGGCAGTTTTATAAACGTTGTGAGGAAAATGTAATGCGGATCTCATCTTATTTTCCTTAAATGTAATTCACCTCTTCACTGTATAGTATTAATACCTGTCGGAATTAATTAAATACATTTTTATTATTTCACATTCAGGACACTTGTAGTACTCCGACTAAACGATAGCAAAAGAACACTCTGTGATATAACAACGTAAAAGGATTTTTACGTCAGCTCTTTCGTTTTCCTAGAATAATACCCTCGTTATAAATGTCGTAAATAAAATCCGATAGCTTGATAAGGCCCTATTAGGAACAAAATTTCAGGAGACGTCCCTTTCAGGAGGCCCTATTAGGAAACGTTGTTAGAGGAGCGGTTAGAAAAATAAACAATACACGATTTTACCATCTATTATTTGAGCTTATACTCTTGAGGTTATTTTTATAACAAATTAAAGACGTACACAAAAATTACAAATTAATCAAACCAATGAGTAAATAAATGATTAATTTGTACGTTTTGTGTACGCCATTTATTGGTTATCAATACACGTTTTGTTTTCTCTTGTTTTTGAAGAATAATGCTGATGTATCAAAAATATAATAATTCGAAATGAGATATTATTTGATATGATAATATTGTATTACATTTTCAAACTTTATATTTGCACATATTCTTGTACGACACACACACCCACTCACACACACACACACACACACACACACACACACACACACACACACACACACACACACACACATACATACAAAAATACAAATATGTATGTGTGTGAGCGCGCGCGATTGTGTGTGTGTGTGAGTTTGTTTTTTATGTTTAATTATAATTGAAATTGACACAATTTTAATTTTGAATTTATCGTGGTAATGTATTATTATATTACTTTTACACTAGTGCTGATACAGTTTCCATTGAAAGTTATACAAAATCCTATCCACAATACAAGCTTCGCTCTATCGTACATTTTAAAGTCAGGTTTAGGGGAGGAAGGAAGGTGCTAACGTCCAATTAAGGGAAGCAATGTACCGTGATATTACAGGTATTGTGGTAAAGCTGGGTTTAATGGGGAGGAAAACACTTGATTTATTTCAAGCATTTGCAAGGTGACATTTCTTTCAGAAAGTTTTTTCTGATGAATAAATTCAACATGAAAAACTTTAGAAATCTGCAATTATTTTAAACACTAGTGTTTTTAATTAATAACTTCTTCCATTTGGAAAATCAGTTTTAAATTTTAAAAAGAGTGCCATATTACAGTTTAAAATAATACGAATCCTTTCTTATCGCATAATCTTTCCAAATTTGTATGATATTATGAATATATAGGAAATTTTAATTGATAATTATTTTAACATAGCCTTTAAACAATGTCTAAGCGATGATGAAAACATGTGATATCAATTATCAGGTTTTGTATTTGGAACAAAATCCGTTGATCTCCAGTTTATTACACGTTTCTGTGTGGATTTCTAAGTGATGCTTTCACAATCCGATTCACTCATACGACATTTTTTTTCATGTACAGCATCATACGAAGTTACATAGCAAAATACCAAATTAAAATTATGTTAATATTATATTTATTTAAAGTTCAAATCAACGTTATAGTCTTAATAACTGTATTGATTTTTTAAATAATAATAAGATCGGTATTGAAAATAGAATTGATTTTCTTTTTACTTAACTGTCAATTCCGAATACAAGCATAACCCAGGGCAGTGAACACCTCATTTATAGTTTGTATTGTTATATTTTTTCATACGTTATCGATGTGTTTTTCTGGAGATCCCAAAAGTGTATGTAGTCTCCTTTCCAATTATATTTTCTCTATATTATTTTCTGTTTAGTATGAACTTAACGAACAAATTCACGTTTCCTAACAAATTCCTTCAAGAAGTTGTCTCTTGGGAAATTAATTCTAGTTATGGGCTTAAAATGTTTTAAGCT
Organism: Prosapia bicincta; assembly: GCA_036971475.1. Classification (NCBI taxonomy): domain Eukaryota; kingdom Metazoa; phylum Arthropoda; class Insecta; order Hemiptera; family Cercopidae; genus Prosapia; species Prosapia bicincta. Next base: position 373,454,586 of record JBAIZL010000001.1, read on the forward strand.
GAATATGAAACATAAGATCAATATGTTCTCAGTGGAGTCGAAAAGTATTTGTGAAAATATTCAATGAAGCTTAGTAGACAAATTGATTTTATTATGTTGTAGAAATTGTACACGGTTTTATAAAATAAATATATAAGACATTTAATGCCACTACGATAAATGTTTCCAAATTATGGAAATTTGATAATTTTACAACCATTAAAATGAAAAATATACAGAATTCTTTAATAAAATAACTAATGCAATTAGTTATCAGTTATCTTCATATTGAAGGCCTACAAGGATTAAGTGGACAAGATCGGGTAGCATTAAATCCGTATTCTAGACACGTTCCATGTTGTAGAACAATAAAATGTTAGAAGCGATAAATACCCAGCGTTCACCCGTCACTGATAACAGCATTGATGTTAAAACATATTTGAAATTAAATTCGATTTTAAGCATATTTGAGTTTTTGCGTGATTGCTATTAGAATATTTAACCTTTTAAAAAATTGATATATTTGTTCCTAATCGTCAATAATAAACCTACTGAAGTGCAAAAATGTAGAACTTGAATTTTTTGTGTTCTAGATATTTGCAATTATATTTACATTTCATCATGAAACCATAACTAAAAGTATTAACTCAATTTAAATTATAACATATACAATCAAAATATATTTTATACCAAACAAATCATTCAACATATTTTAAGCAATAAACAATTCAATTTGTTATTGTGAATTTCAATAACTACTTTACAAACGTTCTAATAAACAATATTTATATAATTTTTCATATCATTCCATATAAAAAATCTATTTGAAGGTGTAACAATTTCAAAGAGAAACCTGCTTTTAATTTGGTCTACTCTACTAGTTAAATTTTATATTAGAGTAGGCTTTATTGTTTTATATCAAAAAAGTATTTTCTATAGTAAGTTAATTTGTTAAAAATATAAAACTTCTATAAAGAAATATATAGTTCTTTAATTATTTACAGTCACGCTTTGGCTGTGCAAAGATAACTTATACTGACACCAAAAGGACCAGAACTTCCAGTGATTTATAACCGAAAATTAAGTTGATAAATGCAACCTATCACAGTATCCTAGGAGTTCCACAAAGTGACTTTGTTGGAGATATAATAATGTTGGGGATGTTATTCCACTATCTTGCAACCACGCTTAGCTCTCAACTCACTGGATATAAATTTATTTCTTACAACCTTCAAAAGAAACAAACGGGAAGTTGGACTTAGGTTTATATGCAACATAGATATAGAAACAGTTGTATCCTAATAGAAACTGATCTTAATAGAAACAGTTGTATTGAAGATCTATCGTTACGGTAAGAAAAAGTTTTTTTTATTGGTTACAAATTAACGTTGGAAGAATTTAGGTCAACTAAACCGGGATATTAAGTCAAATATGTTTTAAAACTGTTAGTAGGCTACTTTATTTTTCTGAAATATATGTAAACAAAAAAAGTATACAGGTTTCATATATTAAATTATCCTGTTAATATTGTAGCTTTGTAATAACACAGGCCAATAAAGAAAAATATTTACAAAAACTTATCTTACAAATACATGTGAATAAAATCTAGTTTTGGATGTTAAAACATAACCTGGTATCAGATTCTATGTATAACCCATAGTTCTTTTACAATGTGACACTGATTATTCCATATACCTATATTAATGTGGAAAACAGAGATAATGAAATACATAAAAAATATACATTAATAAAATAATACTTTTTTAAATAAATTGATAAATTATAACAACATATACAATCATTTTAGGAGTTAATTGTTTTGTCATTTCTTTCTCTTTTTACTGCAAAACCTTTTACGTAGTTTTATCTCCAGTGTGAATTTGTTTGTTTTTCTTGATGAAGTGAGCATTAGTTATCATGTTGGTGTTTCAACACCCCAGGTATCGTTTCTCCAACACCTTGTTGTTCTGATGGAATTGTTTACCTTTTTCTTAATTAAAATCACCCAGATTTACATGGAAAAAGTCAAGATGGTTGTGCAAAAAGTAGACTTTAAGGTTCATTAGGCAACCCACATTTTTAATCTTATCTAACAAATGTGTGTATGCGTGTGTGTGTGTGTGTGTGTCTGTGTGTGTGTGTGTGTGTGTGTGTGTGTGTGTGTGTATGTGTATGTGTGTGTGTGTGTGTGTGTGTGTGTGTGTGTTTGTGTGTGTGTGTGTGTGTGTGTGTGTGTGTGTGTGTGTGTGTGTGTGTGTGTGAGTGTGTGTGTTGCTCTCCGTTACGTTTGATTGTTGTTCAGTTGGTGAGAGAAATTCCTTTTATTTATGCAATGTTGTGAGCTTCTTTCAGTTTTACTCTAAAACATTACAATTACTAATTATTTAGTCACACTATCCGATCTGAGCGTTCTACAAAATCCAAAAGAATAACGATAATGTAGGACATTTTTCCAGATTAAGAGTTTCGTTTATGCCTAATAAAGCTAAATAAAACTCACAGTAAAATTCACTAGAATAACTGAACGCAACACCATAGTTCTATTTATAAACCTAAATGAAACACTGCTTTACTTTTCATATCCTAATTTTATCCATCCAATTAAACACTGTTTTTCGACATTGGCAGACATATATGTAAATCCTGCCCACTTGTATAATGTTTTAAAGTATCCATTTTAGAACAACATTCTGCCGATCCTAGATCGCCATCTGTGCAAATTTATTTTATGTGTCTTTCATTTCAAGTTTTGAGTTCTTCTAATGTAATAAAATGTATTAAAAATGGAAGACCTATAGTTGGGACATCTCTAAATAAAATTAGAAAGATGAAGATACAATCTATAAAAAAAATATATATTATTTTTAGTAATTTTTACATAATTTGTTTTTTAATTGTTTTTAATTCAACGGTAATATTTTTCAAGTAAACTATAAATAATAAACATAACTGAACACTGACTATGCCGTGATATTACACCGCTAGAGATCAATTGTTTAAGGAAAACCATTTACCTCCTAACGAAAGATTCCTCTTCCTCAAGTAGCAGAATGTCATTCTTTAGTCTTATTCCTCCGTGTATCCTTAACCCTATCCTCTTCATATCCTTGATAACCGGGCTAAAGTGATTTCTACTCAAGCCTAATAAAAAAGAAATTGTATAGTAATACCACTACTTTTCTTTAAATTTCGTAATAATATAATATTTGCAGTTTCGGAACTTCCAGGTAATTACGTCGTCTTTGAATGTCTAACTTACACGAGTTTTAAATGTAAAAAAATGATTTATTTATAAATACCATTATATTATAATAACGACTGAACGTCGTTGTTTAACCTAAATTTGTTTACGAATATTAAAAAAAAATTATTATCTAACAAAATTCTAATAACGCTTATGCCCTTTCAACATCTATGCATTGTTCGTATTCCTGATATATAAACTAATATTATTTAGCCTAAAATGATAATTATATTGTTTTAAAGGTTTAAAATATATATCTTGTACAAAATGTACAAACATCAAGTACAGTTGACTTTACAAAGAGATGCTATACTTCCCGTCATTACTGTAAGGCTGAAATGTCTTGATTCCTTCAAAGGTTTACTTGCGTAAATAAAAACTAGGATAGCATCATTAAAAGTTACAAGTGTTTTCGTAATTACAACCTGTATAAACTTACTCTTCAGTCATGATCCGTTATTAACGCTAGTTTTAATTTACTCGGAAAGAATGGCATCTGGATCTAGAGACTGAAATCTGGGGAAATTTTAATTATTATACGTTTGCTATATTACATTTTGTTTATATAATTCCTCGTAAAATATTAATTTTTTTAAACGAAAATAACTTTCAAGAGTATAGACTCTTTAATATCCTTTATTATGTGTTTTTCTTTTATTGTTTTGTAACAATCTAGTTCAAAGTAAAATACTCTTTTCAATAGTAGTTTTCAACCAACTATAGAATTGTTTGTAACAGATATATAAATATGCCACCGTGAAAGCAAAAAATGTAAATAATGATGTGAGGTAAAATTCTATAAAATATTACAAATGAGTGTTGAAAACAATATGGTATTATTTTGTTAATACTAAAACAAACAATTATATAATATGTTCAATAATTTTGTAAAAAAAAATAACAATTAATTTTGTCAAAAAAATTGATAATTTAGTATAAGATACTTTTTTTTTAATTGCTTGTTTACCACGTTTGTACGCAATAGTTCTAGTATCTATTTTATCTTGCAATTATCAGTTATAAACTGGCGAACACTAGCTCATTATTCGTTTATTTCGTATTAAACTATAAATATCATTTATAATATATTAAGTGTTTTTGATAAAACCTTTTTTAATGATTCTTAAACTATCAATAATTAAAATACAGAGATTTTATTACAAATACATTTATACTCGTATTATTAAATATCAAATAGATTTAACTATTCCTGGATTTTCCATTATCTTTTTGATTTGCTTTTCTTTTTGTGCTTTTATTTTGGGAATACAGCCTCTATTATCGATACCGATCTAACGAACGCTTAAGTAGGAAAAATAGTAGTTTCAGTGAACGTTTTTAGCGATCATATTGTATTGTTCTCAATAGCTTTTCGGTAAACTGGAAACAAACGACCAGTGTTGAAGGACGAGTCTAGTGAATCAAACTCAGCTCATAAACGGAGTAAATTCCGGACTTTAAACCCGTTCGTCAGCTCTTAAACTAAAGATAATTTTTGACTTCATACTCAAAGTTTAGGTTTGTTTTTCTTATTATAGACTGATTTGTTTCAGGTATGTGTAGTATTAATACTGATAAAAAATGCCTGTCACAAAATATAGAGTATTTGTGACTAATATATACTGCTGTGTTTTGTTTAATATTACTTTTATGAGTTTACAATTTTTTAAAATTATATAGTAACTGAAATAATCACTATTTCGAACGTTTCCTTTCATCAACTATACGGATAAGCGATGCTCTAATTTATATCATTTTTGAAAGTAAAATCGTGAACAGATTTTTTTCTATAAGCTAAAATTCATATTCATAATTGCATACACACACACACACACACACACATATATATATATATATATATATATATATATATAAAGGCCTATATATTATATATAGGATACAGCTATATATATATATATATATATATATATATATATATATATATATACTGAAATACTTTCATTACTTTAAAAAATAGAATTAAATGTTCATAAATGGTTAGTTAAAAATTTTAAAGCAGAAACCGGCATACAGAAAGAATAACAACTGTAATGTCAGCCTAACATTATAGATAAATCAGTTTTTTAGGACAAGCTGGCGACAAAAGAGTGCATTATTATTTTCAGAAGTTGAACTATTTCAGTCATCAAGGTTGTTACAAATTTAATACCTAGTTAACCTTAGTGTTAACAAATCTGTTATCAAAAGTTAACAAGCAATGTCAAGAAACTCATTCAAGTTTGGTGTAACTTTCTATTAACTGACAAATTTAAACAACGAAACCCGTTCCGTTGGCAAAACGTTACACTCGTTGAAAAAATTAACTCTGATTGGCTGAACTACCATAAGAGAGGATATCCAAACAGAAGTACTTCGAGGGAAGAAGGATTAAGCTATCAAGTGCAAGAGAGTATAGACGTGTTTTGGAGGGCTCGTAAATAAAGTTCAAGTTACACTAGGGATTGTTAATTAGGGGAGGATTTATTCAGTTATAAGAAGAGTAATAAGGGTTTCTTGCAATAATTAAGGAAATATTAATTAAATTTGTTGATGAATAAAAGAATCAGTAGAAAGTTAAACAAAGAGCATTGCGCAGTGGTAGATTTATTTCACTTAATTGCAGAGAAATAACAACCTCAGCAACGGTAAGAGCACCTGGAGAACTCTCAAACCCGCTAGTAAACATACTTTTGTTAATTTATATTTTTGCATTACAAAAAAGGTGTTTACTTATTGCTTAATCATATCTTTATAAATTTACATTCAATTCTTAAATAATTTTTGACGGAGTTTTTATTTAAATGCAACACATTCAGGACAGAAAAACTCCAATAAAGCGATCTGTGTAAAAGTAACTTTTGTTTTGAATAACATTGGAATAAAAAGCTCTAAAGTTTGTAATTAATCCAGTAAACATTTAATAATAATCATTATGAATTTATTTACAAGTGTAATTTGTACATCACATTGCAATAAACCGGAATAAGTAAGACTTCTAGTTGAATTTAATGGGCCTAATTGAATTTATTTAGCAATCTAGAGAAACTGTTTTGTATTAAATATGTGATCTAATAATTCATACTCATTACAACAATCCAAACACTAAATTATTAATTACTATGAAATTGTATGTCATTATAATAATAAAACGCACTTTGAAAAATTTATTTTGTACCTTCGAGGCAGAAACTTGCATAAAGTTAATGGTACAAGTTCTCATTTATAGCTTCTAACTTTTCTAAAGAAAAACAAAGAGAAACTATAGTTATAAATATGTGTCTTTAGAAAAAAAAATTGTGTACCTTTAGACAAAAATGTATGTCAATTTATATTGTAAACAACTTTCCTGTACATTTGATACTTATCTTCACACGATATATTACATCTACCCTTTTGACCAATGCAATGTAATTGAGGTTCGAATACACCATAAAACACGTATTTCTCTATTTTTCGATGATAAAAGTCAAGTATTTATGTGATGTCATACTGTTATATGTTTTTTATTGCATAAAATAGCAATAAAACGAATATAAACTCAAGAAAATCAGTAGGTCTTTTGAAACAAAAGCAATTTGAGAGGAAATGTTATTTCCGTATTCATAAAATAATAATTTTTATTTATATTTCTTCGAATAAGCCATTTGAGGTGTACGATATTTCAAAAGTTAGTTTACTTTGGATATTCCTTGAGAACATCGGATATACGTTCATATTCGATTGCAATGAAATCCTTTCCCCTTAAACTCGTCTACTTTTCTTTTCGTTTTTCCTTACAACTCTTCTACATATGTTTTGGTTTCTTTAGCTCTAACCTTTGATCTTCCATATTTGTTACTATTATAATTACTAAAACTATTCGACAAAAATTGCAAATTCAGGAGATGAATCAAAGTATGTGTTAATGAAAAATTGTAAATAGTAAAAACATACGTTTGTTATACAATTTTTGAATACTGTAATTAAACAAAGCTCTGTTTTATCAGACGTTATTATTTACTAATGTTTTGTATATAGCTCTTATTTAATGTTCATTGTGTAACAGGATATCATCTTTCTTAATTCTTAAAGAGCCACATAAAACATACAAATACATACGTGCATTCACATTTATATAAGTTGTTAAACAAATTTAATACAGTCTATCATATATGAAACTTGAGGTTAGCCTTTGAGCAAAGACAATAATTAAGTAAATAGCGAACACCAGCTTAATCAATAATTTATTTACTCATAAGCGTTTTAGTGGTAACGTCGCCCCCATCGTCAATAAGTTTAATTACACATAAACTAAACTATAAGTTATATTCTAAACTATAAGAGTTAGAGTTAAGAATCGGTGTAGTTGTACTTAAAGATGAAGAAGATGACGTTGTTATTGAAAGGTTTATGAATAATAAATTATTGATTGTGAGTTGTTCTTTGCTAATTAATTTTATCTGGTATAGTGAAAATTGTTCATTTGCATAGACACTCGTTATAGGCCCTAAATGTAGAAAACTATATATTGATCAACTAATACTACCCTTATACTAATATTTATCAACCTAAATTGATCAAATAATATTAAACTTAATATCGGTGAGTAAATACGTGTATCCTGGCGTCGAGTCCATCCTTTCCCCTGATCTATTTCATAAGATATAGGGTCACATAGCCCGAAGCATTGTTTATATAAACTTCTGTATTATTAAATTAAAATGATGTGATTTAATAACGCCATTGCCCTCTTAAACT
>JBAIZL010000001.1:373465045-373717545 GCA_036971475.1 Prosapia bicincta
TACAATAGTAATATATTAACTTCATATATATATATATATATATATATATATATATATATATATATATATATATATGATGAATAGTTATTATCTGGAGTACATCCGTTCATTCTGCAGTGCATAATAATCGCGGTTCCGACGTTTGCTAGAATCTCATCTAGCATTGACGAGGTGAACCCAACAACAGTTTAAGAGCAAGTGAAGAGTGCAGATAACTCTACTGCTATATATAGACGAATGAAGCCACGCCCATTGACGTCAAATCACACATTGACATCAATCTAGACACACCTGAGCCAAACAATTACTCACATTCCTTTGCCTTTTTTCACATTTCTGCCGATATAAAATCTATCGATGACACATTTACATACTACGGCCAAATTCAAAGTATCATCGCGTTTGTTAAGACTCTCTTGCTATTTCGATAGCCTCACGAATAATTCTAGTCCTGCAGTTTTCCACTTTAGCAATCTGTCGTCAAGATTGGAAATCAATCGTATGCCCTGTATCGCAGTGGGGCCTGTACAGAGCCGACGTCTTCTGCTTGTTTTTAAGGCCCAGTTTGTGCTCCTCAAGCCTAGCTTAAATACGTCTGTTACACTGCCAAAACGTTACACTGCAAAGTGTCCTTCCAGTGTACGTGGACGAGAAAGAGACTAAGAAAACTGGTACTGTTTTCCTACCTTTATTAAAGGAACCACTGATATTATTGGCAGACTCTTTAGGAGGCGTGGTATACGTTCCGTTTACAAACCTTACGTCACCATTCGCAAGGTTGTTGGTAACGCCGAAGATAAAATCTTCTTGGAAAACCATGGCGTTTACAGCGTTTGTTGTGGAGTTTGTAAGAAATCGTACATTGGCCAAACGAACAGACGTATCTCAGCTAGGCTTGAGAAGCACAAACTGGGCCGTAAAAACAAGCAGAAAACGTCGGCTCTGTACAAGCACCACTACGATACAGGGCATACCATTGATTTCCAATCTTGCCGACAGATTACTCAAGTGGAAAACTACAGGACTAGAATTATTCGTGAGGCTGTCGAAATAGAGAAGCGAGAGAGTCTTAACAAACGCGATGATACTTTGAATTTGGCCGCAGTGTAGAAGTATGTCATCGATAGATTTTATCGCCAGAAAGGTGAACAAAGGCAAAGGAATGTGAGTAATTGTTTGGCTCAGGTGTGTGTGGATTGACGTCAATGTGTGATTTGACGTCAATGGGCGTGGCTTCATTCGTCTATATATAGCAGTAGAGTTATCTGCACTCTTCACTTGCTCTTAAACTGTTGTTGGGTTCACCTCGTCAATGCTAGATGAGATTCTAGCGAAACGTCGGAACTGCGATTATTATGCACTGCAGAATGAACGAATGTACTCCAGATAATAACTATTCATCATATTTTTCCATCCGTGAAGGAATACGTAGTTATGTAGGTAACAATTTTGGTTTTGGAATTATAAGAGTAGGTATATTTTACCCTTTAAAACAAAAATTAAATTCTTATAAATAAATGAATGTATAGATTAATTATATCATCAAAACTATATTCTAAAATCTATATTCAAAACTTGTAATTAAAGATACTAAGTATCTTTTTAAAATATTAAAAAAATATGTTAACCACTAGAAGCAACTGTGACGTTGATTTTCATTTTAAATAAATAAAACCCTTAACCACAAATAAAGCTTTTATATGTACCTATCTAAACCAGAATTTACATTTCCATTGCAAAGCAATCATCTTCAGAGGAGATTATTACAAAAATAACGTCTGTTATTGTAAAAATAATAATACTGTATCCTCAAATTTCTAACAATCTCTATTTGACCTCAATAGAAACCTGTTTTTTTTATAATATACAGGCCATTATAATACAGGCCATTTTAAATTTTACACATATACTCGAAGTTTTAAATTACAAGTTGTCGGATTGTGTTTGGTATGATATTTCATTTAGAACATAAATTCAAAGTGAAATTCAAGTGTTTACATAATCCCTGTAACAATAAAGTATTTCAGGGAGTGGCAGAAGATGGGTGAAACTTTGCTCTACAAAGTACTTTGATAATAAACTGCCGTGATTAAGTTTTCAACGACTTGTAAATTATCCAAACGCGGTGTGAAACTTTGTATTCACGCAAGATTTGGTACTTATAAAGTCACTCGGTTAAATAGACTGTTTGCAGCAATTAGGCGTGTTGGATGCTAATATACTGAAAGTAATTGTTTGAAACCTGTTCATACGACGCTACGTGAAGTTTGTAAACAGCTATAGGCTATTGCGTTCACTATCGTTACACAATATAGGCTTACAAAACGAAGACATACTCGTATGTCTAACTTATAGCAAATGTTTTAAGGATTACGGTACATCAGCATTTACACTTTATAATTACAATACATGCATGTTCGAAAAAAATAATTTTACGACATTAATTGAAGTGTTGTTTTAAACACTCATACACATTCAAACATCTACAGACCTGCTCGTGTACGAGCACGCGCGCTTTGCAATAAGTCCTCTCGAATTTTTTAAATATGTTTTATCTAAGAATCAAATATTTTTGTATTTATTGTTAGATTTTTTCTTCATATAAATCTCCCCCTCTGATTTCTAATTTCCACGTCGCCCACGGTTCCTGCTGGCCGTATACATAAGCATGGATATGTAAAAAGTACTTATATTTGTTTGAAAAATAGTTTTAACATTCTTAAGGATTATATTTAACAGCAATACCGAAACATTTGAAGGGGGCTACTTCAAGGTACACAAGTAATTACAAAAAAAAAGTTCAAAGGATTTATTATGAGTATAAAATAGATGTTTAAAGGCTGAAAATATTCCTTAGAAATATGATAACAAGTAGGCTACATAACTACATTTTAATAATTTTATAATAGTTTATAAATGAAAAATTATAAATGTTCATTTAATTATCAATATACATCTTTACTACCAGTTTAATCTGGAGTGTTACATTCTACAGTTCCTATTATACTATAACATTTAAATCATGTATACTCCTTCCAATAAGAAATATCACTTTCACAGTAAAAGTGGGCAAATAAATACAAAATTATTGCATATTGTCTTACCCAAGAATTGTTTACTGTTCGAGGAAGAAAGCAATTTGTTTCGTAAGATGCAGGAGCTGGTTAAAAATCAAGACACGGACATGAATAGATGGGTCAATTCCTGGTGGAGTGGGGTATGACCCATACAGAACTTGAATTAGCTACTGCAAATTATTCCCTAACACTACCTACAGACACAAAAAACCCCTTCCTTGGGCTCGGTTCTCCTGTTCATTGGTAATTTTTAACATTTTTTTTATTGCCTCTCTCTTTTTTTCTCTTAAATAAAATAATTTGAAACCCAAGTTCAAAAGCAGTAGTTATATTTAACCCCTGATTTCAAAACTAGATCCTGACAAACTATTTCGACATTCGTCGAACATCCTTGTCGAAATGGAATTAAAGATCTAAAGAGAATTTTTTAATGCCTCTCTCTTCTTTATTTCTTAAATAAAATAATTTGAAACCCAAGTCAAAAGCAGTAGTTATATTTAACCCCTGATTTCAAAACCAGATCTTGACAAAGTATTTCGACATTCGTCGAACATCCTTGGAATCAATGAAATCAATTCCATGGATATTATTTTTGTTGTTGCTAATAAAAATCTTGGCAGCGGTGGGATTCGAACCCACGCCTCCGAAGAGACTGGTGCCTTAAACCAGCGCCTTAGACCGCTCGGCCACGCTACCGTCTTATCTTAATTTGATCGCTAAAAAATAAATTAGTTATAAATAACTATATGCAGCACATGGCAAAAATTCGGTCTTCAACTTGTTTACGTAATTAAAAGTATCTAAATGAGTGTTACACTAAAGTAAATGAATTTAGCAAAATTATTTCAAGGGTGGAAGTAACGTATAAAATAAATTTTTAGTAAATACATTTGCTTACTGTTACAAATGTTTACTGTCACACACACACACACACACACACACACACACACACACACACGTATTCACACACACACACACACACACACACACACACACACACACACACACACACACACACACACACACACACACACACACACACACACACACACACGTATTCACACACACACACACACACACACACACACACACACACACAAATGAACGCACGCACATACATTTTATGTGTACATATTTGAACTTATCATGGTTCGGACCTACTTGTAATCTTGTAGGGAATGAAACTATAAACTTACTTCAAAATGTAATTATAGCTTTGCTCTTGGCGTGGTTTTATTATTCCTTTGGCAGAGAGAAGGCGCTGGGTTTAATGAGACCAACTCATAAGGAATGCTCAAAGTGAATCACGCGTCTGATCCTGTCATCAAATAAAGTTTTTCTTAGTGCTTCTTAATGTTTGTAAATTGAAAAATGTAATATTTATCTACATAAATCTAACGCCCTAATTATGGATGTGTATTCAGTAATATGTGTAACAAAATGGACAGAGGCGTAAAGACCATTAAAAACATAATATTTTTTGTTCTCTCCTCTTTGAAGACGCAAGGACTAGTAAAGGTTAAACAAAAATTTTCTTATATAAAAATTCAAATATTTAAAAAGGTTAGCTAAGAGTAGGCTACAATACTGATTTTATTATTTACGATACTTTTTACACCTATAATTAAATAATAATCATCGCCTCATAATCAATAATTTATTTTCTCATACGCGTTTCAATGATAAAAGTCATTATCATCAGTGAGTTTAACAACACAATTTCTAAACTATCATATTAGTATGAAAAAATAAATTATATATTGTAAATCTGTGTTCGTTATTATTAAATATTATCTTTTCACAATCCAAATTCATATGTAAGTATTAGTTGCATCTGTGTTGAATTGACTATTAAAATAAGCTTTCCTTCTGTTAAACATTTTTTCCTTTTACTTTCAAAATAGTATTCAATTTCAATACATTGAATTATATAAACAAATTTATTTTACTAAAATTTTCTTTCAGCATTAGTGCGAAAAAAGTCTTAATAAAAGATTCATTCACTTTGGTAGACTAACAGTCTATTTACTATGATAAATGTAACAATAAAACTCACGGAACTACGTCACGTCACGTAACGTGAGAGATATGACTCGATCGACAGCTTTCGTGGAACTCAAGGAACTACGTCACGTCACGTAACGTGAGAGATATGACTCGATCGACAGCTTTCGTGGAACTCAAGGAACTACGTCACGTCACGTAACGTGAGAGATATGACTCGGTCGACAGCTTTCTTGGAACTCATGGAACTACGTCACGTCACGTAACGTGAGAGATATGACTCGATCGATAGCTTTCGTGGAACTCACGGAACTACGTCACGTCACGTAACGTGAGAGATATGACTCGATCGACAGCTTTCGTGGAACTCACGGAACTACGTCACGTCACGTAACTTGAGAGATATGTCTCGATCGACAGCTTTCGTGGAACTCACGGAACTACGTCACTTCACGTAATGTGAGAGATATGACTCGATCGACAGCTTTCGTGGAACTCACGAAACTACGTCACGTCGCGTAACGTGAGAGATATGACTCGATCGACAGCTTTAGTGGAACTCACAGAACTTCGTCACTTCGCGTAACGTGAGAGATATGACTCGATCGACAGCTTTCGTGGAACTCACGGAACTACGTCACGTCACGTAACTTGAGAGATATGTCTCGATCGACAGCTTTCGTGGAACTCACGGAACTACGTCACGTCACGTAACTTGAGAGATATGTCTCGATCGACAGCTTTCGTGGAACTCACGGAACTACGTCACTTCACGTAATGTGAGAGATATGACTCGATCGACAGCTTTCGTGGAACTCACGAAACTACGTCACGTCGCGTAACGTGAGAGATATGACTCGATCGACAGCTTTCGTGGAACTCACGGAACTACGTCACGTCGCGTAACAGGGAAGATACCATCTCGGTCGACATTTTGCTTGGAACTGTTTCGCACCGAACCTTTTAAGGGACAAAGGTCGGGCGATAAGAATAGCTACCCTCTCTGAAGCGTTTACATTAATAATAATATGAAATTAAGTAACACATCTCAATAAACGAAAGGAAGCTGACCAGAACCCCTTTTCGTATTTGGGCAATGTTTTTTTATACGCTCTGATAAGACTCACTGACGAGTGAATTAAATTGTCTTTGCCTTGAAGTATTGTGTTCTAAATTCGTTCATATAATGCATAATATCCACATTATATGTTACGTTCCAAAACCAGTCTCTCCTTTTAAATTCGAGTAGTGGAATATCACAATCACAAAGAAAAATATCGATTTCTACATGAATATTAAATACTGAAACTTTGCCTGCACTCCGCCACCGAATAAGAGCGTAATAAATTGCATCTTCGAACACACTATCGATATCATCAGGCAATTCTTTGAAATAGCGATGGACAAGTCCTTTCCTACGAATAATATTTACAACTTTAATACCAATTTTGACAACATCGCCCATCTGTAATGATTTACTGCACAAATTTTGTCTGTGAAGAATACAGTGAAAAATCATAGGCTCATTTTCATACAAACTATTTCAGTTTTTATCAAAGTATGAACCTAAGCCCAAAACGTTCAACAACTTTCGTTATTCGGTAGTAAATATTGAAACCTGTTGCACCCTTCATAGGAACCAAACTTAGTAGCTTTTGAGTGAAGTTGAAGTCTGTATCAACGCCTCGTACAAATACAGCAAGCTGGGCAGTATCGGAAATGCCAACATTTTCCTCCAACGCGATCGAAAATCAACTCAGTTTAGAGATGTATGTTTCAAAGAGTTTTCAATATAAGTTTAAATATCTTTTATTCAACGACCTTTTGTCATTCAACTTAGACTAATAAGCAAACAAATTACTTTTTATCTCGAAATAAAATATCAGCTATGGACAATAAACAGTCCTTAACTAATTCTCCCTCTACAAAAGGTTTCAAATCTTTTGTTAAAATTTTAAAAATTTCGAAACGGTATAACTAGTGATTCTAAATCTGTACTGATATTTTAACAGATTTGGTTGACTCGTTAATTTCTCTTCAAATCATTTAGGCCTAATTTGCCTTTTCTCAGTTGCCCTTTAAAATGACTATATGTTATGAATGCTAAGGTTCATAATGCCATTTTACATTGTAATCTTTCGTAACAGCAACAGTTTCACAAGGGAGCAAGCGTTACCTGTACGACTGATGAATTCCCACAACAAATGCTACCATGCAACCACACTGGTCTCGAATTAATAAACAACTGACGGTTCAATGGTCTAAACGTGATGGAGAGTAAAAACTTATCTCACGGACGCTTGGCGAAGGAAATGAGTGATCGGTGTAGTGGTGGACGACTTTAAATGTAAACAAATGAGAGTCCATTCCCTGCCTTGCAAACAATGATCTCGTTACTCACACACAGAGTACATCAAATATTTCCACAACCCTGTCAGTATCATATTTTTGGTTGTACCATGTACTAGTACTCATAGTATAGCAATATTTTGCGGGTTTATGCCTTTCCAAAGGAAAAATTATTATATTCCTCTAAATTCAAGACTAACTTTTTAGTGTGGTCTTCGGGCCGCAAAAAAAAATAAGCCAGGCCCTCACGTGGCCTGAAGATTGTACACCCAGGGTTTAGAGTATCTTCATTGGATGAAGTATCACTATATGCTGAAACCAAAACTGCTTCAAGTCAAACAATTATGACCAGATACTGAAAAAAAATAATTGTCATATATATGGTTATATTGTCATATGTGACCAGATCTTTTGAGACCATAGCCACTCTGAGCATCAAAAATATGGTTTGATCAACTGAATAACATATCAGTGCTAAACATACCAACTGTGATATACCTTCAGAAACCATAATTGCCACAAATTACCTGACCTTCTGAAGTCAGAAGATGCTGAAGTCAGAAGACAGATTTTCTGAATTTATACATGCTCTAAAGCATCGTAAATTTGATCTTCTGAAACCCATAACTGCTATAAGCACCGTAAATTTGACAGATCTTCTGAAACCAATAACTGCGCTAAGTATCGCAAATGTGACAGATCTTCTGAAACCCTTAACTGTGCTAAGCACCGCAAATTTGACAGATCTTCTGAAACCCATAACTGTGCTAAGCACCGCAAATTTGACAGATCTTCTGAAACCCATAACTGTGCTAAGCACCGCAAATTTGACAGATCTTCTGAAACCCATAACTGTGCTAAGCACCGCAAATTTAAAGACGAAAAACTTATACAACTTAGTACAAAGATCTATAAGTGGCAAATGTATGGCATTCGAAATTTGGACTTAGTTTCTCTTAGATACATTACAAGGCAAAGATTAGTTTAGGGATCAATGGGTCAACATGCCAAGAGCGTTGACCATTGCAAGTCGGTTCTCGTGGCGGTCTGTAGTGGAGACCACTTCTTTTCCCTACTTATTCCTTTATTACGAAAGGTACAATAATGCTTTTAAAAGATGAAATAAGACATGCATATTATAACAAAAAAAACTATTCATTTATAATCTTCTAATGTCGATGTTGGCCAAAAGATATGGCTCTCATTAAAAAGCTTGTGTACCTTACAAACGCCTTCTGCAACCATAACCCTCTGTTGTGACCAAAACCTGCAAATACGTATTTGAATAGTAAAGGTATGAAAAACTAAAAGTATTTAATTAATGGCAAAATTAATAAAGTATTGGTTAAACTGGTAAACGCTGTGAGCGCCAACTTCTGAACGAGTTCAAACATTATTTCTAGCTAATAGGTTTAGAACTGAACCAAACTTTACAGTGATGCTGAAATTATAAATAATATAAAAGTGTCATAAATAAATATTTGGTACTTTTATACAAATAATATTTTTTAAAAAATTAAGTAAATCCCTACTTAAATCCTATTAAAAAAGAAAAATTTATAATTTTTTAAAATTTTATAATTAAAATTAATATAAATATGTATATACAGATGTTGGAATAACAATATAAATTGGCAAATAGACAGTGAATTTCTTTGCAATTTTCCATTTTCCTCTCTATGTATGATGTACTATTATTTTTGTTTGTTACTTTGTATGCGCTTTTTTTCGTCGCTTACATTGTGTTCTAGTTTTTTTTTTGCTTTCCTTTCGCATTCTTCGTTTGTGAAGCAAGGTTAATCCAGTTTGTTTTTTTATTTTATTCTTTTAATTAATTTTTAATCCTAATTTATGATAGTGTGTTGTAAACATGGCAACAATTTAAGATTGTTTAATTCAGTTTGTATGTTTATTTTAACCTTTTCATTCATTTTTCATCCTAATTTATGGCAATGGTTGTAACCATGGCATCAATCTAAGGTTGTGCAATGCAGGTTTTGATAACAACCAGTTGTTGGCAAGAGAAACATTTTACTACACCTTTGAGAAGTACATTTCTAACTATGGGAAAGTTGGCTAGGTGCCAAAGCACTAGACTTCGAACTTGAAGATACTCAGTTCAACTAATTTAATTATTGAATAAATATTTCAAAAGCTGTATTAACTTCAATTGTTATCCACTATAGATTTAAAACAATGTATTTAAACTTGATTGGATGAATAAAAATGTATTTTATTATTATTTAAAATTGGTAGAAGATATATATGAAGAGTGTGAGCTAATAGAAGGAAATAAAAAATTAATGTAAAATATTTATTTTTTGTACATATTCTACAATACCGAAGAATTTTTTTTTGTAAAGGCATTTATAGTTAAAATTTCAAGAGTTTTTGAAAGCCCACATAATTCAGAATATTAAATTTAATAGTACACCCTCGCAAAACAATATGAACTAATCCTTGAAACATGAATTTGTATAACATAATTTTTAAGGAATGATTTTCTAGCGCTGATTTATCGTTGCGTTAATTTAAACTCGCTGAGACTGTTAAAAAATATTATACAAAACAATGATGGAGAGAACGTTTGAAACGACGTTTCTCGCAGAGGCAAATAACGAAATGTAACTCAAAATTAATTTGTACGAATATCAGACGCAACCTTGTTATGATAGCACTTGTTATTCAACTTTTAATGATATAACCTTACTTTGTTTTCACGCGAGTAATTCTGTAAAATGGAGTTGCTAAATAATTTATATTTGTTGGAGCGTTAAATATAATTAAACGGAGAAGTTTAAACGACAATACTTGCAATGTTGAACCTAACTGATGTTTATGAACTTCACTGATTTGGTAGAAAATTGGTATATGTCAATTATTTAGCTTGATATGAAGGTGAGTTTGTAATTTTATAATTTAGATGAAATGTCTCCATGTAAATAACAGTATTTCCGCTCTTCTACCGCCTTCAAATAAAATAAATTGTCTAACCTGTAAATTATGACGCTCACCGCCATCGGAGGATTTAAAAAAACGAGATTTTTTATAATAAATAAATAGAACTTAGAATATCCCGCCCTTAAACTAGTCATGACAAATAATCCTCCTCGGGCCGTGTACGGTGCGCGTATATACAATTTCATGTAAATAATTATAATAGAAAAGATTTAAATAGTTTACCTGTTAGAATCGTCGTTATTTTTATAAGTTACCTCGGTATGCTTACTGGTTCCCTCGGGAAGACGGCATGCCGGGGAATGTGCTGCCTCAGTCTCCAGGAAGACGACAACTTACTGGTTCCCTCGGGAAGACGGCATGCCGTGGAATGTGCTGCCTCAGTCTCCAGGAAGACGACAACTTACTGGTTCCCTCGGGAAGACGGCATGCCGCGGAATGTGCTGCCTCCTTCTCCAGGAAGACGACAACTTACTGGTTCCCTCGGGAAGACGGCATGCCGCGGAATGTGCTGCCTCAGTCTCCAGGAAGACGACAACTTACTGGTTCCCTCGGGAAGACGGCATGCCGCAGAATGTGCTGCCTCAGTCTCCAGGAAGACGACAAAGACCTGTTGTCTTCGACTCTCGTTATCAAAATGTTACTCTTCCTAACCTTGTTATATTAATTTAGAAAGGGACCAGAAAATAAAAGTTTAACACAATCAGCTGTTTAATATGGCTGAAGAGTGCCGGTCTCCCGAGGCGATCATTGGAAATATTTATTATCTTTAGTTTACGAAGATCGAGGTTTGTTGGTAACACACAAAAAATTTACAATTAAATGTAATGAATAGCAAACAAAACTGATTTCCTTATATTTTATTTACATTTACTTGGCTTTACGGTGGTGATTTATAAGACCAATTGTATGAAAATATGGTACTGTAGTAAACCAATTGTGAAATACATAAATCAATTGTAATAAACCAATACGGATTTTTATTAAGTAATGGGCGCAAACTGTAAAACAATAAATAACGTGTGAAAACGTATAAAAAACAAGTTTATTAGAGGTTCAGCATTAATAAGACAACAAACTATAACAATATTTCCAAGACCAGAGACACTAAACCAGAAATAAATGACAAATAAATGTAGAAATAAAGATTGATAAGAATAAGTGCAATAGAAATGAAAATTTAACATTTTAATGATCGATTATATATGATATTTATTTCAAAATGAATAAAATTTTACTACAATTGTCGGATTAACTTTAACTGACACATTTATATAGGCTTAAATTTTCACCATTCTCCAAGTACTCGAAAGTAACTAGCATGAATGTTCCTGTTCGCAAATTAACGATTTAAAACTAAGCGAGGTTCCCAAATTAAAAACAAAATCAGTTACACCGAAAAAATTAGGCTGCAGTTTTTTTTCCAATGGCGCACCTAGAATTTCGTTAAGGAGTGGCCAAGGACATCAACAACATGGTAGATGCATCAACTCGGTTGTAATATTACCCCAAATCCGTCAAGTAACTTCAATTCATACTTTCTTTTACTTAAGGTCGCAAACTCTACAACTGTGTATTTCTTAGGGATATTCATGAAGATATTTATTACTGGTGTATTTAAATATTATTAATATTTTAATTTCCTAATTAACGAATGCTCTTAAAACTACGGCACAGTGGTACAATGTGTTTCAATAACAAAATTGGAACAACCCCCAATACCGCAACAATAATTTTAAAAAATAACTGATAATACATGTTAGTTGAATTTACTAAAATTAAACCCTTATGTACATTTCGATGACCATATCATCATCAGAGGGTCTTATTACAACCTATAAAACAATAAGTTACAAACTAGTCTGAACTTTAGTCAGTCAGTTCTAGGCTTTATGTTATTTTTATTATTTCCGAGGTATTGGGGCTATTTCCAATATGTTTATTGTAATGAATTGGTATAAATATTGAAACGATAGTAAAATCTATCACGTTTTTTGTTTTGAACCTTACAAATATTTCCATATTTTAAATTCCCAAATTTTTATCAATCTGTAAAGGATTATGAATGTGCGGGTATAAAGACAATAATTCTGTAAGTATAACTGAACAGTGGAAATATATAATGGGTCAAGAGACAAAAACACAATATTTGGAGGAATGGGTTTTTTTCAAGTTACATTAAAAATGAAAATAAAATCTGACATGAATTTTATTCAACATCAAACATGTTTATATGTGAATATGAACAATTATTGATTTTTTTACAAGAAAGCTATAAAAAAATACAATATCTGTAATTGTTAAACGTGCTTTGAGACAATGTTATTTTTCTTATATAATAACGTGACAATGTTGTTCCATTAAAATGGGACAAAGTTACATAATAAAAGGCTTTAATCCTTTAGAACTTAGCTCATTAGTCACTTTCTGCCTTTATCACATCCTGCTAAGCATCAATTACACAGATTTAGACTATCAAGTAATAAAAAACTCTTTTTTTCGCTCTTCATGTGACCCAGCATTCCTTTTTATTATCTTCAGTTATCCAACTTCTACACTCTAGTGGTAACAGGAACGTCGCAATGTTGTCCAATGCGATGTTCTTTTTGAATACTTTCATCTCAGGCCACTTAATTTCACTGAAGGATTACCGAGCCAACATCTCTTGTTTGTTTTTCCTTACTTTTAGACAAAATAGTTTTGAGATTTGAACTTCTTGTGTTTGGTGAGTTTTTATGCTGCAGACTTAAAATTTAAAAAGTCTGAATTTTCCAATAAGGTGGCGAATCTTGCTAAAGCGATATCTCTCGGGAGAACCAAAGGTGATACTTCCTTTTCCTTTTTTACAACATGAGTGAAGTTACTGTCACAATTTAAAAATAAATTTCCTGAAACCAGAAACTTTCGTTCAACTTTATCAATGGTCCCCTCTTCAACACGATAAGCCAGATCGGTTCCACTTGTTTGATTTGTTTGGTTGTGTAAACTTTGCCTGCAGTCCACATTCGTTTCCGCTCATTTTGCCAGGAGCCGTTATCTTTCATGCAGTAGTCCTTTTAGGCTTGTCATTCATTATAAATGTCAAGATTTTAAAAACAAACAGTAACGGTTACAACACAACAAGAATAAACTTTAATCACTCAAATAAAACCAAGAACACTCAGAGCACGAGCTAAGTCAATAAAGTCATTTTAAAAGCCCCCCCCCCCCCCCGAGCCCTCGTGGCAGTCAACCTCTAGCGTGCTGCCTCCGTCTCACATGCGCATGCGGTTAGTACCCCTAGCACGAATGAAAGAAATGGAATTGATTGCCCGTGTACAAAGCTGACAGGGTTTTTCCATGGAGAATCAGGAAATACTATAATGAAACAGTACGGTAAATGTCGTGCTAAGAGCAATATAAAAAAAAACCTATCAAGAAAGAAACCCTCCCAGGTAAATTCCCGCGACAGATCATGGGAGAAAGTTATTGTTGAGCTTGCGCACACACTATCTTGCGGAATTGTTTAAAACCATTTCTAAGGTAACTGTCACTTGGCACGTTTTACGGGAATTTGCTCCTTAGACCACATTTCCACAATAAAACTAAAATTTTATATTTTCTCTTGCCTCATTATGTATCTGTTCTCTTCAATTAGGAAAATTTAATTTTTAACTTATTATTATTTACTTATCATGGTCTTACTAACATCTCAGTAGATTTTACTGAAGATTAGCTATCGTTACAATTCACAAAACCATTCATATCCCTACTCATCGTATTTCACTGTATTTCATACGCCCCACACATTTTGTTTTGAACTTCAATAATGCTTCATTTGGGAGGGGTATTATAAGCAGCCCAGTATTATTGCAGTCATCCAGTTCTGGAAAGTGTTTAAAATTTCAAGTGTCTAGCTCATCGGTAAATTTGTTTAAATTTGATTGACAAATTCCAACAGACAGACAGGCAACAAAGGAAATTAATAAATGGTGTTTAATTTACAGTTCGCCCACCAGGAGAACCGAGGCGACGTGTGAGGGGTGCGGGGAAGTATTCTCAGAAAATCCCATCTACCTAACATCCCTTCCACTCCCAAAGCATTGTCTCTCGCACGCACCAGTTAGTACTAGCCCAGTCACGAACATTCGCCTGAACTTTTTAGTTGATATTGTGCCTGTGTCAATTGCCTTCACCGTAATTGACAGTGTCACTGCAAGGTCTAACTGTGAGCAGGTAGGAGGGGTGTTTTTACAATTCTGCAAAGGCTGGTACACTAACATCTGGGCCAAATGTGGGGGTTTGTTACCTCATTCCCTGCATTCCTTCCGGCTCGGTCCTCTTGATGGTTGAACCGTACTCATGAACTTGTACTATTAGTGATACTCCTCATTTTGAAATTAAGACATTCTAAGCACGGGGAGTTGATGCATCACCTGTGATACACCACTCTGTCGCGTAATATCCCATTTAATCAACTTCTTAACATCACATTGCAGGCTTACATTGATATGAAATTAAATTTGTAAGTGAAAGCATTGTTTTCATAAATAGCCCATTGGGTAACGTTCCGGCTCGAGTAGGCCTATACCACCAACAGCGAATGTATTAGCCTCCAAGTAAGGCAGCGTTTCCAAAATTACGACAAATCTTCAGTCTCATGATTGGCAAAACATTGACATAGTACTACATATACCATATTGCTTTTTATAACTATATTATAATTAAGAATTGATTATGTTATTATAATACATTAACATAATATCGTTTCAAATTATTCCTGATAAACTCTGTAGAGTTCTTATGAGAATAGCAATGAAAGACCCGGTCGGAAATTAAATGACATAAAACCTTAATTAAATAGCTGTCTGTACCAACATTAAACCTAAACTGCAGAGTTTCAGCATAATTTCGGTCCACAGATATAATCTGTGGCCTGAGTTAATAACGTTAGTGCATTAAATATAAATAGTCGGACAGAACAGTTTCTTGCACACAAATGTTTTCTCATTTCCTTTACTGTTTTCTTTGATAAAATCGACATTACAATTTTTTTTAACTTATTCAAGACGTGAAGAATTATCTTTATTCTCAATGCAAATATCTAAAGAAATTATTTCGTAAGAATAAAATATCTAAAACCTATTAGATAACAATCCGTTAAGCTAAATAAAATCATTTGCTACATTTAACTGTGTGGAACTGGAAATGCTGCAATCCAATAGCAATTTGAGGGGCTACCGAAAGATATATTTTTAAAAAAATTATTAAAAATGCATAATGCGCCTAAACTATAATGCTATACATATATTGATTTCACAAAAATATTAAGAAACCAAATTTATAATAAATTAAGACTTTTACCTAACCTTTGTAGACTTAGAATTGTTAAGCTTTTTTCTCAACTTTCATACTTTATAATTTTTTAACTTTAGCACCATAGGAAATCAAATGTTCAACAATTTCATATCCTAACAAAAATGGCATTAGAAAAATCGCTCTATATGCCATAGGAAAAAAATTATTTATAAAAATCTAGAGCTACGTACAAATATATATGTCTCTTTTTTAATTATCGTTACTGGCTTATCTTTTCCTGCCTTGTGTATGGCTGTAACAATATTATGGAAGCAGCCAGGTATATACCACAGTTACACTTAAGGTGCCAATAGTACCTTCTTCTTTTTTATTGAATCGTATTACACCCAAACTCTTTCCTGGCATCCAGGTAAGTGGTTACATCCACTCCAGACTATTGTTTCAAAACTATATTAATAAAATTTTAATTTTTGTCCAATATTTCTCTAATTATAATAGAATGACACAGGTAAACATATCTTGGGTTCAAAGAGTTGAGAGGTTTTCAATCAAATTAGTAAGAACGAACGTGACACATCTGGTAGCCTTCAATTGCTTACCATGACGTTTGAATATACTACCCTCGTCAGCAACTGTCAAATACATCTTGTACATGAAATTATCATTGTTTATGATTAGTAGACAACTCACTAAATCAATAAGTGTAAATTAATTTGTCATAACTTTATAAGTTATATCACTTTACATTCATATAATTTTATTTATCAAGAAAATGTACGTTTATACCTCCGTCATCAATTCTAAGATTGTTTCAACTTAAGGTAATGTTTTACTAATAATTATACAAAATCTTCAAAGAGATTGTTTTAAAAAAATAGAGGGCCTGAATTGTTGGTTGGAATTTTATTACTATCCAACCAACATAAGAGTCAATATTTAAGTAAATATGACACACATAAACTATTAGTATTAACCTGAGATTTTCTGGATTTTCTAAACAACATACCAATCAATATTTAAGTAAATATGACACATATCACACATAAACTAACAGGATAGACCTGAGATTTTCTGGATTTTCTAAACATACCAATCAATATTTTGTAAATATGACACACATAAACTAACAGTATAGACCTGAGATTTTCTGTATTTTTTAAACATACCAATCAATATTTAAGTAAATATGACACATAAACACACATATCACACATAAACTAACAGTATAGACCTGAGATTTTCTGGATTTTCTAAACATACCAATCAATATTTAAGTAAATATGACACACATAAACTAACAGTATAGACCTGAGATTTTCTGTATTTTGTAAACATAACAATCAATATTTTGTAAATATGACACACATAAACTAACAGTATAGACCTGAGATTTTCTGTATTTTGTAAACATACCAATCAATATTTTGTAAATATGACACACATAAACTAACAGTATAGACCTGAGATTTTCTGGATTTTCTAAACATACCAATCAATCTTCAAGTAAATATGACACACATAAACTAACAGTATAGACCTGAGATTTTCTGTATTTTGTAAACATAACAATCAATATTTTGTAAATATGACACACATAAACTAACAGTATAGACCTGAGATTTTCTGTATTTTGTAAACATACCAATCAATATTTTGTAAATATGACACACATAAACTAACAGTATAGACCTGAGATTTTCTGGATTTTCTAAACATACCAATCAATCTTCAAGTAAATATGACACACATAAACTAACAGTATAGACCTGAGATTTTCTGGATTTTCTAAACAATAGACCAATCAATATTTAAGTAAATATGACACACATAAACTATCTGTATTGACCGGAGATTTTCTGGAGTTTCTTGTTTCCAAATTGATTGCATAGTTTTTTTTCCAACTGAGGCTAAAATAGGTATGTTAGCTATTCGTAAACTAATAATATATTTACGTGTGGCTGAATATATTGTGATCTGACATGGATTATTTTTTTAAAAGTGATTATTATATTTATTATAGTTGATTATTGTTATAAGTGATTATTATAGATGTATAGCATACAAAAATTATATATATATATATATATATACATACTAGCCTACCAGTCGCACATTGTTGCCATATCAGAAGAAAGGAATATCAAGAAAACTCGTCATGAAAAGATTAAATTTCAATTTTATAAATTTTATTGAAAATATATTATTTACACTTGGGAAAATTTTCAGTGTCGTTTTTATTCTATTTATTTATTCCACTGCTTTTGGATAATCACATCTCCCAATACGACTGTTGTCCATTTTCAAATTTAACGAAGAATTGTATTCTATTCATGAATTCTATCTTCACTTAGGGTTACTGAGAAACAACTGTTTCCACAGAGCATTTTATTATATATATATATGAAAACATTTGGCATCATAGATGACTAAATTTCAATAAGTATTTCTATAATTTAAGTGTAAAAATAATTACCTAATTCGCATCTTTCTCAAAACAAAACAATTTAGCCAAAATCTATATTTATAACATCGAAATAATACGTAAATACACAAAACATAGAATCTATTTTGTTATACTGAAACCATCTGGTAAGATTTATTTTATAAATTATTATATTTATTAAGTTACAAATTAAAGACCTTTTTAATTCAATAGCATTTTTTAACTAATAATGTACAGCAAGTAAATTAAAATAACCTTTATTTTTAAACAGATATGGGAACTTACCTAAACATGCAATAAATCTTCTTACTGCTAATTTGTCAGCTGTACGTCAAAACACGTTTACCGCTATCTACTGCTTAACAATTGCAATATAAATTGATTGAAAACTAGGTGAGAGATCTAGTTGCATTTACTCAATAACTAATATGCAAAAAAGCAATAATAAAATCTAAAACGTGATCGCAGCGCAGCCTACCAGTTCAAATTGTGAAGCTAAGTTATTCTCAAATCAACTTCATCTAGCACATGAACTTTCATTGAAATCTGTCCAGCTATTTAAGAGTTTAGTTACATACACACGGACAAAAGAATAATATACATATAGGCTATATTATAACTTAACTTTTGTTATAATTATAATTTATTTTTAATGTTATTTATTTACCTTACCTGTCTAATGTCACACCTTCAGGTTTATAAAGAATTAACAATCTTATAAATTTTAAACATCACTTGCATTTATTTCTTTACACATTATACTAAATTTATATTAATATTTTGCAGTGACAGGATTGATATCTTAACTAACATTACAATTATAAAAGGTGAACTTTTGAGGCTTTAGATTTCTAATAAAATAACAACAAAGATAATAAATTCAGTATTAGAATTTTATAGTTGCTCTCGGGTCGCTATTACGGGAACTTTGCTTCTTAAATTAGAAATGGTGAAACTAGATTAATTTTTATAAATTGTAATGAAATTAAAATTGTTCTGAATTTTATTAAAAAATAGATGTCTGTTGGCTACACTTATATCCAAATAATACTTATAGTTTTGTACAGCTCCTGGAATCTTGGCCTTTGTTACCTTCTGCGCTTACACTTGACACAAAAAAAAACTTACTTTCTTAATACTTTAAAAAAACTTTTCCGTTGCACTTTTTTTTTTAAATTTACTTATAACACAAAACAATTTACTTAATTTAATAATTAACTCCTTTTGCAATACTGCCATCTTTGTCCCCACCAATCCGTCTGCCTTTTTCTGAAGCTCCCTTAAAACTTAAAAACTTCTCCTGATCATTTAGTTTTTATTGAAATCCCTAATCCTCCCTCTACCAATATGTTCTTTGTAGTTTCCCACAGTTTCCACAATCAGCCCATCTAACGAGTTAATTTCTCAGGCTATCGGTCACTGGATATTTCCGTATTAATAAATTTGGACCCTTTCTATTGTCAATGGTTGCCCGCACGGAGTTTATTGCTTCCCTGGAAAAGAATAATGGAATGGTACCTGCTTTGTCTGCACTTTACAAACTATTTCTGTCTTTCTTTGCTTAATCCTTCTACAGATAATTATTTAGCTCTAACAAAATTTATTCTAAAGCCTCACACGGTATGTTATAATATATATATATATATATATATATATATATATATATATATATATATATATATATATATATATATATATATATGCATACTTACAAATACATATTTTAACAAATAGTTATACATTGTCCAAACAAGGAGGACATTTAATGAAAGGTATAAAAAATATCAAATATCAAAAATTTATAGCTCTAACAATTTTTATTTAACTTCAAAATTCCTATCTAGAAAAACAATTTTAAACAATTTTTTGTGAGATTTTGAGTTAATTATTTTGTTTTTTACCGTTGTTGCAGCTAAACGTTACTTGGGAGAAGAGGTTTACCTACATTGTAATACGTGTAATAGTTTAAGTGTGTAGCATTTTTTTTAATTTTTTTTTTAATGATGGACTAATAAGCTTGAAGTATATATAACCCAATTCTCCACATCCATCTTAAATTATTCAAAAATATTCTCATTTCCCAACAAAGTTTTTTTTATTTCTGAAGTTTCTTGATGTAATCATCTTGAATTCACTGATTTAACTAATTTTAAACTACTTAACTAAGTGAATACGTAATTGCTTACTTGCTGACTCGTTTCAAAACAATCGTTCCTTTTACGAAGCTAACATTCTACTGGCGGCTTTGGCTGTTTACAAACAGTATGACAGGGTTGGATTTATGACAGTGGGTTAGGTGTCGGCGTTTTGTGTGATGAATTGGAAGAGACTATTGGCTTCAGCCAATACTATTTCTCCTGTACTGACCACAAACATGTGAGAAAAATATTTCAATCGTTAAGGCATATCTGTCAAAATGTAACCACAAGTTCTAACATTTTAGTATTTAAAGAGTGTTTTATAAATATATTTGTCCTTTATTAGTCAGCTATTAAAGGTTGCAAAAACAACCCTTGTAAAATATCCTAAAAACTTTTAATTGAATTAGAGAAGTGTCCATGAGAAAATAAAATAAATAAATTACAGAGTTTTTAAATATCATCACAATCTATACACTCCTCATTGCAAAATGTACTTACAAAATTACAGTGTTTTGGAATGAAATAAACTCATAATCAAGTAATACAATAACTAGAATTTCTGTTTGTTAATATTTTAAGCAAATCCATTTAAACAATACCATAGATCAAACAATGGCTACTTTTTTAGTTTTTATTACAAACAACCTTTTTTTAAATACTCAAACAAATATACTACAATTATGTATTAAGATTATATTCCTTTAAAAAAACTTTCTGTTTGAACTTAGATTATGATATATAACTATTAAATATACCGTATTTATTTATAGTCGCCGAAA
Organism: Prosapia bicincta; assembly: GCA_036971475.1. Classification (NCBI taxonomy): domain Eukaryota; kingdom Metazoa; phylum Arthropoda; class Insecta; order Hemiptera; family Cercopidae; genus Prosapia; species Prosapia bicincta. The sequence continues at coordinate 373,486,095 of JBAIZL010000001.1, forward strand.
TTTATTTATTTACTCCAAATATATTTCGTACAAACTAAGTTCCATTTACTTCTAAACTAAGTATATAAAAATATAAAATCCATTAAAATTTTACCAAATTAAAAATCTCAAATTAAATGATTTTTCTACAGGTTACACAGTAGTTTCTTTATTCATAAATTAAGTGTGAGTGTATAAAGGAAGACAAGGATGATGGATTGAGGAATTCTGTGTACATGTCAGCTCTTAGATTGATCACATTCATCACAGCCAGGGAAATGAGAATACATAAGAGTAGGTCTTATAATTTACAGTTGCAGACTGTTTCTTTCATGAAACACAAATCTTGCTCCAAAATTTACCTCAAGTAAGATAATGAAAGCCATATAGTAGTAAGATCTTACATTCTTTAAAATAATTATGATAATATCTATACGGTACAAACTTTTTTTGAAGTTTCCATGTTTAGGTTTATTGACTTGCAGTACGAGAAAACCTTTTAAGACTTAAACTGACTTTAAGGCATGTATAGTTAAACATTTTATTTAATAAAAGAAACTTTTTACTGAAGTTTAAACTCAATTAGTGTTCCACAGTCAACCCGGACAGTTGAACCAAACTGAACTTTCATTCAAGTTTTGACAAGGTTAACTAAAAATTTTCTAATTGCTTAGTTCTTCTTTTTGAACAAAATAGAAAAGTCAAAATAAAAACTTTTATATTTGTTTTTAAAAGGGTTAAGATTCTTGTAGAATTTTAGCCAATTAAAAAGTATTTATTCATAATTACTGGCAGCTTTTATTTATTTAATTTCACCTTTTAAAATTTAAATTAGATCCATACATAATTAAATGAGACATCGATTTTTTATTTAATAGGACTAAAATATCCATGTATATAGGGTGCCCCAGAAAGAAACAGGGAAACTTTTAGCGCGTGTACCTCAGAGGAAAGTAATGCAAAAAGTTCTTATGTATGAAGAATGACCAGCTTCAACTTGTAAAATGATTAACGACTAGTTACAATTTTTTAATAAAACTTGTAAAGAATTTAATTCTCAAGAGATGATGTAAAATAAGTAAATAATAGACCCTGTCGGAATTTGAATTAATATTTAGTTATATCAAAACATACAAATAATAGAAAAATTTGTTACAACCGTAAATGATTTTTGAGATTGAGGTTTGCGTATTTTGTCTAATATAAAACCGTAACCTTTCCACACCTATGATTCCATGAACATTTTGAAATAGTTTCATAAGAGGAACAAGCCCAGAAAGTTTCACCATTTCTTCCTAGAAGACTTGTATATGAGTAGGCATATGGCTACATATGTTTATTTTGATTTACTCTTTAAAATCGAGGCTTGGCCAGACTTTATTCCAGAAATGATTAATTTTGTTAATACATATTATACTACTTTTACAATCAAGAGTTAAAACCAAATAACTAACTGCATCACAATATTTAAACTATTCTGCATCACTATTCTGCATATATCCATATTATAAATGTTGATTCATGTACAACACATGACAAAACATAATAATTATTGACTTGTGATTTTATAATAAATCTGCCTCACATATAAAAGTTACGACACAGTATTGCTTGCCAAATTCTTGAAACCTGGTCATAGATTGTTAGGTGTGTTTTTATATATGTATATCTATTTAATAATTTAAATAAATGAAACCTCTATACCACAAATAACTTTTTCCTTTATTTAAAACCTTATGTATATTTTAATTGCATAGCAATCATCCTCATAGGTAATCTTCAATAAAACTAAGCAATTACCTCTTAGGATGATTGCTATGAAATTGAAATGTACATAAGGTATTAAATAAAGGAAAAATTTATTTCAGGTGTAGAGGTTTCATTTATTTAAATTAATCACTACGACGCCACAGTTGATATATACAGTTATAATAATTTAGTATCCGATATAGTTTATCTGAATATTTTACTAGGTAGGTCCTAGCCCTACTTGTCATATAACATGATTATTGCCACCTTTATTCAGAAATTAAGTGTGAGTGTATAAAGCAAGACAAGGATGATGGATTGAGGAATTCTGTGTACATGTCAGCTCTTAAATTGATCGCATCCATCACAGCCATGGAAATGAGAATACGTAAGAGTAGGTCTTATAATTTACAGTTGCAGAATATCTACATGATATGTAAGCTGTTCCAGATTTTACGCTCTGCTATCAATGCTTCTTAAATATTTATAAGACATTAAATATCCTAATGTATTTTGACATTTATAGAAAGATCCTTGTTTAATATGGGAGGAAATATCCGATATTCATCTCAAAAACCATAGCCGTGTATTTACAGCGATGCTCCACAATTGGTGTTTCATTTCTAGGCACTACACAGAGACGTTTGAAATAACCTTATTATTGTAAATACTTTATTGAAAATATTATTGGCCCACAAACCAAAAATTATTAAAAAGTCATGTATTATGATGGTATTTATTGTTCCTAAAATTTTTCAGACTTATGATTAAATTTTTATCTTTGGAATTTATTGTAGATCACTTGCATTTGGCATTTATTTAAATTGCCAATATTTTGACACAATCTTATTATATATGCCATTATAAATTATGTGTCATTAATGTTTAGGTTTTCTTAAATGTTTATATTTAAATCTATAGACTTTTGTGTAATATAATTAATTACTTCACATTTTTAATTGCAATTGATCTCCCTCCCTACCTTTTTTTTATGTGTAGCCCATATTCAAAACAAGGATATATCCATTTAGAACTTTGAAAATACAAATCTCACCTCCTAACGTATAATAAACAATTCTTTGGTTTCAGAAATAGATACACAAACTTTACTGTAAATAGGGTTAAACATAAAATAAAAATAGTAAGTATATTAAAATTATTTTTATATTATGATTTGATTTAAAACAGAATAGGATTATATGTATGCAAAATCGACCAGAGGAAGTGGGAATTACAGCCTTCTGAGGGAATAGGAGGTTACATCTTGCTGTGTGGGTGATCCTTGTTGCTAATTCGACGTTAAACTCCCTTCCGTCGCTCAGTCTCAATTTAGCTGAGGTGGAGTGAGTTACTAGTGCTGCAGCCTGCTTCGTTCTGCAATTTCAGTTTTGCTTCCCTTCAACAGTCTTCTTCAAGACTTAACTGTCTCAAGCCAGTTAACTCGGAATGTTTTAAAATTCCTTCTATTACCTCACACTCTCCTTATATATATATATATATATATATATATATATATATATATATATATATATATATATATATATATATATATATACATATATATATATATATATATATATATATATATGTATATATATATATATATATATATATATATACAAATTGTACAAATTTTCGATCGTTAATAAAATACGTTTTTAATCATCCAATAAAGTTCAAATAAATTTTTTTACCTATATTTGATGACAATTGATTTTAATAAAGTTTTTTTCAAATATTTATTCAATATTTGAATTACAAACATTTGGGGGTGTAGGTCGGTTTTAAACTGAGTATCTTCATGTTCAAAGTCCAGCGCTTTTTGGCACTAAGTCAACTTTCCATAGATAGAAATGAACCTCTCAAAGATCTATATGAAAAACCTTAATTTTATAACCTTAATTTGTTGCCATGATTACCACACAATATCATAAATAATGCTCTGGGATTAATAATTAATGAAAAGAATAAAATAAACAAACAAACCTGATTAACGTTATCGAACCTTGCTTCACAAACGGACAAATCAAAAGAAAAGCGAAAATAAACTACTACACAATACATGCGACAAAGTAAAAGCGTATACAGATGAAAATAATAGTCCAATACCACACATGAAAAGGAAAATGGAAAATTGCAAAGAAATTCGCTTTCCATTTTGCCATTTAATATTCTTATTCTGACATACGTATATACATATTTATATTAATTGTATAAAACCAAAAGACATAGCTAACGCCCTGTGCAAGCACTACACGGCTGTAAGCAGAACGCATCTCACACGAGCTGAAAGAAGAAATCTCAAAGACCAACCTATTGCCACATGCCCAATGTATTCCAAGTTCATTGTTATGTACAAACCATTCATTTATGTCGAACTAGAAACGGCGATCTTAACCCTGAAAAAGGCAAATCTGTAGTTTCGTCGTCTGAAGGACCCGACGAAATATTCCCTGAATTCATCTGCAACCTAGGCACAAACGCTAAGAAAACCTTTCTTGACCTCATAAATGCTACATGGGAAGGAACCCTACCGCACGCATGGTAAAAAGCAACAATTACACCGCTTCTCAAAAAGGGTAAACAGGCCACAGAATTAGAAAGTTATAGGCCTATCTCCCTCAAATGTGTATGCAGCAAAGTAGCTGAAAAGATGGTTGAGTATGGAAAAGACTAAGAGCATACCTTGAGAGCAATGGGCTTCTTAGCACCTACCAAGCCGGATTCCGTAAAAATCGCTCGACGACAGACCAAGTGGTCAAATTCACACAGGCAGTGAAGGATGGTTTTCACAAGAAGCAGTCCACCTTCGCAGTTCTCATCGACTTTAAAGCGGCCTACAATAAAGTTCTACGCCCACTGCTTATTAAGAAAATGAAGGATCTTGGAATCAAAGGGAAAATGCTTCGCTGGATTAAAATGTTCTTATCACAAAGGCTCATCAAATGTAATTTTAAGAGCGCTGCTTCTTAAACAGGGCCAAGGTCTGCATCAAGTAGCCGTCATCAGTTGTTTGTTATTTAATATAATGATCAATGACTTCCCAGAAGCAATCGAAAAAACCCCAGGAGTATCATCCTTATTTTTTGCAGACGTCATCGAGGCATGGCTTACAAGTAGCCACATCCCAGGTCTCGAGTCTACGCTTAACACAACCCTCAGGAACATTGAAGGGTGGGCGGTTCTGAATAGAATGACCATCAACAAGGAGAAAACTATCACCCAACTATTTACAATGAGTACAAGGAGGCACGTAATCCATTTTCAGTGTATGGGAAACTTACACGAACAAGTTACCACATCGAAGTACGTAGGCATGGTACTGGATACAAAATTATCATGGAAAAATCATATCCAGCAGACTGCGGAGAAAACCCAAAAACGAAACAACCTACTAAAGCGCCTAACTGCGACTCAATGGGGAGCGACACAGGATGTCTTGGCAACCGCCTACAAAACCTACGTCAGACCAGCGATGGAGTACGGAACAGAAGTAATAGAACTTGCCTCAGACACGAGCTTCTCAAAACTAGATACCGTTCAGAATAATGCGCTATGAATTATAACCGGAGGAGCAAAGTCAACACCTATTGCAGCAATGCAGCTGCAGACATGGGTTGAACCACTCGAATCAAGACGAGACAAACTTAATCTTAAATACTGGGAGAGAGCCAAACAAGTGAACTCGAAGCACTGGAACACATATGCCCAAATAAGTCTTCGTCTATGAACACAAAATGCAGCCCTTTTACACGCTTAATCTCTAATCATTAAGTATAACCTACAGCTTGGTGAACCCATTAACGTCACAACCATAGTTGCCGCCATGCCAAACGCCCGACTGACCCTCAACATTTTGACCTCGACCAAAGCAATGACAAGCCCGCTGGAACTACAAAGATGTGTTATGGAAACAATGACTCTCAACTACCCCTTGCACGAGTGGGTCCATATCTATACAGACGGATCATATTTACCAGAAATCAGCTCAACAGGAGCAGGAGTCTATTCAAATGTGTTTGCAAAGTGCATTGCTATCGGGGAATATACTATCAACTTCGGCATGGAAATATGCGCCATCCACGAAGTAGTCTCTTGCCTGCAGAGGCCAAGCACCACACTACAATGAGTCGTATTCTTCGTTGACTTCCAATCTGCCATCCAAGCTCTCAGTAAGAACATGCCTACAGACTGTCAAAGAACCATTAACTGCCGTGCTGTACTCGCTAGCTTGGTATTTTCTGGCTGGACCGTATGGCTCTAATGGATCCCGAGCCACATTGCCATAGTGGAATATGAGAAGGCTGACGAGCTGGCAAAACGGGGAGCCATGATGTCGCAACCCACGCAGGCTCAATCCCTTCGATCAGCCTGTAGCCACATTGATATCACCGTTTCACGCCAAACTACCGGGAAGGTAAAGAACCAAAGCAAAGGAAGGCGCCTGGTAACTAACGGAATACCATGTAACATTGAAAGACGCGTATCCGTGGCCCTTTTCTGCACTTTGACGGGGCACGACTGCCTTCAAGCCCATCTGCATAGAATTGGCCTAGCAGATGAAAACACCTGCCCCCTGTGCCAAGTAGGAAGAATGGACAGCGAACATCTCTTCCTATGTCCCTAACTACAGTAAACACAGCAGAATATAGTCAGTCTATATTGGGAGGCTCGACGTCGAATAGCAGAACAGCTACAGATGGCCGTTAAATAAAGTAAAGTAAGTATATTAATTATAATTATAAAATAAATAGAATCTAAAATAAAATTTTTCTTTGTTGATTTAAGTAGGAATTGATTAAAAAAAAATAAATTATATTACTATTGACTTATTTTCTTGTGTCATGATAATGCTAATGTCACATCCTAATCTATTTATAGAAGTGATTAGTGTACATATTTTTACATTATTATGACAGACTACTCCTTCGGACGTCCATGCATTTTGGTCAGTGTCTATTATTTTTATTAGTCAGTTCATTCGCTTTTATTAACATTTATCCTTTATCTGTGTGTTAGTACCCATTATTTATATAATACCAGTATGTAAATATATAATAAATTTCACATTTTATGTAAATTTATGTAGATATTTAATGATATAAATGAAAGTCTATATATTTAGTGAGTTTTTTTGTATGTAAATGAAATAAATTTGTTTATGAGTGTGAAAGTAAAACACTCATCGTAATACTGTCAAACTAATTTTTTTTTTTTTTTGTGTACAATCACTTTAAACTTCCAATCTATATGCATGAAGGACATTTTTTTATATAAGACAGTATTTAAATAATTGTTGCATGTTATATATTATTAACTACATACTTTTTTTCAATTTCCAAATTAACCCCGGTTAATAATTAAGTGGTATTTATGAGAGATATTTCATGCCTCATTATACGGAAAAACAGTTTTTCAATAATGAAAACATTTCTAATAGAAACAATTAAATTCAGAATAAAAAATATGATTTTTTGGGGAAAAAATCTTTAAGTTAATTAATGATTTTACCAACTAATTATTCTTGGTGGTATTAGCCACTGGCAATGGTGGGTTGACTGTCACAGCGTTCGATCTGACTGTTATTTCTATAAACTTTTGACACTGCCGCTACAGGCGGAACACTCGTCATATTTATAATTATGCTGGTAATAAAACTTATTTCATATTTAAACACTATTTATTACTTCACATCTTTCTTAAAACAAAACTCTAAACAAAGAACTGAGAAAAACTAAAACAATTACAAATCATCTGTTAATTTATATAATGTTCTTTTTCTTTTTTTTTCCATAGAGGATTGTCATAGAGTATTATATTATTGCATTCACAACATACTCCCACCTTTTGAGTTATGGTTTAACTCAAAACATTAAAAAATAGTATATTGTTAAAAGATTAATCAACAAATTTTTGTGGAAGCTTAATTTGTCTGCCACTTCTTGAATATGTCACAATTTTATTTTCTTTTGTCACATTATCTTCTTCCAGGTGTAGTTCATGTTCATTGGTTTTTGTCACTTTTGGTTTAATCTTTTCTTTTAATTGTTCTTGGATGGTTTCTTCTTGCATTTCAAGAGGATATAGTCTTTGTATTGGTCTCAATAAACTTCCAAAAGCAGTCTTCAATTGCACTAATCTACACACTCCATCTCTACTAATGATAGTCTTTTCTATCAGTCCTATTGACCAATCAATTCTTTTTTTATTTTCAACTTCAATCAGTACTAATTCTCCAATTTTCAACTGTCTGCCGTTTTTCTTACTTTTTAAAGCTAATTGTCCTAAATACTCAATCCTAAATCTTTTTCGCAATGCTTCTCTCAGGTGTTGTCGATAACGTACTCTCTTGTTAAGACTTTTTGTATTTACATGGTCACAATCTGGAACTCCAATTTCTTTTAAGTCATGTAAAAACATATTTGGAGTAATAGCAGTTAGGTCTGAAGAAGTTTCAGATAAATATGTCAAAGGTCTAGAATTCATGATACTTTCACAATCACATAAGATTGTCTCCATTTCCTCATAATCCAATGACGTTTTGCCCAAGGTTTTGCGTAGCAACTGTTTCATGAGTCGGATGAGTCGCTCCCACCATCCGCCCCACCATGCAGCAGAGGGAGGGTTAAACCTCCAGTCAATTTGTTGGCATGAGCTATATTTTAAGATAGCATTCCAATCTAGAATTTTAAATGCCTTTTCTGTACCTGTGAAATTGGTACCATTGTCACTATATATTATTGATGGTCTTCCTCGCCTTGCAATAAATCTTCTAAGTGTATCTATAAATGCTTCGACAGAAAGAAACTTTACTAACTCCAAATGAACAGCACGGTATACTGCACAAGTGAATATGCAGATCCAAACTTTACTGCCATCTCGTAGAAACAAAGGTCCCGCAAAATCAATTCCAACCACTTCAAATACTGCGGCATCTCGTACTCTACTTTCAGGTAAGGGTGGAGTGATTGTTTCTACATTTTTTGAATTATGTCTCTGACAAGGAATACATTTTTTCAAAGTATTACTTATTGTTTTTCTTCCTCTCAATATCCAATAGTTTTCTCTTAATAAACTTAAGAGACCTTGAACTCCCACATGACATGATCTCTTATGTATTGTAAGAATAAGAATATCTACAATGTCATGTTTTGATGGTAGAACAACAGGAAATTTAAAATTTTCCAAATCCTTTCTTTCTGTTAATTTTGTCTTTAGCCTTATAATACCATCAGCAGCCATAAATGGTGACAATGAAGCCAATTTAGGCTCCCTTATTCCTTCAAATGATTGCTGTTGAACAATTCTAATTATAAAATTGTTAGCTTCAATAATCTCCTTACATGACAAAACTTTACTCACACACTTTTCCTTCTTTGAGGGGTTACAATTATGAATAAATCTCAGCAACCATGCAAAAACACACACAATCTTATCAAAATCATTTGAAAAGTAATAAAACCAATCTTTTGGGTAATTATTACTTAAAAGTGAAGGTGTAGGTCCTTTCTTTTTTTCTAAAGAAATTAATTCTTCGTCAGGTTCAGGTTCATTTGATGGCCAGGTATCTTCAGGCAACTTCAACCATGACGGGCCCTCCCACCATCTGGAACTAATCAACCTGGAAACTGAACATCCTCTACTGGGCAAGTCTGCTGGATTCATAGTGCCGGGAATGTGCCGCCAAGATGTTCTGGAAGTGAGGCTGCAGATTTCTTCAACTCTATTTCTAACAAATACTCCCCAGTTTTCTTCTCTTTTAATCCAAGCTATTACTGTAGAAGAGTCACTCCAATAAAAAAATTTAATATTACATTCAAATTTGTTTTCATCTCTTAATTCTTGCACTACTGAAGAACCTAATCTAGCACCTATAGTAGCAGCCATTAGTTCAAGTCTGGGTATTGTCATCTTCTTTACAGGTGCTACACGTGACTTTGCCTGGATTAGCTGTAATTGAATACATGTACTAAGTTCAAAACGCATAAATACTGCTGTTGAGTACGCAAATTTGCTGGCATCACAAAATATGTGAACTGATACAGAAATGATTACGTCATCCACACCTTGTAGCCATCGTGGAATCTTCATCTCTTTTAATTGATCGAGTTCCTGAAACCATATATTGAATCGTTGTTTGATTTCTTCTGGTACTTCTTTGTCCCACCCACAATTATCTTTCCAGCATTCCTGCAATAATAACTTAGGGCATATGGAAATAGGACAAGTGAATCCAATAGGATCGAACAATCTGTGTGCAGTGGACAATATAACACGTTGTGTTACCAAGTTCTCTTCTAAATTTACTATTTTATGAAAACTCACAGAAATTGTGTCTTCTTTCTTGTCCCATGTGAGACCTAGGACTGAAGCCTCTGTCTTGTCTTCCAGACCAGGTTCAGTATATTCCCATCCTCGCAGCTCAAACTTTCCCAAAGAAAATATTTGTATTGCTTCTGAAATGAACTGTTTCAAATCCCTTTCATTATTTACACCTGTAACACAGTTATCAACATAGAAACTTTTAAACAACTTTTCTATTGTACATTTAGAAAATTGATTGTCTTCAGCACACTGTACTAAATACTTCTGCAGGTGGTAGTTGATGACGGCATTGAGCAAAAATGGACTACTTGAGACTCCAAAAACAACTCTTCTATGTCGGAAAATCTTGAGTGATCCATCTGTGTTTTGCCACAGAAATCTTAGGAAATCTCTGTCCTCTTCATACAAACTTATTTGCAAAAACGCCTTTTTTATGTCAGCGATAACTCCTATTTTATAAAGTCGAAAACGTAAAAGCAAAGCTGGTATTATTTCAATTAAGTTAATACCTATTTCCAAACACTGATTAAGGGAATAGTAACCCTTTTCTTTAGACGAGGCATCAAAAACCGGTCTTACTGCAGTGGTGCTGTTTTCTTTTATCACTGGTCTATGAGGTAAATAGTGACCTTCATCCCATTTGCTTATTGGGATTTCCTCAATAACACCATCTTCCAGCCAATCTGAAAACACATTGTTATATACATTATATAAACTTTCATTTGTTAGCTTTTTCACTGAGTTTTCAAGCCTTTTTTTTGCAAGATTGAAATTTCTTGGAACTTCTGGGTGGTCTTCGGACCAAGGTAATTTGACTTCATAGCGTCCTTCTTCATTTACTCTCACAGTTTCCAAAAATTGTGTTTGAACAGAATGTTCAATTTCTTGTTTGCTTCTGGTCTGTAGTGGGTCTTTTATACCTAAAACATCCATTTCCCACAGCTTGCATATTGAATTACTTTGTACAAACATAGAAAGTGCTGTCATAGAACTAAATTCTTTACTTTCTTGAAATTTTCCTGTCAAAACCCATCCTAATTGAGTTTCAAGGGCTATAATACCACAATCTAGAACCTCTTTTCTTCCAGTTAGAAGTTTCCCATATATGTCAGCCCCAATTAATATCTCAATTGGACTGTCTGCATCCTGAAACAATTTAATACCTCTTTCCATCAGTTCATCAGTCCATCTTCCTGGTTTCAAGGCAGGAACATAAGTACAAATATTTATTTCACTAAGTGCCTTGAAATTACAAGAATATGTTTTATCTATACTTTGTAGTCTGACTTTGTAGCATGCATGATTGCGAGGCTTAGTGACCTCTCCTCCAAACAGGCCATGTAATAATGTTTCTTCACCACAAGTGTCATATTTCATTTTTTCAACAGTCGATTTCCTTATGTATGACCTCTGGGATCCACTGTCAAAAAGTAAACGCACATTGAGTTCTTTTGTGTCACTAACAGCCTTGACAACAAGAGTTTGCATGTAAACCTGATTGCCATTCACATTGGACAAGGAATTCTCAAAATTGGGCTCAGCTTCTTTTTCCTCGCATTTAGGTTTAATGTTAGACCTATTAAAATTATTCTGCAACTTTGAACACATAAGTGGTACATGTTTTCCATTACAAATAATACATTTAACAATAGCTCTGCAATGTTTACTTAAATGTCCTACTTTTGTACAAGAAAAGCAACACCTTTTGCTAGTAAGAATATTCTGCCTTTCTTCTAAAGACATGTCCCTAGCTTTAAAACAGTTTTCACTTAAATGACCACCGTCACAAAACACACACATCGATAACTTCGTCTTATCTGTGCTTACTGTAGACGTATTTGATTTTACATTTACAAGGCCAGCTGCTGTAACATTGCTGGTAGGCCTTCTTGTATTTTTAATATGCTTATCTTTACTTGCAAAGTCTCTTTTATATGAACTCGTAGTATTATCACCTGTTGATACTTTTGTTTTTTGTAAACCAAATCCCTGTTTAGCTAAGTTTATTCTTTCTTCTCCCTCCACTTCAATTTTCAAAAAATTCATTAGGCTATCTAGCCTACTTTTACTTTCTGACGCGGTCTCGTCCTGTTGAGAGTTAGGCCTACTTCTCTGCCAAGCTATTAATAAATCCTCCCTGAGACAAGATTCTACTAATGGGAAGAGCATAGCAGCGTACTTCTCCTTTGTTACACCTAAAGTTTCTAAACACCTTAGTTTTGACTCAATTTGATCATAAAGTGAGGAAATAGTAATTTTACTTTCACTGCTATTTAATGTTATTACAATTTTCAAGATTTCTCTTATGTAAAACTCTACTAACAGGTCATCTTTGGCAAAGCGAGATTTTAAATGTTCAATAGCCTGTTCATAACTACGTCCACATGGGGGAAAACTCTCGACAATTTCCCTAGCCTTAGTATTAGGGATAGTCGCTTGCAGGAGATACTGATACTTGTCATCAGAATCAATACAGGGGTCTTCATGGATTTTCTTAAATTGGCCCCAAAACGGCAACCAATCACTAATATCACCACCAAACTTTTTAAACTCAAGTGTGGGTAACTTAAATTTACGTTTTTCTACATTCACACTAGTATCTGTCTTAGGCCTAGCCTTGTCAATAGCCTGTTCAACTAAATACTCAACTATTTTAAACTTGCCTGAGTATTCATCGGCAGATTCTACCTCATTTTCTAAAACTTCAGTAGATGCATTTTCATTTAGTAAAACTTCAATAATTTCTCGGTCTAAGACCTCCAATTGATTATGTTTTTCACGTAATAGCTCTAAATTAGCTTTTAACAAAATCACATCATCTTCATTTTTTATGGATTCTAATAATGTATTGTGTAAACGTGAAAATCCAGTTCTAAACAATTTTCTTTTCTTTTTCAGAGCATCCATTATAAAATACTTACTAATGGATCATAGATTTTAACTGTAACCAAATTATTATCCTGTCACGGTCGCCATATGTTATTTCTATAAACTTTTGACACTGCCGCTACAGGCGGAACACTCGTCATATTTATAATTATGCTGGTAATAAAACTTATTTCATATTTAAACACTATTTATTACTTCACATCTTTCTTAAAACAAAACTCTAAACAAAGAACTGAGAAAAACTAAAACAATTACAAATCATCTGTTAATTTATATAATGTTCTTTTTCTTTTTTTTTTTCCATAGAGGATTGTCATAGAGTATTATATTATTGCATTCACAACACTGACAACACTGCATCTCTAACCTACCACAAATCCATTCCTATTCTACTTTAAATCGAAGTATAATTAGATATTCAAAAGCTCCTATCACACAGTACAAACTCTTAAAATAATCCTCTTTACTGCTATTAGGAATATTTGTATATATTTTAGTACATTAAACGTTAAAATATATTTCTATGTTGATGTGTTTCAGAATAACACCATTCACAAAACTAAAAAGGTACTGTTCAAGTTTTAAGAATTAAGTTGTTCCAAATGTGTCAACAAAAAAAAATATTTTAATGGTAGGAAAGGCAGAAAAATGTAATAAGTATATACAGCTCAAACTTTTAACAAGAAGCTATTTAAACTTCAAAATTAAATCTCCTGAAACTTTTTATTTCAAAACAAGCCTTTGTTATTTTAAAGCAATTGTTTTGAGGAAACAATTATTGACACAGAAAGAAAGCACCAGTAATTAAAATACAAAATTATATTTAAAGCCAGTAAATTCAATAACTCTATCTGCAAATTTGCTATAATTCTTGTAGCTTATTGTTGCTGATAAAATAGATTAGGATAAGTAGGCTTCATTCATAATTTTACTTGTTGAATACAAATACCATACAGCTCTGTCTCTACAGAGCAACTAAATCAGTACAGCTAAAATAAAATATTACAATATTTTATTAAAATTGTAACCTATTCCCTATTTACATTTTCAGCAAGTAAAGCAGTATACTAATGAAGTACCCTTATATAAATTATAAAGTTCCAAAATATATAAAATAGGCTACCTTCATTAATATATAATGGATATTATAATGAATTTGATGTCTTGTATGGAATAAAGATAATAATCAGGACTCTGAGACAGAGAGAGATTAGTAGGAGGCAATGTATAACTACTACCAGAAACTAATCTTTTGTTACTGTAGTATGTTTTAGTCTTGCAATCGCTATAAGGAAACTTTAAATACCGAAACGTCAATATAAATGTTTAATTAAATTGACTAGCTAAAAATATATCGTCTTGTGCTATTAGCTACAGTAGTGATACTTATTCCTTACTTTTCATATTTTCATGATATTGGACTTTTATTTACAAATTTTCTTCACTAAAGTTAATTTCCATTCATACTATTTCCACTCTTTCTGTGTACAGTTTGTCATATAGGTTAAATGTTTGAATGGCTTCCTATTTGTTGTTTTATAAAATATTAAGTAATTTTGAACATATTTTCAGTAATTTCTTCAGTGACTAATCTAAATACAAAGTTACTATTTTGGAAACTTTTTTAAGAATATTTCCTGGTAATAAATGTGTGAGCAGTTTAGTTTTTAGCTTGAGGAATTATTTCTTGATGATATCTCTGGGGAAATTATCTCCAGTAATAAGTTTGCTATGGTTCACCTCCATCCACAAAAAGTAACAAATTTCAATTAAGTAATTTCAGGAAGGAGCTACTTCAAATGTATTAAATGTGTCACTCTTTTTCTTGGCTTTGATGCTGCTAAGAGTAATTGACACAGTAAACACAGTATTTAAAATTACCTTGAAAACGGGTAAAAGTTTTAAAGATAGTCTAATGCAAGTTCATTATTGCAAAGTCAAGTTAATCATCATTCAAGTTTCTTATAATAAAAAAAATCCTTTCAACTGTTATAGTACAAAATAAAATTTATTTTCACACAATAATGAAATAGTTTATACTCAGACAATTAAATTGTAACATTATAATATTATTACTTTTTCAGTAACAAAATAGCTATATGATCTCAATAAAACAGCCTAATGTTTAAAATAAATTTAAATTGAACAGATGTTATGTATTGTATCCCATACTGTTGACAACACTAAGAATATCGATTTTAAAACAATATTTTTTGTTATAGCGTTTTGTTTTAGAAGCAATACAATAATATTTTTAGTGTAGATTAAAAATAGTTAAAACAATTATATAACTACAAAAAACTCATGTAAAAATTATATAAATTAATTAAAAGTATATAAATGTTATCAATATTTAAAAATGTATTGCTAATAATAATTACATAAGTGTCAATACATTTTCCTGCCTTTCCTATCATTAAAATATTTTTCTTTGTTGACACTTTTTGGAATAATGCTGTTCTCAAAACTTTAATAGTACTATTTTTGTCATTTTAAATATAAATTTTTTAGTTTAATTTGCATAATCGTCATTTTTAATTTGAACAGTACCCGTTTCTTTATCCCCTTTTGTAACCGTAACATTTTCTTCTCTTAATGTTTTTTTCTAATTTTTCAACTATTCTCTCTTTCTTAAAATCTCTATTCTCCTCCAATCTTGGTTTAAAATTTCGGTTGTCAAGTGTCTAGCATGAATGTTCTTCTTTAGGTGTTAGAATAATTAAATTTTCTATACTTACTACAATATACTATACATTATTTTTTATATTATGTTTTAAACGTTTTGCTGAAACATCCTGCTCCTCTCCTGTCAAAACCAACTTGGCTAAATTCATCACCCTCTAATCAAAAATCTTATGTTGATAACTGGTAAATACATTTTTACAATATTTATTATAATGTATAAGTTCTAATTTTTCAAATAACTTTTCATATTTTCCTTCAATATCTTTCTTTATTTTATATTTCATAAATTCTATGATTATTACTTGCAGTTTTTAAAAATTCCAATTCATTTAACATAAGGTTTAAGTCTAGAATCTTTTTGTTAATTTTTACTTGCTATTACTTGTGACCAGACTTTTTGTTAAATAAAGTTGTTAAATTGTTAACTTACACTTGGAGGAAAGGTTTTCAAAAAATTTTATTTTAGTTTCTATTTATTTTCCAGAAGGCTGAAGAAGTTGTAAGATGAAAACGTTTCCTCCAAGTGTAAGTTAACAATTTAACAACTTGAGTTAACAAAAAGTCTGGTCACAAGTAATAACAAAAGTGTAACAAGTAATTTACAACCAGCTCGTCATGAACAGCAACAAGATTTCGATATTTAAAGAAATCAGGTTTTTTTATAACACTTTGTTTGTTAAACCATATATTATGTAAAGTCTTATGTAATTTTCTAATTTTAAACTCCAATCTTTTAACTATCACTGTCCAGTTCACTAAGTTGAAATTCTTAGCATACTCATTTTCACTTATTTTAGGAATATTTGTATACATTTGGGTACATTTTCCTGCTTTTCACAAAATAAAATTATTTTTGTTCACTTATTTTGGAATAACTCCATTCTCAGAACTTTTTATTGCTCTAAAGTTTTAAGTACTATTAAAGATTTGAGAACGTAGTTATTTTAAAAGGCATCAACAAAGAAATATATTTCAATGTTACGAAAGACAGGAAAATGTACTCAAATGTATACCCAATACTCCTAACTGAGGTGTTTTCTAGTATTAAGAATATCAATAAAAATTACATTAAAAATTATATCCGTAATAATTCGATTGGTCCTTATAAAGAATGTCTTGATATACTGCATTGTCTTTTTACAGTGAAACACAAGAAAGCTCTACTCAGTGGGTTATCAGAGATATAACCCAATATTAATAAATATTATATTATATAATTACATTATAATATTATAAAAACCCTGCTAGATGATGTTTTAGAGTAACGTTTGTTTCAAAAAAAAAAATTATTTTTTGGGCTTCTTCACTAATTATTCAGCAACTATTAGGAACAGTTATTGAGGGTAAATTTAAACAAGTAATACAGAAATTTTTTTAAGGCAATTCCTACTTGAAGCAACAAAGAACAATTTTATTTTAGTTTCTTTTATGTATATACACATGTCAGAATAACATAATAAGTGGCAAAATACCTAGAAAATTTCCTTGTAATATTTCACTTTCCTTTCTATGTATGGTGTTGGACTATTATTTTTGTTTGTTACTATTAATACACTTCCTTTTTTTTGTCGCTTGCAATGTGTTCCATTTTCTTTTCGCTTCCCTTTCGCATTGTCCATTTGTGAAATAAGGTTCGATAACGTTAATCCAGTTTGTTTGTTTATTTTATTCTTTTCACTCATTTTTAATCCTTAAACATTATTTATAATATTGTGTGGTAACCATGACACCATTTTAAGGTTGTACGATGAACGTTTCAACAACAAACAAATGGTAGCAAAAAAAAAAAAAAAAAATCATATACTTCTTTGACAAATACACTTCTAGAGAAAGTTTCCTCAGTTCCAAAAGTACTCATTTTTTTAGAAATGAAGATACTCAGTTCGAATCTGTCCTAGAACTCCAAATTTTTATAGTTTAATTATTGAATAAATATTTGAAAAAACTGTGTCAACATCAATTGTCCTTCACTACAGGTTAAACAAATTGTTTAAATGTGATTGGATGAATAAAAATGTATTTTAATAACGATTGAAATTTTGTACATACAATATCAATTTGTACACTATATTAATATATCAGGAGAGTGTGAGCTAATAAATTGAATTTAATAAAAATTATAAAAAATCCAGGCAGTTATGAGAAAAGATTAAATAAGTAACATAAGGCATACCATTTCTACTTGTTTATTACAAGTATCATCATAGCTTTGATAAAAAAAAACTTTCAAAAGTATTTTATAGGAACACTGTCAAACCATGCTTAGTATAGTCGTTATTTCCAATAAAGTATTGTCTCCATGGGCAATAGCATCTGACCCATACAGGAGGGTTACAAGAGTATAACAAGAGTATGGACTTTACAAGAGTATAATGTCAAATAAACAGTCAACTGTACAACCCTTAATAATTTTTAAATGAGGACAGAACTTATCACAACAACAAACTTCTCGTTCAAGTCAATGTATGATTACTTGAAAATGACTAACATTCTGCTTTCACATTACTCAGTGAACTCATCAGATATAGTACAGCAGACATTATCTCCAACATCTGGAATGGAGAGACATCTGGTTTGGTGACATTTATTCTTTATGGTAGTTTAGGCTAGCACCAAGACATAACGAACTCTAAGTTACAGACTCTCTAATATTTAAAATGGAGTGCTGCAGTGCTGATATTAGCATGACTGCCAAAAGAGGTAGGTTTAAAAACCTTTCTCAAACAGCATTTTGTTGACCAGAAATTTATGGAAATATATGTTTTCTTCGATGTAGCAGTTTTCTATTTACAGTAATATTTTTATGACAATAGTACGGTAATAGGAAATTATTCCTAATAATAGTAGATGAATCAATTTCTAAGACCTTACTAGAAAGACAACATCTACTGATATGAAGAGGAAGCGATGTTTTAAATGATATAGTGGCAGTATCAAATCTACTTTTTTCTTACTTTAAAAGTTCATTTAAACAATTTTTTTACAAAAATAAATTTGCATCAAAAGGTACTGTGGTGTCTTGATAATTCGAGGTGAATGGAATCGAGACCTCCTCCAATTACACAGAAATAGGTTCCTGTGTATTACAGAAAATAGGACTTCTAATGAACTTTAATACAGTAAAACCCCTCATATCCAGATCAATGTGGTGACAGCTTGATACGGATGTATTAATAGCGAGAATAAAGAGCAGTCTAGTTAATCATAACTGTCCTCATTGTTTCATTGTGTAATACTATTTAAGGCAGTAAATTAATGTTAATATTACAGCAGCATTCCGAAAGCATATTGAAATAGTTATTTTAAAATAAATGAAAAAACATTGTGAATTGTATGTTAATAATAAATGTGTACAGAAATATTGGTTGAGATACAAGATTTCCACAAGCTGTTACATTAAATTGAGTGAAGTAAACACATAGGTGATCAAGATGCATGAGGATTGCACAGAAGGTCTAGAATCACCATTTGAAACTTAAAGCGTTCTTCTTGCTTCATGAACCACCAAAGCAGTAGCAGCTGTGAGCAGTGGCAGCATACAAATTAAATTTATTTTACTTTTTACTATGAACATCAGTTACAAAATTTGTCTTTATTTTCCGTTACATGTCTGATCATATAATTTATTAACGTTCCATCCGCACACATGGCGGATCCAGACAGAAGAAGGGCAAGCTTCATCCAGGAGCCACATTCTACAAGATGAATTTCTGTTCAGCTAAATAATTAATTTTTAATATAATGTTTATTCTGATGTCAAAATTTAACTTTTAAAATAAGGTAGGAATGGTAAAATTGTGCAACTTTCAAAATCTGAATTAATGAGGATTGATTGATTTTCCACACCATGCAACAAATTTTAAACTTAGAATTAATAGATTCATTTGTTCTATTTTGCAATGTATATGTTTTTATATAAAGCAATCTCATTGTGGAGATCTAATATCTGAACCATAAATTCTTGAACAGTAAAAATTGTTCTAAAGTTAAATACCTTAAACGAAATTGAAAATGAGAATTAAAATTATGTAAGTCTCATATTTGAATTTTTCTTCACTTGTAACTTATGGTCAATAAATGTAATTTGTATTGTATTTGAAACTGTTTGTAGCCTTTTTATTGAACGTACCACTTATAAAAATCAATTTTAGAATGCTCTTGACTTTGCAGGCCATCCATAAACTATGTAACATGTAACTGCAATATTTAACATCTAATTCTTTAAAATTAAAAGTTTTACATAATATGTGCCACTCTGCCATAATTTGGTTTCTGAATGTTGCTGTAATATTAACATTATTTTACTGCCTAAAATAATGTTACAATTGATTTGTTTGCTTCAAAAGAGTTTATTTTCTAATATGTCATGCACAAGCCTAGACATTTGTACTTTCTAAGAGAAATTTGTTGACTGTCAAAAACTTACAGCATAAATAAAGAAAAATATTTATGGGCCAATGACCTTCTGTGAGACATCTAAACATAATTGATAAGGGTATTAAAACACAGCTAATGAAGTTTAATATTACAACAATCAGAGAACACTAGTGAACTGAATGATACAACAGAATGGGGATGGAAAAATACTGTATAAGCATTTCTTGGAAGCCTAACTTATTTCCTTTGCAAGGCGTATTGATATAAATATCTCTTGAATGCCCAATTCATTTTTTTTATGGCTATATACATTTCTTGGATGCTCGACTCATTTCCTTTCAAATATATAAAGGCTTGAATTTAACAGAAGCTGGAACAATCGAGACTCGGATTTTCAAGACACTACACACTAAATATGACCTAGTATGTACAGGTTTGGTACATTACAGGTTTGGACCTAGAGTTTAGTAAGTATTCCATAAATAAATATAACTTCTTAACCAGTTTTAGATAATGTCTACTCTTTGATATTGATATACTATTTCTTTTTTCAGAGCTTAATTTTTTTTTAGACGAAAAAATCATTAGCTAATGAATGCAACCACATTAATGTCAGTAATTTAAGCAGTACTTAAAGGAGCAACTTTACTCTGTTCCATTTTGGAAACTAGTATGGAAATATATTATATTACAAGCTATGTACAGTTGAAATTAGAGGCACCTGAAACTGATTTTTACATGTTATAGCTGTTTACAGTGTTAATTTTTCCGTTGTATTTTTTTACACCTCCATAAACAATTATAATTTGTTATCTCTTTATACTTCTGTTTTGAATTTCTAAATAAGTTAGATAGGTTTTGCTTATGTTAATAAATCATGAAAATCATCATAATTGTGTTACAATAAATAAAAGAGCCCCTAAGATAATTTCTAAGACTTAAATTATTTGTACTCTTTTAATCATTATAAAATATAAATTCCAATTGTATTTGAAAATTTTTAAGAAATTACAAATATAGATACAATTCAAGGTATCTTCAAAAATTAATATAATTATAGACTTCTAATTGGGATCCTCCACCACTACTACTAGATCACCCCATTGAACTATATATCAACCTTAGCATGCAAAGAATCAAGAATATATCATTCATTAAAAACCAGAAGACAAAACCTAAGCTTACCAAACTATAAAAAAATGGGAATATATTCACTGAAAAACCATAGGAACTTTATGTTTCTTCCAGCAGATTAAGGTTTAACCACAGCTATTATGAACAAAGAAGACCAACAAGCAACTATCAGGCCAGATAAAAACTGCTCACAAATAACCCAACGACAGAATTTAAGATTTCACTTATAAAATGGCTCAAGTATGCTACTCTTGAATAACAAATTTTAGAAACAATTTTAAAATTACTATGAAATGAAAATCTTTCATGTATTTCTACATACTACCAAAGATTCATAAAAAAACCATTCCTGCATCTGGTACACCAATAAATCGCTGATTCCAATGCAGCAATAGAAAGAATTTCAGTCTTTGTCAATTCATACCTTCAATCTTTAGTAAAAAACCTTTCATCATACACTTATGATACTAATCTATTGATAAATCAACTATCTCAAATACCAGTATCTCTATCTTCTGAATCTATTTTGGTTACCATAGATATTACCTCTCTACACAAACATCCTTAATGCACTTGGCTTATCAGCAATAGAAAATTTCTTCAACGAATGCCTGGAAAACCTTATCCCACTATACCTGTCCTTGTTAGTCTTACCAGATTCATCCTTAAGAAAAATAACTTTTAGTTTGAGGGAAGAAATTACCTATAAAGAAAATGAACACCAATGGGTATTAGAATGGCCCCATCATACGCAAACCTGTAAATGGGAATGATGAAAGAGGAATGTTTAAAAACTCAAACACACGAACCATTGAGTTGGTACAGATACATAGATAACACTTAATCATTTGGACACAGGCTGCTTAAACTCTTGAAAACCTTTTGATCAGCTTATCACTAATTTTCACACTTCTATTTGCCTTAAAAAATCTACAATAATTATCACCTTCTTACATTTGAATATAACACTCAGGGATGGTAATATCAACAAAGGTGTCCACATGTAACCCACAAACCAACTACAATACCGCCATTTAAATAGCAATCACTCTATAAAAATAAAGCAATCTATCCTATACTGCCAGGCAATAAATAGCAAAAAAAATTGCTCCATAAATAGGGGCAATTGGATGATTTCAATAAAAATATATCAACAGACTTCCAAAGAAGAGTATATCTAAAATAACTTGTTGAAGATCAAATCCACATAGCACAATCCTCTGATCCCTCTAAAACACTAATGAAACAAAATAAACTATCCTTCATAACGGATTTTTATATCGGTCTACAGAAGCAAAACAGAATATGGAGAGTTGCCTTCAAGATTCTTCAAGCTTCTACCCATACCAACATTCTTTTTCATTGATCTACCTAAAATTTGGTTCAAGTAATGTCCCAAATTAAAAAGAAAAATACTACAAGCTAATACTGAAAAAACCCATATAAACTTCATCACAACTCCCTTCTATTCAATAGACCTACTTGTAAATATAAGACACTTCTAATACATCTCTTAACAAATAGTTTCAATGACGTAAATTGACTTCCAAGATTCAGCATCATCATACTTCTACATCAAAAAATGTGACATGCCAGCAGCAATGCAAATTCTGCTCAGCACAGTGCATAGGTCTAACCAAGAATGGTATGAATATCAGAATAATTGACCACAGACTTGATGTTAGAACAATGAATATAGATAGGCCAACAGTTCAACAGATTGTTAGTCACAACATTACATTTATCAACGACTATCACAAATATTATTAAAGCACTTATTGCAAACCCACCAGAACGGAAAGGATGAAAGTTATCATATAGTGATACACCAAGTCCAGAGAACCCCTCAACCTAAATATCAGATAACTCCATCAACCATCCACCTAACCTCAACATCAGATAACTTCATCACATTCCCTCCCTCAGACTTCATTAATTTTTTTTCCTCTAATAAATATTTAAGTTATAATTATCAATATATATATATATATATATATATATATATATATATATATATATTATATTAAATATGGTGATATGTTTTCTTGTAATATAGTTAATAAATTAAAAATACTTCAAAAACAGGAATACTTTTAATGAATATATTTATTCAAAGCTTTTCGCCGATAAAATAGTATCAGCATCTTCAGGAAAATAATTATCTAATAAAATTAATAAAATTTTATTAGATAATTATTTTCCTGAAGAGGCTGGTACTATTTTATCGGCGAAAAAGCTTTGAATAAATATACTCATTAAAAGTATTCTTGTTTTTGAAATATTTTTAATTTATTAAATATATATATATATATATATATATATATATATATTTAAATAAATAAAACCTCTAAACCACAAATAACATTTATTTAAACCTTATGTACATTTCGATTGCTCAGCAATCATCTTCAGAGGTATTTAAAAAATACAGAGTTTGTATATATATATATATATATATATATATATATATATATATATATATATATATATATTTATACATATATATATAATACATTTAAAATATTTCAAAAACAAGAATACTTTTAATGCATATATTATTCATATATATATATATATATATATATATATATATATATATATTTATAGTTTAAATGTATGTATAATAACTATACATTATAAAATAAGCCCATATACCTTTATTTAGAAATTAAATACAGCTATAAACAAGATAAGAATGATGGGTTATATAAATCTGCATCGATGTGAGCTTATAGATTGAAGATATTCATAAAAGCCAGGGTAGGTCTTATAACCTATAGTTGTGGAATGTCTATATGATACTTCCTTTTTACATTTTATTTTCAATGCTTCTGAGTTATTTATAAATTTTAAAACCTTGTTTAGTGTATTTCGACACTAATGGTATAACCTGATTTAAATGGGAGATATATGTATCTAAAATAATAAATACACAAAAACCTCGTAACCACAAACTTTCTTTAATTTATCCTAATGTACATTTCAGTTACAAAGTAACCATCCTCAGAAGGATAACATACAAAGACATGTATGTTATCCTTCTGAGGATGGTTACTTTGTAACTGAAATGTACATTAGGGTAAATTAAAGAAAGTTTGTGGTTAAGAGGTTTTTGTGTATTTATTATTAAATTCAACCACAGTATATTCCTAATAAATAGTATGTATCTAAAGTTCACTTAAAAAGTCTTATTTGTTTAGTTCTATTCACACTGAAGGTGATTTTTAATATCATAGCCAGTGTTTTATCTTCAGAGACAATTTCAATAAAACAACACTTCCTGAGAAAACTGTTTCTTTTAAAAATCATTTGTCCCAAACCTAAAATTTTTATCAATTATTTTTATTCTTGAATTTTGTAGTCCATTACGTTAAGTGAATCTTATTAATCCCTTAAATAATAGTTTATGGCTATCCGAACTTTAAATTTAGTAAATTTGTTAAAACTTACTGAAACAGAACATTTTCGATCGCTATGTGCCGATCTTCATCAGTGTCTTCTGCTTGGAGATGTAGGGTCAAGATGTGACAGTTTTAAAGGTAGGTTTTCGATAATATCAAATAGTATGTGTGATTTGTATTGTGTTTGTTCGTTTAATATGTTTGTACTTTGTGTTTTTGTGAGTCCGTAAATTTCATATTGTTCTAGTGTGTTGAGATGTGGTCCTTTTTTGTTGATCCTACACAATCTAATGGATCTGAAGGCAGCGTGTTTGTGTTGGATAGGGTGGTTTGAGGTGTTGTGGATAAGTGTGTCTGTTATTATGGGTTTCCTGTAAATGTTGAAGCTGTGTTTTTGTGTGTGGCTTTTTGTTATGGTTAAGTCGAGAAAGTTTAGAGATTGGTTGGTTTCAATTTCTGAAGTGAAGTGGTGTTTTGGGTGTATTTTATTAGTGTAGGTGAGGAGTTTTTCGCAATTGATGGGAGTTGTCTCTGTATAGTCTTATGATATCATCGAGGTATCTGTGCCAGTAAATTATTTTGTGTGCATGTGTATTGTTTGTGATTATCTTGGTATTTTCTGTGTCTTGTAGAAAAATTTCGCTAAGGGCACTACTGATAGGACTTCCCATGGGTAGGCCATCTGGTTGTGAATAGAAGTTTGAGTTGTAGGTGAAATAGTTTTGTTTGGTGATGGTTTGGAGGATGTTTATGATTTCGGTAATGTGGGTTTTAGGTATGTTGTTTTATATTAATTGGTTTTCTAGGATGTTGAGGGTTTCGGGTATGGGTATGTTGGTGTACATATTTGTTATGTCGAGTGATAGTAGTGTTGAAATGTATGGTATGTTTATGTCTTTTATTTTATTTATGAGGTTTGTTCTGTTTTTTATTTGTGTTTCTGTGTTTAAGTTTATGGATTGTCTGATTATTTTGTCCATATAATTTGCTAATTTATGAGCAGGGGCATTCTGGTAGTTGATGATGGCTCGGATGGGGACATTGGGTTTGTGAATTTTAGGAAGAGCGGGGAGGGTAGGTGCTTTAGGGTGGATTTGTTTTAGGTGGAATTTTTTGTTTTTGTTGATAATGTATTTAGATGTGTTAATTAGTTGTTTGATGGTTCTGTGATATTTCTCTGTTGGGTCTATATGTAGTTGTACTATATTATTATTTATTTTGTAATCATTGATTTTTTCATTTAGGCTGTTTGTATTAATAATTACTGTGGTGTTGCCTTTGTCTGCTGTGGTGATTGTAATGTTGTTTAGTTGGTTTTTTTGTTTTATGTTTGAAGCGATTTTAGTTTCATTGTTCAGTTTTTGTTGGTTATGTTTTTCTGTTTGGTTAGGTTTTTTTGTCATGTCGAAGTGAGTCTTGGTCTTTGGTGTCGGTTTTTTGTATGGCTGTTTCAGTTTGTAGTATAACGTTTCTGTTTGCTATGTTATTTGATTTATAATGTATGTTGTATTTTAGGCCTTTGTTTATTAAATTCATTTCATGTTGTGTGAATTTGGTATTAGTGAGGTTAACAGTACGGTAACTACTGTAATAGAAAACACCAAGATACTCACAAACAATACACACGCACACAAAATCATTTACTGGCACAGATACGTCGATATCATAACATAATAAAATACACCCAAAACTCCATTTCACTTCAGAAATTGAAACCAACCGATCCCTAAACTCCCTCCACCTAACCATGACAAAAAGCCAAACACAAAAACACAACTTCAACATTTCCAGGAATCCCATATCAGCAGACTCACTTATCCACAACACCTCAAGCCACCCTATCCAACACAAACATGCTGCCTTTAGATTCATAGACTTAAAGAAGTCCCAATGACCACCGAAAACAAAGAACTAAACACAATTGAATATTTAGCATACACAAATGGATACAACACCACAATAATAGACAAACTATGGTACAAAATACAAAAAAACACTCAAATTAACACTACAGACAGGAAAAACGAATACATCACACTACTATACATAAACAAAAAAACTAACAAAATAGCCTGCAAATTTCAAAAAAATAGGATACAAAATAGCATACAAAACTAATAACAAGTTACAATACAAAATACAGCACAACACCAACAACAAAGATAAACTACAAGCATTTGGCTCAAACAAACTGAACTGCGACGAATGTAACAAACTCTACATTGGACAAACAGGTCCCAGCTTTAAACAAAGAGTCGAGGAACACAGACAGAACACCAACTCAACATTTTACAAGCACATAAAAGAAACAGGACTCAACATTTACCATAACCTAGAAATCCTACACATCAACAAAAAAGGACCACATCTCAACACACTAGAACAATATGAAATTTACAGACACACAAAAACACAAAGTACAAACATATTAAACAAACAAACATAATACAAATTGCACATACTATTTGATACTATCGAAAACCTACCTTTAAAACCGTCACCGCTTGACCCAACATCTCCAAGCAGAAGACATTGATGAAGATCGGCACATAGCGATCGAAAACGTTCTATCTCAGTAAGTTTTAACAAATTTACTAAATTTAAAGTTCGGATAGTCATAAACTATTGTTTAAGTGATAAATTATTTTTACCACACTATGTAAGAAAAAAAAAGTATGAATATTTATGAATTAATTGAAGATGTATTATTCAAATGGCCACTGAATGAGAGAATTGCATAAACCAGTTTAAATATTGGAAATACCTTCTGTCATATGAAAGATTATATTTTTGTTCAACTTAATAAAGATTAAACTATACCAACGAAAGTTCAAAATTTAATTTATGTAATTGGATAAATATAAAAAACATTTTAAACTGTTTAAACACATCATAGTTTTTTTGTGTATAAAATCACATAAAAACTTTATGACAGTACTTTATAACATTTTACCACTAATTACAATCTCTTTTCACTAAACATTATATATTGGTTAGAAAAAATTTTAATGGTTTCCCAACCATTGAATGGTTAACTGCTCGAACTTCTACAATTAGGTTAGTTACTAACTGAAAGCTTTTCCTATTTACTACTTGAGAACACAATGTGTTGAGATCTGGCCCTATAGTAAATCGATGACCATACAATATCATTCTTTCAACCTTGAATATGCCTCTAACAGAGCCCACTTTGCATCATATTACATTTGGATATTCACTCTTCATAAACTGACGGATACAGAACCAGACAGTTGTTGGATTATTATAAAATATTAAGGACCACCCACACAGTTTCGTTTTGGCATGGTCGCATCCCACGTGCCACTTGTGTATTGACCATGCATCACCATTCTCTGTTTTCGTAGATTTTAATTACTTTCTCGTTTCTCCTTCGTTAAAAAGATGTCAGAAGAGAAGATAATAGAGGCGGTAAGAATAAACCCGGAGCTTTACAACACAAAACGTACCAACACATCCCATTACCCCAACAACCACATGGTGGAGACCTGCAAGATCAGTCTGGTATTTCTGCTTTGGCTGACTATGTACAAACATTTGATGGACACTGATTCTCATAACAGATTGTAATTAGAATAAGTAGCTATAACCTGAATTTAGAAATATTTATTACTTACCTCAAGAAAACTACAAGTTTTTCTTCTGTTGATATGGACCTTTGAGCATTACATCCATTTGAGTCAATGTCTTGTTGAATCATCCCATGAACATCAAAAAACTGGTTGAGATTCATGTGGAGGTAATTGGTAAAATCAGCATCACTCATCATAGTAGTAATTTTAAGCTGTCCACGCCTATTTCTCTCTGATAGACTGTAGGCTACTTATTTGGTAATTTAATTTTTTTATTTTAATAAGAAAGAGAACAAAATAACTTTTTCAGCTTCATCGGATTCTGATTCAGAACTCAAGTTTAACAATACTTAATGTTTGGTTCTTGCATCCAACATTTTCCAATATTGGATTGGTTGCGAGATCCAACAAACTGCACCTCAATATGTAGATCACCGCATAACCCAAACGTGTTGTGTCTTGATTTCAACTGCGTCTCAATTTGCGGATCCACACCAGCACGTGTCGTGTCCCTCGTGTCAGGTCACCTCACATGTGCTATACATGTCTCATTTGCGCCTTACCTGAAGGAACTCAATAAAAAGAAACAATATACAATGTAGACTAACTGCAACTGTTATGCATAAATTAAAATAATAACCTTTTAATATATAATTATTGATACCACTTGGTGCAAAACCACTACTTACTGATGATTTTCAGCGCTGGTAGATGTAGATCAGTGCAGTGTTAAATGGTATGAGTCACGGACAAAAACTCGTGATCTAATGCGAAAGACACAAATATCTTCAATAATATCTTCTTCAGCATCATCGGATTCTGATTCAGAACTCAAGTTTAACAATAATTAATGTTTGATTCTTGCATCCAACATTTTCCAATATTGGATTGGTTGCGAGATCCAACAAACTGCACCTCAATATGTAGATCACCACATAACCCATACGTGTTGTGTCTTGATTTCAACTGCGTTTCAATTTGCGGATCCACAAGCAGCACGTGTGGCACGCACGTGTCGTGTCCCTCGTGTTAGGTCACCTCACACATGCTATACGTGTCTCATTTGCGCCTTACCTGAAGGAACTCAGGTAAAAAGAAACAATATACAATGTAGGCTAACTGCAACTATTATGCATAAATTAAAATAATAACCTTTTAATATATATTTATTGATACCACTTGGTGCTAGTAGATGTAGATCAGTGCAGTGTTAAATGGTATGAGTCACACACAAACTCGTGATCTAATGCAAAAGACATCTGATGAAAAACAACAGTTGGTATTGGTTCCTGCCAAGTGATATCAATAAGTATACATTATTAACAAAAGCCTCAAGATGTATGTTCCAAAAACTGCATGTAATAACCTATTATTAAATTAAATATGTGCGTTTGGTTTTATTCCATATCCTTACAGTAGAATAAAATACAGTATTCATTTTTTATATTTATATTTGAAAGGTTCTGAAATAACCTTTTCTTAAAAACAAGTAAACAATGTATACTGGTAACTGTTACATTTCCAAACGTGTTACTTAGTCTAAAAAATGTGATTGTAAGTCTTACTATCCAAAGTACAAGTCTTACTATTGAGATTGTATTATCCTCTCAACATTCCCAAAATAATGTAGATCCTCAACCACCTATAAATTCTTCATACAGCATTTCAAACATTTTAAATTTGATTTTTGATTAAAAACTGTTGCAGTCTATGTTAGACAATTTATGAACCAGCTTTTAACTTTAAAAAATAAAATAATGTGCAACAAATACTTCAACTCCTTAACTGTTTGATTTTGTAGTTTCTTTCTGTAAAAACAAATACTTTGATTATAGTCCGAAGCAAACAAATGAACTATTCAAGTACTTATATAGAAAGTTAGTTACTTCGAACTTCGAAACCCACTTTGAACTTAACTGCTTGCAACTCTGGTTTTAGTGCACTAACTTCCTTGTCTTCTTCTTATTTATACCTGTAGTCATATTCAATCTTTTCCCTTTATTATTATATTTTGTTGGATAAATTAGTTTTTCTATTTATGTTCTTTCTAAAAATTGTATTTAACTGGGTGCTTAGAATAATAAAAAATTATTTTAAATAAAATTGTTACATGTATCTGAAATGAGATTTAGAGAAACAACCTTCTATTAAGAAATTCTGTTATATGAAAAATAAATGAAAGAATACAATAACTACAAAAGATAATATGGTAAAATATCCAGCAAACCTATCTATAATAATTATGTTCATAATTGACAATTCTGTAGAAACAGTATGAACAGTTAATTTATCCTCCTTTGTCAAATAATATAAGAGATAAGGACTCATGAGTTAAATTTTTTATTAAATTCAGCTGGCATTTCATCAACTTTTGCAGCAGTAATTTTATTATCACAATCTTGAACAAACAAACCATAGGAATAAAAATGTATTCTACTGTTTTATTTGTTTGGGCAGTAGTAATTGATGATATTCTTTTATTGTTATAATTATTATTACAGCACCATTTCTATCAGGTATTATCACTGTATTAATAAAAGAAAGAAATTTAAATCAATCATTTATTGATCCAGCAGAAGGGAAACTTCTGTTTTAATACTACATTTTTTTTTTTAGACATCCAGAAGTTTACATTCTTATTTTACCTGGATTTGAATTACCTTATACTATCAGCCAAGGAAAACATATGTTTTGGATCTTTAACAATAATGTATGCTATAATAGAAATTGATTTAATGGATGATTTAATTGGAGCTCATTATGTATACACTGTAGGTACAGATGTTGGTACTCAAGCATATTTTACTTCAGTTACAATAATTATTGCAGTACCAACATGTATTAAAATATAAAGTTGACTTGCAACTTGTCATGGATCATCACTTAAATTATCGTCATCAATTCTTTGATCTCTTGGATTTGTATTAATTCATAATGGGAGGGTTTTCTGGAATAATTTGAGCTAATTTATCAAAATATTTTTCTTCTTGAGTAATATTAATTATAGAATATTATATATATATATATATATATATATATATATATATATATGAAGTTAATATATTACTATTGTAAGTAATTTTATCCACCATTAAGTGCAATAATTTTACCTTGAGTGATGAGGCACCTTTCGGTCAATTGACCATTGTGATCACTCAGAGTGATTCGACAATGGTCAATTGACCGAAAGGTGCCTCATCACTCAAGGAAAAATTATTGCACTTAATGGTGGATAAAATTACTTACAATAGTAATATATTAACTTCATAAAGTCAGTGCAACGGAAAAACAATGGATAACGTTAAATATCAAGAATATATCTATATATATATATATATATATATATATATATATATATATACAGTGAAACCTCTGTTAAACGGACACATGTGGTTCTCGATATTTTGTCCACCTATGAGAGGTGTCCGTTTAGTGGAGGGGTGCTAAGGAGAAGCCGAATTTGAAAAATGATTACAGTATTTATTCACTACACACTTATTTACAATTCAATACATAATGGGCTACAGTATTAACTAATACTTAATACTGATACTAATGTACAGTATTTATTTTAATAATGTAGGCTACCTTTTCATAAATACAGTATACAATACAATAAATACAGTACTGTACTGTACTGTTATTAAACATAAATTCAAAAGCAAATTTTAAAAACACAAACAATACAGTAATACTTTAATTTAATTTATGAGTTACTATAGAGCCTAGCCTATAGATGTTTAAAATAAGGATTAATCGTTGTTTGTTTGATGAGCGGTGGGACTTAACAACCTGATTTACCATATGCATAATCAGTTCAGAAATCATATTTAAATGAGCAGTGTAAGTTTTAGCTTGAATCGATATTTTCAAGTAAAACAGTTTGTCTAAAATACTACTGTATTTTGTATCAACAGCATTTTCTTCAGGGCGGTCATCATTATCACCATCATCATCATTTTCGGAACAGTCCTGTACCGATGCCTTTGCACAGCTGTAACGGAAGATACGAATGAATAAATGTGCTACCGAGGCAAATGTACAAATTCTATTCTTTCTTCTGATTGTATAGGTAGTAATTTCAGCTACGTTTTGCAGTACATTTTTCCGCATATCAGAGGTGCAAAAAACAAAAAAGGCATCATTTGCTGTACGTTGTGCGTCTAATAGAGTGTTTGTTCAAAGGAGGGAAAAACCTATGCATGTATTATTAAATTCTTTGGTTCCCAGAAAAATGTCTGTTCATGAGAAGTGTATTATATATATATAAACAGACATTTTTCTAGAAACCAAAAAATTAAGATTCTTGTTTAAGTACATATAGTGAAAGTGATATATATATATATATATATATATATATATATATATATATATATATATATATATATATATATATATATAATATGTAATACCTTTATCCTTTCACTATCTATCTATATGATTCTTATACCTGTAGATACCTAAACATGAATCTTTCATTATTTACAGGTGTACTATTTAGTGTTCTAGTAAGTAAGATTTTTTCATTACTTACAGGATTATTATTAAATAATAAATGACAAACAAATTCTTTATTATATTCATTGGAGTAAATTTAAAATTCTTCCTACATTTTTTTTATTTAACAGGTATTTTTTGACAGATTCCGACTATCATGATGGCTTCCTAACATGAAATACCTTATTGTTCAAAGGAAGCATAATTTCTTTCACTGCAATTTTAACATTAATATTTATCATTTGAGAAAGAACTATTCAAACAAAAAGGAATTTATTTTCGAAAATGTTTTATCATTTATTCAATGATTACAAAAGATCTTCCATTTGAACTTTCTTACAATGAATTACCAATACAGTAAAACCTCCAAACCGAGAACATAGTCCTTACTTCAGCAAATATCTGTTGTTTGGAGGTGTCCGCTATTCAGAGAGCTCAATAAATAACAATAAACAAATATTGAGACATTGAATGAAGTTACAACTATTTTTTTTAAATTGAAACTTTTATAATAAAGTAAAAAACTAAAAATTTATCTATTTGAAATTTATTGGCCTATTTTGTCTTTATAAGATGAAAAAAATTCTTTCACTTCACTGATTCTTTGAATTGAGTCATTAAAATTAATTTGGTCAGCCACAGTTTTGTAACCGATACGCATCTAACTATCATTGAATTCACCATCTTCAACAGTTGTTATAAATGTCGTAATATCATTACGTTTTCTTCCATACATAGATTTTCATCTACATTTATAAAATCTTCAATAGGTACTTCACCAAAAATACCATTCAATAGCACAATTATTTCTTCCTCAGTATTTTCATCTGCAACTGTGTTTACGTTTTCTTTTAAAAAATTTGCTTTCTGGAAGTAATAGATTACTGAGGTTTTCTAAACGTTTTTTACAAAAGATACAATCCATTAAACAGCGTCATACAAACTGATAGATTTAATATGGTTGCCGATATTTTGACAATATTCCATTCTAGATAAAGTATAGCAAGTAAAATTTTTCTATGCTGGCAATTAAAATGGTGGATTATACCCTGACCCATCGGTTGAAAATGAGAATTAGTGTTTGGAAGTAAAAATAATATTTATACTTTGCTTATTCTAATTTGAGGGTGATATGATGCATTATCCATGAGAACTATAACATTTAAATTACTTTTAGCAATTCTATTATTAAATCCCATTAACTATACTGTCATTCTTTTACGAGTCATCCATGACTTTCTGTTGGCTTTCTAAATCAACCTAAGTTATTCACATTCATATTCTTTAAACACCTTGGCTGCCATGCTTTACCAATTATTAAAGGTATTTTAAAATCATTAAATATATTTGAACATAATATATCAATTAGTCGTTCTTTGGAAGTTTTTCCAAAAATACATGTTTCTCCTTCAACACAGGTTTTTTCGGTAATTCACAGCAAAATAAACCCGTATCATCAAGATTATAAATGTATGATTAACCTAATCCTCAATTCTGTTCTCATTTTATTATTCCATTCACAAACTTTCTTTGGATCAACAAAATTATTTTCAGTACAAATTGTTTTAACATTATGCCATGACAAATTCTATGTTTTTGTAGCTAACCAACCATCAAAGCTGTCCAAATTTAATTCTTTGCTAATTTTTAAAGCTTGCTCTTGGATCAGAAAACCATGGCAGAGATCCACCTAGCCACACAGAATCAATCAATAACATGTCTGGATTTGAATCTGTTTTTTTTAACTTTTTTTTCATGATTTATTTTTGATTACTAAGTAATAATTCCCATATTAGATTCTAACTTTTTAAATGCCACCGGTCTGTGTTTTTCCAATTTTGAATTTTTCTGCCAATTGCTACACGCTTAAACTTTTCTTCTTTCTACACTCTTAAAGTTTCAATTTTTTAAATTTTACTGTAAGAGCTTTATGTTTGCTATTCATTTTAAATAAAAAGTAAATACGAAAGCCCAATCCTTATTCAAAAACACTTTACTTTCTTGTAATTATAAACTTTACCACATACATTCAACCATCAAAACTTGTGATACATACTGCATGCTATACATCTACAACTGGACTAGATTTGAAAGCACAGCACCAGAATTTTGGTCCCTGACAGTTATAAGAATGCGTAAACAAAGACAAACTCTACAACACAATAGGCTATACTTCTCGGAATTCCGCCACCTGATAGTTATTGGAATGCGTAAACATACAGAAAAACTCTACACTAAAGGAGAATGATGATTCATTCTACCAAAAGAGTTTACCTGTTTTGTTTACAGATACAGTAGCGCATTTTTTATATCCTTTAGATAAAGTTGTACGTACACAGACAACAAATTTATAATAACTCTATGACTGAGGATAGCAAATTTAATGTCGGTATTTAGGAGTGTCCCTTTTTGAGAGAGTATAATTCAAGATCCCTAAGTTACGTGATTATAGATTGAAAATTTGTCTGTAAAATAGAGGAGTCTATAAAGTGGAGCTGTGGATTAGGAGAGGTTTTATTGCATTACCAGATTTCTAACATAGCAGAATAACTTGAGAATAATAATTTTAATATTAATATATTAGATTAACTTTTATTAGAAATAGCAGTATAATCAAATTTTTATTTACAAAATAAAATATTATCTTTAATAAAATAATTATTTTTGTCATCATCACACATAATTATTCTTATTATAACTACCATAACTGTAACATGTATATTAATACTATACAATAATAAACTTGTTAATTATGATACCTACTTAAGGACAAATAATTATTATAACTATAATTATAATTATGATTAAACTTAGCTCAATAATTTTACATGCATTAACTCATATTTTCATTCCATTACTGACATTAACTTCTAAATTTAATAGACAAATTTAGGGAACTCTTAATTACAGGCGAAATACATGCTATTATTTAAACAAAGGATTTTACTATATTTGTCAATGGATATGCATCTCCCATATTGATAGAATTTAGCACTCTATAATCCACATAAAATTTGTATTTAGGTCTAACATCTGGACCTCTAACTCTTCTAGGTCTAGCATTTATTTATGATGACGAGATTTTACCACTGTGAAGTGGAGGGTTGTATGATTCCTATTTTCAGCATTTCTTAAATTAGTTTTTACTATGGATTTCAGTGTTGGTCATTGAGTTTTTCGAACAACTGTGTGTACCCACTTAATACTGGATTCAAAATTTTCCGATCATTTCTACTCAAATGTGATAATTTTTCTTCCGTTTTTGTTTTCAAATGTCCTCCTATTATCTCTTTTGTATTCACATAATTTATTCTATTTTTCAACACAACTTTCATTTATATCAAAATAAATAATAGCTCATAGTCTCCTGCTATCCATATAATATAATTTTTAGGAATCTCTAACTTGACTAAAGCTAATTAATTTCCCTATTACCTCCAGAATTGGTCTTCCTTCTCTACTTATTACTCTGGCTACACTTGCACCATGTATTTCCAACTCTTCTGGCTCAACAAGTACTATTTCAAGAAGTCTCATATTCAATTTCCAGACTTCCCTGAAGAAGTATTTCTAACAAAAGAGGTAGAGGCTCCACCTTTACCAACACACTACCTGTACAACTAATAACATTTCTTCCTCCTTCAACAAAATTAATACTGTTATCTAAGAACAGTTTATTTGTACCTAAATTCAATTTAGATCCTGTGTGTCTTAAGAAATTTATTTCTAATATACCATATAACATTTCCACTGACACAGCTAAAAATTCATCAGAAAAATCATACTTTTCCTCAAAACTTATTAAAACTCTTTATTTTCAACAGACAATTAATTAATTTCCAGTTACACCTTTGGCTATTACATTATTTGAATGAATTTTACTAAGACTTATCCTCTTCTTTATGATTGATATGGTTGCACCTGCATCCACAATCAATTTACAGTGATTTTGCAATTGTTACAAGGATTAGACTAGTTAGTAAAGGTGACTTTACTCCCAGTTTTACAAGACAGTGCTGTTTCCTACCGAACCTTGCACGTTTTGGCAGTTCTTTTGACTTTAGCAATGTATTCAGACTTATGACAGTTGTAACTTTTGATTGTATTGTTCCTGTCATAGATTTAATTCCCTGGATAATTAGATCCACTTTTTATTGCTCTAAAGTTTTAAGTACTATTAAAGATTTGAGAACGTAGTTATTTTAAAAGGCATCAACAAAGAAATATATTTCAATGTTACGAAAGACAGGAAAATGTACTCAAATGTATACCCAATACTCCTAACTGAGGTGTTTTCTAGTATTAAGAATATCAATAAAAATTACATTAAAAATTATATCCGTAATAATTCGATTGGTCCTTATAAAGAATGTCTTGATATACTGCATTGTCTTTTTACAGTGAAACACAAGAAAGCTCTACTCAGTGGGTTATCAGAGATATAACCCAATATTAATAAATATTATATTATATAATTACATTATAATATTATAAAAACCCTGCTAGATGATGTTTTAGAGTAACGTTTGTTTCAAAAAAAAAAATTATTTTTTGGGCTTCTTCACTAATTATTCAGCAACTATTAGGAACAGTTATTGAGGGTAAATTTAAACAAGTAATACAGAAATTTTTTTAAGGCAATTCCTACTTGAAGCAACAAAGAACAATTTTATTTTAGTTTCTTTTATGTATATACACATGTCAGAATAACATAATAAGTGGCAAAATACCTAGAAAATTTCCTTGTAATATTTCACTTTCCTTTCTATGTATGGTGTTGGACTATTATTTTTGTTTGTTACTATTAATACACTTCCTTTTTTTTGTCGCTTGCAATGTGTTCCATTTTCTTTTCGCTTCCCTTTCGCATTGTCCATTTGTGAAATAAGGTTCGATAACGTTAATCCAGTTTGTTTGTTTATTTTATTCTTTTCACTCATTTTTAATCCTTAAACATTATTTATAATATTGTGTGGTAACCATGACACCATTTTAAGGTTGTACGATGAACGTTTCAACAACAAACAAATGGTAGCAAAAAAAAAAAAAAAAAATCATATACTTCTTTGACAAATACACTTCTAGAGAAAGTTTCCTCAGTTCCAAAAGTACTCATTTTTTTAGAAATGAAGATACTCAGTTCGAATCTGTCCTAGAACTCCAAATTTTTATAGTTTAATTATTGAATAAATATTTGAAAAAACTGTGTCAACATCAATTGTCCTTCACTACAGGTTAAACAAATTGTTTAAATGTGATTGGATGAATAAAAATGTATTTTAATAACGATTGAAATTTTGTACATACAATATCAATTTGTACACTATATTAATATATCAGGAGAGTGTGAGCTAATAAATTGAATTTAATAAAAATTATAAAAAATCCAGGCAGTTATGAGAAAAGATTAAATAAGTAACATAAGGCATACCATTTCTACTTGTTTATTACAAGTATCATCATAGCTTTGATAAAAAAAAACTTTCAAAAGTATTTTATAGGAACACTGTCAAACCATGCTTAGTATAGTCGTTATTTCCAATAAAGTATTGTCTCCATGGGCAATAGCATCTGACCCATACAGGAGGGTTACAAGAGTATAACAAGAGTATGGACTTTACAAGAGTATAATGTCAAATAAACAGTCAACTGTACAACCCTTAATAATTTTTAAATGAGGACAGAACTTATCACAACAACAAACTTCTCGTTCAAGTCAATGTATGATTACTTGAAAATGACTAACATTCTGCTTTCACATTACTCAGTGAACTCATCAGATATAGTACAGCAGACATTATCTCCAACATCTGGAATGGAGAGACATCTGGTTTGGTGACATTTATTCTTTATGGTAGTTTAGGCTAGCACCAAGACATAACGAACTCTAAGTTACAGACTCTCTAATATTTAAAATGGAGTGCTGCAGTGCTGATATTAGCATGACTGCCAAAAGAGGTAGGTTTAAAAACCTTTCTCAAACAGCATTTTGTTGACCAGAAATTTATGGAAATATATGTTTTCTTCGATGTAGCAGTTTTCTATTTACAGTAATATTTTTATGACAATAGTACGGTAATAGGAAATTATTCCTAATAATAGTAGATGAATCAATTTCTAAGACCTTACTAGAAAGACAACATCTACTGATATGAAGAGGAAGCGATGTTTTAAATGATATAGTGGCAGTATCAAATCTACTTTTTTCTTACTTTAAAAGTTCATTTAAACAATTTTTTTACAAAAATAAATTTGCATCAAAAGGTACTGTGGTGTCTTGATAATTCGAGGTGAATGGAATCGAGACCTCCTCCAATTACACAGAAATAGGTTCCTGTGTATTACAGAAAATAGGACTTCTAATGAACTTTAATACAGTAAAACCCCTCATATCCAGATCAATGTGGTGACAGCTTGATACGGATGTATTAATAGCGAGAATAAAGAGCAGTCTAGTTAATCATAACTGTCCTCATTGTTTCATTGTGTAATACTATTTAAGGCAGTAAATTAATGTTAATATTACAGCAGCATTCCGAAAGCATATTGAAATAGTTATTTTAAAATAAATGAAAAAACATTGTGAATTGTATGTTAATAATAAATGTGTACAGAAATATTGGTTGAGATACAAGATTTCCACAAGCTGTTACATTAAATTGAGTGAAGTAAACACATAGGTGATCAAGATGCATGAGGATTGCACAGAAGGTCTAGAATCACCATTTGAAACTTAAAGCGTTCTTCTTGCTTCATGAACCACCAAAGCAGTAGCAGCTGTGAGCAGTGGCAGCATACAAATTAAATTTATTTTACTTTTTACTATGAACATCAGTTACAAAATTTGTCTTTATTTTCCGTTACATGTCTGATCATATAATTTATTAACGTTCCATCCGCACACATGGCGGATCCAGACAGAAGAAGGGCAAGCTTCATCCAGGAGCCACATTCTACAAGATGAATTTCTGTTCAGCTAAATAATTAATTTTTAATATAATGTTTATTCTGATGTCAAAATTTAACTTTTAAAATAAGGTAGGAATGGTAAAATTGTGCAACTTTCAAAATCTGAATTAATGAGGATTGATTGATTTTCCACACCATGCAACAAATTTTAAACTTAGAATTAATAGATTCATTTGTTCTATTTTGCAATGTATATGTTTTTATATAAAGCAATCTCATTGTGGAGATCTAATATCTGAACCATAAATTCTTGAACAGTAAAAATTGTTCTAAAGTTAAATACCTTAAACGAAATTGAAAATGAGAATTAAAATTATGTAAGTCTCATATTTGAATTTTTCTTCACTTGTAACTTATGGTCAATAAATGTAATTTGTATTGTATTTGAAACTGTTTGTAGCCTTTTTATTGAACGTACCACTTATAAAAATCAATTTTAGAATGCTCTTGACTTTGCAGGCCATCCATAAACTATGTAACATGTAACTGCAATATTTAACATCTAATTCTTTAAAATTAAAAGTTTTACATAATATGTGCCACTCTGCCATAATTTGGTTTCTGAATGTTGCTGTAATATTAACATTATTTTACTGCCTAAAATAATGTTACAATTGATTTGTTTGCTTCAAAAGAGTTTATTTTCTAATATGTCATGCACAAGCCTAGACATTTGTACTTTCTAAGAGAAATTTGTTGACTGTCAAAAACTTACAGCATAAATAAAGAAAAATATTTATGGGCCAATGACCTTCTGTGAGACATCTAAACATAATTGATAAGGGTATTAAAACACAGCTAATGAAGTTTAATATTACAACAATCAGAGAACACTAGTGAACTGAATGATACAACAGAATGGGGATGGAAAAATAC
Organism: Prosapia bicincta; assembly: GCA_036971475.1. Lineage (NCBI taxonomy): Eukaryota > Metazoa > Arthropoda > Insecta > Hemiptera > Cercopidae > Prosapia > Prosapia bicincta. The sequence goes on from JBAIZL010000001.1 coordinate 373,526,566, forward strand.
TGTATAAGCATTTCTTGGAAGCCTAACTTATTTCCTTTGCAAGGCGTATTGATATAAATATCTCTTGAATGCCCAATTCATTTTTTTTATGGCTATATACATTTCTTGGATGCTCGACTCATTTCCTTTCAAATATATAAAGGCTTGAATTTAACAGAAGCTCGAACAATCGAGACTCGGATTTTCAAGACACTACACACTAAATATGACCTAGTATGTACAGGTTTGGTACATTACAGGTTTGGACCTAGAGTTTAGTAAGTATTCCATAAATAAATATAACTTCTTAACCAGTTTTAGATAATGTCTACTCTTTGATATTGATATACTATTTCTTTTTTCAGAGCTTAATTTTTTTTTAGACGAAAAAATCATTAGCTAATGAATGCAACCACATTAATGTCAGTAATTTAAGCAGTACTTAAAGGAGCAACTTTACTCTGTTCCATTTTGGAAACTAGTATGGAAATATATTATATTACAAGCTATGTACAGTTGAAATTAGAGGCACCTGAAACTGATTTTTACATGTTATAGCTGTTTACAGTGTTAATTTTTCCGTTGTATTTTTTTACACCTCCATAAACAATTATAATTTGTTATCTCTTTATACTTCTGTTTTGAATTTCTAAATAAGTTAGATAGGTTTTGCTTATGTTAATAAATCATGAAAATCATCATAATTGTGTTACAATAAATAAAAGAGCCCCTAAGATAATTTCTAAGACTTAAATTATTTGTACTCTTTTAATCATTATAAAATATAAATTCCAATTGTATTTGAAAATTTTTAAGAAATTACAAATATAGATACAATTCAAGGTATCTTCAAAAATTAATATAATTATAGACTTCTAATTGGGATCCTCCACCACTACTACTAGATCACCCCATTGAACTATATATCAACCTTAGCATGCAAAGAATCAAGAATATATCATTCATTAAAAACCAGAAGACAAAACCTAAGCTTACCAAACTATAAAAAAATGGGAATATATTCACTGAAAAACCATAGGAACTTTATGTTTCTTCCAGCAGATTAAGGTTTAACCACAGCTATTATGAACAAAGAAGACCAACAAGCAACTATCAGGCCAGATAAAAACTGCTCACAAATAACCCAACGACAGAATTTAAGATTTCACTTATAAAATGGCTCAAGTATGCTACTCTTGAATAACAAATTTTAGAAACAATTTTAAAATTACTATGAAATGAAAATCTTTCATGTATTTCTACATACTACCAAAGATTCATAAAAAAACCATTCCTGCATCTGGTACACCAATAAATCGCTGATTCCAATGCAGCAATAGAAAGAATTTCAGTCTTTGTCAATTCATACCTTCAATCTTTAGTAAAAAACCTTTCATCATACACTTATGATACTAATCTATTGATAAATCAACTATCTCAAATACCAGTATCTCTATCTTCTGAATCTATTTTGGTTACCATAGATATTACCTCTCTACACAAACATCCTTAATGCACTTGGCTTATCAGCAATAGAAAATTTCTTCAACGAATGCCTGGAAAACCTTATCCCACTATACCTGTCCTTGTTAGTCTTACCAGATTCATCCTTAAGAAAAATAACTTTTAGTTTGAGGGAAGAAATTACCTATAAAGAAAATGAACACCAATGGGTATTAGAATGGCCCCATCATACGCAAACCTGTAAATGGGAATGATGAAAGAGGAATGTTTAAAAACTCAAACACACGAACCATTGAGTTGGTACAGATACATAGATAACACTTAATCATTTGGACACAGGCTGCTTAAACTCTTGAAAACCTTTTGATCAGCTTATCACTAATTTTCACACTTCTATTTGCCTTAAAAAATCTACAATAATTATCACCTTCTTACATTTGAATATAACACTCAGGGATGGTAATATCAACAAAGGTGTCCACATGTAACCCACAAACCAACTACAATACCGCCATTTAAATAGCAATCACTCTATAAAAATAAAGCAATCTATCCTATACTGCCAGGCAATAAATAGCAAAAAAAATTGCTCCATAAATAGGGGCAATTGGATGATTTCAATAAAAATATATCAACAGACTTCCAAAGAAGAGTATATCTAAAATAACTTGTTGAAGATCAAATCCACATAGCACAATCCTCTGATCCCTCTAAAACACTAATGAAACAAAATAAACTATCCTTCATAACGGATTTTTATATCGGTCTACAGAAGCAAAACAGAATATGGAGAGTTGCCTTCAAGATTCTTCAAGCTTCTACCCATACCAACATTCTTTTTCATTGATCTACCTAAAATTTGGTTCAAGTAATGTCCCAAATTAAAAAGAAAAATACTACAAGCTAATACTGAAAAAACCCATATAAACTTCATCACAACTCCCTTCTATTCAATAGACCTACTTGTAAATATAAGACACTTCTAATACATCTCTTAACAAATAGTTTCAATGACGTAAATTGACTTCCAAGATTCAGCATCATCATACTTCTACATCAAAAAATGTGACATGCCAGCAGCAATGCAAATTCTGCTCAGCACAGTGCATAGGTCTAACCAAGAATGGTATGAATATCAGAATAATTGACCACAGACTTGATGTTAGAACAATGAATATAGATAGGCCAACAGTTCAACAGATTGTTAGTCACAACATTACATTTATCAACGACTATCACAAATATTATTAAAGCACTTATTGCAAACCCACCAGAACGGAAAGGATGAAAGTTATCATATAGTGATACACCAAGTCCAGAGAACCCCTCAACCTAAATATCAGATAACTCCATCAACCATCCACCTAACCTCAACATCAGATAACTTCATCACATTCCCTCCCTCAGACTTCATTAATTTTTTTTCCTCTAATAAATATTTAAGTTATAATTATCAATATATATATATATATATATATATATATATATATATATTATATTAAATATGGTGATATGTTTTCTTGTAATATAGTTAATAAATTAAAAATACTTCAAAAACAGGAATACTTTTAATGAATATATTTATTCAAAGCTTTTCGCCGATAAAATAGTATCAGCATCTTCAGGAAAATAATTATCTAATAAAATTAATAAAATTTTATTAGATAATTATTTTCCTGAAGAGGCTGGTACTATTTTATCGGCGAAAAAGCTTTGAATAAATATACTCATTAAAAGTATTCTTGTTTTTGAAATATTTTTAATTTATTAAATATATATATATATATATATATATATATATATATTTAAATAAATAAAACCTCTAAACCACAAATAACATTTATTTAAACCTTATGTACATTTCGATTGCTCAGCAATCATCTTCAGAGGTATTTAAAAAATACAGAGTTTGTATATATATATATATATATATATATATATATATATATATATATATATATATTTATACATATATATATAATACATTTAAAATATTTCAAAAACAAGAATACTTTTAATGCATATATTATTCATATATATATATATATATATATATATATATATATATATTTATAGTTTAAATGTATGTATAATAACTATACATTATAAAATAAGCCCATATACCTTTATTTAGAAATTAAATACAGCTATAAACAAGATAAGAATGATGGGTTATATAAATCTGCATCGATGTGAGCTTATAGATTGAAGATATTCATAAAAGCCAGGGTAGGTCTTATAACCTATAGTTGTGGAATGTCTATATGATACTTCCTTTTTACATTTTATTTTCAATGCTTCTGAGTTATTTATAAATTTTAAAACCTTGTTTAGTGTATTTCGACACTAATGGTATAACCTGATTTAAATGGGAGATATATGTATCTAAAATAATAAATACACAAAAACCTCGTAACCACAAACTTTCTTTAATTTATCCTAATGTACATTTCAGTTACAAAGTAACCATCCTCAGAAGGATAACATACAAAGACATGTATGTTATCCTTCTGAGGATGGTTACTTTGTAACTGAAATGTACATTAGGGTAAATTAAAGAAAGTTTGTGGTTAAGAGGTTTTTGTGTATTTATTATTAAATTCAACCACAGTATATTCCTAATAAATAGTATGTATCTAAAGTTCACTTAAAAAGTCTTATTTGTTTAGTTCTATTCACACTGAAGGTGATTTTTAATATCATAGCCAGTGTTTTATCTTCAGAGACAATTTCAATAAAACAACACTTCCTGAGAAAACTGTTTCTTTTAAAAATCATTTGTCCCAAACCTAAAATTTTTATCAATTATTTTTATTCTTGAATTTTGTAGTCCATTACGTTAAGTGAATCTTATTAATCCCTTAAATAATAGTTTATGGCTATCCGAACTTTAAATTTAGTAAATTTGTTAAAACTTACTGAAACAGAACATTTTCGATCGCTATGTGCCGATCTTCATCAGTGTCTTCTGCTTGGAGATGTAGGGTCAAGATGTGACAGTTTTAAAGGTAGGTTTTCGATAATATCAAATAGTATGTGTGATTTGTATTGTGTTTGTTCGTTTAATATGTTTGTACTTTGTGTTTTTGTGAGTCCGTAAATTTCATATTGTTCTAGTGTGTTGAGATGTGGTCCTTTTTTGTTGATCCTACACAATCTAATGGATCTGAAGGCAGCGTGTTTGTGTTGGATAGGGTGGTTTGAGGTGTTGTGGATAAGTGTGTCTGTTATTATGGGTTTCCTGTAAATGTTGAAGCTGTGTTTTTGTGTGTGGCTTTTTGTTATGGTTAAGTCGAGAAAGTTTAGAGATTGGTTGGTTTCAATTTCTGAAGTGAAGTGGTGTTTTGGGTGTATTTTATTAGTGTAGGTGAGGAGTTTTTCGCAATTGATGGGAGTTGTCTCTGTATAGTCTTATGATATCATCGAGGTATCTGTGCCAGTAAATTATTTTGTGTGCATGTGTATTGTTTGTGATTATCTTGGTATTTTCTGTGTCTTGTAGAAAAATTTCGCTAAGGGCACTACTGATAGGACTTCCCATGGGTAGGCCATCTGGTTGTGAATAGAAGTTTGAGTTGTAGGTGAAATAGTTTTGTTTGGTGATGGTTTGGAGGATGTTTATGATTTCGGTAATGTGGGTTTTAGGTATGTTGTTTTATATTAATTGGTTTTCTAGGATGTTGAGGGTTTCGGGTATGGGTATGTTGGTGTACATATTTGTTATGTCGAGTGATAGTAGTGTTGAAATGTATGGTATGTTTATGTCTTTTATTTTATTTATGAGGTTTGTTCTGTTTTTTATTTGTGTTTCTGTGTTTAAGTTTATGGATTGTCTGATTATTTTGTCCATATAATTTGCTAATTTATGAGCAGGGGCATTCTGGTAGTTGATGATGGCTCGGATGGGGACATTGGGTTTGTGAATTTTAGGAAGAGCGGGGAGGGTAGGTGCTTTAGGGTGGATTTGTTTTAGGTGGAATTTTTTGTTTTTGTTGATAATGTATTTAGATGTGTTAATTAGTTGTTTGATGGTTCTGTGATATTTCTCTGTTGGGTCTATATGTAGTTGTACTATATTATTATTTATTTTGTAATCATTGATTTTTTCATTTAGGCTGTTTGTATTAATAATTACTGTGGTGTTGCCTTTGTCTGCTGTGGTGATTGTAATGTTGTTTAGTTGGTTTTTTTGTTTTATGTTTGAAGCGATTTTAGTTTCATTGTTCAGTTTTTGTTGGTTATGTTTTTCTGTTTGGTTAGGTTTTTTTGTCATGTCGAAGTGAGTCTTGGTCTTTGGTGTCGGTTTTTTGTATGGCTGTTTCAGTTTGTAGTATAACGTTTCTGTTTGCTATGTTATTTGATTTATAATGTATGTTGTATTTTAGGCCTTTGTTTATTAAATTCATTTCATGTTGTGTGAATTTGGTATTAGTGAGGTTAACAGTACGGTAACTACTGTAATAGAAAACACCAAGATACTCACAAACAATACACACGCACACAAAATCATTTACTGGCACAGATACGTCGATATCATAACATAATAAAATACACCCAAAACTCCATTTCACTTCAGAAATTGAAACCAACCGATCCCTAAACTCCCTCCACCTAACCATGACAAAAAGCCAAACACAAAAACACAACTTCAACATTTCCAGGAATCCCATATCAGCAGACTCACTTATCCACAACACCTCAAGCCACCCTATCCAACACAAACATGCTGCCTTTAGATTCATAGACTTAAAGAAGTCCCAATGACCACCGAAAACAAAGAACTAAACACAATTGAATATTTAGCATACACAAATGGATACAACACCACAATAATAGACAAACTATGGTACAAAATACAAAAAAACACTCAAATTAACACTACAGACAGGAAAAACGAATACATCACACTACTATACATAAACAAAAAAACTAACAAAATAGCCTGCAAATTTCAAAAAAATAGGATACAAAATAGCATACAAAACTAATAACAAGTTACAATACAAAATACAGCACAACACCAACAACAAAGATAAACTACAAGCATTTGGCTCAAACAAACTGAACTGCGACGAATGTAACAAACTCTACATTGGACAAACAGGTCCCAGCTTTAAACAAAGAGTCGAGGAACACAGACAGAACACCAACTCAACATTTTACAAGCACATAAAAGAAACAGGACTCAACATTTACCATAACCTAGAAATCCTACACATCAACAAAAAAGGACCACATCTCAACACACTAGAACAATATGAAATTTACAGACACACAAAAACACAAAGTACAAACATATTAAACAAACAAACATAATACAAATTGCACATACTATTTGATACTATCGAAAACCTACCTTTAAAACCGTCACCGCTTGACCCAACATCTCCAAGCAGAAGACATTGATGAAGATCGGCACATAGCGATCGAAAACGTTCTATCTCAGTAAGTTTTAACAAATTTACTAAATTTAAAGTTCGGATAGTCATAAACTATTGTTTAAGTGATAAATTATTTTTACCACACTATGTAAGAAAAAAAAAGTATGAATATTTATGAATTAATTGAAGATGTATTATTCAAATGGCCACTGAATGAGAGAATTGCATAAACCAGTTTAAATATTGGAAATACCTTCTGTCATATGAAAGATTATATTTTTGTTCAACTTAATAAAGATTAAACTATACCAACGAAAGTTCAAAATTTAATTTATGTAATTGGATAAATATAAAAAACATTTTAAACTGTTTAAACACATCATAGTTTTTTTGTGTATAAAATCACATAAAAACTTTATGACAGTACTTTATAACATTTTACCACTAATTACAATCTCTTTTCACTAAACATTATATATTGGTTAGAAAAAATTTTAATGGTTTCCCAACCATTGAATGGTTAACTGCTCGAACTTCTACAATTAGGTTAGTTACTAACTGAAAGCTTTTCCTATTTACTACTTGAGAACACAATGTGTTGAGATCTGGCCCTATAGTAAATCGATGACCATACAATATCATTCTTTCAACCTTGAATATGCCTCTAACAGAGCCCACTTTGCATCATATTACATTTGGATATTCACTCTTCATAAACTGACGGATACAGAACCAGACAGTTGTTGGATTATTATAAAATATTAAGGACCACCCACACAGTTTCGTTTTGGCATGGTCGCATCCCACGTGCCACTTGTGTATTGACCATGCATCACCATTCTCTGTTTTCGTAGATTTTAATTACTTTCTCGTTTCTCCTTCGTTAAAAAGATGTCAGAAGAGAAGATAATAGAGGCGGTAAGAATAAACCCGGAGCTTTACAACACAAAACGTACCAACACATCCCATTACCCCAACAACCACATGGTGGAGACCTGCAAGATCAGTCTGGTATTTCTGCTTTGGCTGACTATGTACAAACATTTGATGGACACTGATTCTCATAACAGATTGTAATTAGAATAAGTAGCTATAACCTGAATTTAGAAATATTTATTACTTACCTCAAGAAAACTACAAGTTTTTCTTCTGTTGATATGGACCTTTGAGCATTACATCCATTTGAGTCAATGTCTTGTTGAATCATCCCATGAACATCAAAAAACTGGTTGAGATTCATGTGGAGGTAATTGGTAAAATCAGCATCACTCATCATAGTAGTAATTTTAAGCTGTCCACGCCTATTTCTCTCTGATAGACTGTAGGCTACTTATTTGGTAATTTAATTTTTTTATTTTAATAAGAAAGAGAACAAAATAACTTTTTCAGCTTCATCGGATTCTGATTCAGAACTCAAGTTTAACAATACTTAATGTTTGGTTCTTGCATCCAACATTTTCCAATATTGGATTGGTTGCGAGATCCAACAAACTGCACCTCAATATGTAGATCACCGCATAACCCAAACGTGTTGTGTCTTGATTTCAACTGCGTCTCAATTTGCGGATCCACACCAGCACGTGTCGTGTCCCTCGTGTCAGGTCACCTCACATGTGCTATACATGTCTCATTTGCGCCTTACCTGAAGGAACTCAATAAAAAGAAACAATATACAATGTAGACTAACTGCAACTGTTATGCATAAATTAAAATAATAACCTTTTAATATATAATTATTGATACCACTTGGTGCAAAACCACTACTTACTGATGATTTTCAGCGCTGGTAGATGTAGATCAGTGCAGTGTTAAATGGTATGAGTCACGGACAAAAACTCGTGATCTAATGCGAAAGACACAAATATCTTCAATAATATCTTCTTCAGCATCATCGGATTCTGATTCAGAACTCAAGTTTAACAATAATTAATGTTTGATTCTTGCATCCAACATTTTCCAATATTGGATTGGTTGCGAGATCCAACAAACTGCACCTCAATATGTAGATCACCACATAACCCATACGTGTTGTGTCTTGATTTCAACTGCGTTTCAATTTGCGGATCCACAAGCAGCACGTGTGGCACGCACGTGTCGTGTCCCTCGTGTTAGGTCACCTCACACATGCTATACGTGTCTCATTTGCGCCTTACCTGAAGGAACTCAGGTAAAAAGAAACAATATACAATGTAGGCTAACTGCAACTATTATGCATAAATTAAAATAATAACCTTTTAATATATATTTATTGATACCACTTGGTGCTAGTAGATGTAGATCAGTGCAGTGTTAAATGGTATGAGTCACACACAAACTCGTGATCTAATGCAAAAGACATCTGATGAAAAACAACAGTTGGTATTGGTTCCTGCCAAGTGATATCAATAAGTATACATTATTAACAAAAGCCTCAAGATGTATGTTCCAAAAACTGCATGTAATAACCTATTATTAAATTAAATATGTGCGTTTGGTTTTATTCCATATCCTTACAGTAGAATAAAATACAGTATTCATTTTTTATATTTATATTTGAAAGGTTCTGAAATAACCTTTTCTTAAAAACAAGTAAACAATGTATACTGGTAACTGTTACATTTCCAAACGTGTTACTTAGTCTAAAAAATGTGATTGTAAGTCTTACTATCCAAAGTACAAGTCTTACTATTGAGATTGTATTATCCTCTCAACATTCCCAAAATAATGTAGATCCTCAACCACCTATAAATTCTTCATACAGCATTTCAAACATTTTAAATTTGATTTTTGATTAAAAACTGTTGCAGTCTATGTTAGACAATTTATGAACCAGCTTTTAACTTTAAAAAATAAAATAATGTGCAACAAATACTTCAACTCCTTAACTGTTTGATTTTGTAGTTTCTTTCTGTAAAAACAAATACTTTGATTATAGTCCGAAGCAAACAAATGAACTATTCAAGTACTTATATAGAAAGTTAGTTACTTCGAACTTCGAAACCCACTTTGAACTTAACTGCTTGCAACTCTGGTTTTAGTGCACTAACTTCCTTGTCTTCTTCTTATTTATACCTGTAGTCATATTCAATCTTTTCCCTTTATTATTATATTTTGTTGGATAAATTAGTTTTTCTATTTATGTTCTTTCTAAAAATTGTATTTAACTGGGTGCTTAGAATAATAAAAAATTATTTTAAATAAAATTGTTACATGTATCTGAAATGAGATTTAGAGAAACAACCTTCTATTAAGAAATTCTGTTATATGAAAAATAAATGAAAGAATACAATAACTACAAAAGATAATATGGTAAAATATCCAGCAAACCTATCTATAATAATTATGTTCATAATTGACAATTCTGTAGAAACAGTATGAACAGTTAATTTATCCTCCTTTGTCAAATAATATAAGAGATAAGGACTCATGAGTTAAATTTTTTATTAAATTCAGCTGGCATTTCATCAACTTTTGCAGCAGTAATTTTATTATCACAATCTTGAACAAACAAACCATAGGAATAAAAATGTATTCTACTGTTTTATTTGTTTGGGCAGTAGTAATTGATGATATTCTTTTATTGTTATAATTATTATTACAGCACCATTTCTATCAGGTATTATCACTGTATTAATAAAAGAAAGAAATTTAAATCAATCATTTATTGATCCAGCAGAAGGGAAACTTCTGTTTTAATACTACATTTTTTTTTTTAGACATCCAGAAGTTTACATTCTTATTTTACCTGGATTTGAATTACCTTATACTATCAGCCAAGGAAAACATATGTTTTGGATCTTTAACAATAATGTATGCTATAATAGAAATTGATTTAATGGATGATTTAATTGGAGCTCATTATGTATACACTGTAGGTACAGATGTTGGTACTCAAGCATATTTTACTTCAGTTACAATAATTATTGCAGTACCAACATGTATTAAAATATAAAGTTGACTTGCAACTTGTCATGGATCATCACTTAAATTATCGTCATCAATTCTTTGATCTCTTGGATTTGTATTAATTCATAATGGGAGGGTTTTCTGGAATAATTTGAGCTAATTTATCAAAATATTTTTCTTCTTGAGTAATATTAATTATAGAATATTATATATATATATATATATATATATATATATATATATATATATATATGAAGTTAATATATTACTATTGTAAGTAATTTTATCCACCATTAAGTGCAATAATTTTACCTTGAGTGATGAGGCACCTTTCGGTCAATTGACCATTGTGATCACTCAGAGTGATTCGACAATGGTCAATTGACCGAAAGGTGCCTCATCACTCAAGGAAAAATTATTGCACTTAATGGTGGATAAAATTACTTACAATAGTAATATATTAACTTCATAAAGTCAGTGCAACGGAAAAACAATGGATAACGTTAAATATCAAGAATATATCTATATATATATATATATATATATATATATATATATATATATATATATATATACAGTGAAACCTCTGTTAAACGGACACATGTGGTTCTCGATATTTTGTCCACCTATGAGAGGTGTCCGTTTAGTGGAGGGGTGCTAAGGAGAAGCCGAATTTGAAAAATGATTACAGTATTTATTCACTACACACTTATTTACAATTCAATACATAATGGGCTACAGTATTAACTAATACTTAATACTGATACTAATGTACAGTATTTATTTTAATAATGTAGGCTACCTTTTCATAAATACAGTATACAATACAATAAATACAGTACTGTACTGTACTGTTATTAAACATAAATTCAAAAGCAAATTTTAAAAACACAAACAATACAGTAATACTTTAATTTAATTTATGAGTTACTATAGAGCCTAGCCTATAGATGTTTAAAATAAGGATTAATCGTTGTTTGTTTGATGAGCGGTGGGACTTAACAACCTGATTTACCATATGCATAATCAGTTCAGAAATCATATTTAAATGAGCAGTGTAAGTTTTAGCTTGAATCGATATTTTCAAGTAAAACAGTTTGTCTAAAATACTACTGTATTTTGTATCAACAGCATTTTCTTCAGGGCGGTCATCATTATCACCATCATCATCATTTTCGGAACAGTCCTGTACCGATGCCTTTGCACAGCTGTAACGGAAGATACGAATGAATAAATGTGCTACCGAGGCAAATGTACAAATTCTATTCTTTCTTCTGATTGTATAGGTAGTAATTTCAGCTACGTTTTGCAGTACATTTTTCCGCATATCAGAGGTGCAAAAAACAAAAAAGGCATCATTTGCTGTACGTTGTGCGTCTAATAGAGTGTTTGTTCAAAGGAGGGAAAAACCTATGCATGTATTATTAAATTCTTTGGTTCCCAGAAAAATGTCTGTTCATGAGAAGTGTATTATATATATATAAACAGACATTTTTCTAGAAACCAAAAAATTAAGATTCTTGTTTAAGTACATATAGTGAAAGTGATATATATATATATATATATATATATATATATATATATATATAATATGTAATACCTTTATCCTTTCACTATCTATCTATATGATTCTTATACCTGTAGATACCTAAACATGAATCTTTCATTATTTACAGGTGTACTATTTAGTGTTCTAGTAAGTAAGATTTTTTCATTACTTACAGGATTATTATTAAATAATAAATGACAAACAAATTCTTTATTATATTCATTGGAGTAAATTTAAAATTCTTCCTACATTTTTTTTATTTAACAGGTATTTTTTGACAGATTCCGACTATCATGATGGCTTCCTAACATGAAATACCTTATTGTTCAAAGGAAGCATAATTTCTTTCACTGCAATTTTAACATTAATATTTATCATTTGAGAAAGAACTATTCAAACAAAAAGGAATTTATTTTCGAAAATGTTTTATCATTTATTCAATGATTACAAAAGATCTTCCATTTGAACTTTCTTACAATGAATTACCAATACAGTAAAACCTCCAAACCGAGAACATAGTCCTTACTTCAGCAAATATCTGTTGTTTGGAGGTGTCCGCTATTCAGAGAGCTCAATAAATAACAATAAACAAATATTGAGACATTGAATGAAGTTACAACTATTTTTTTTAAATTGAAACTTTTATAATAAAGTAAAAAACTAAAAATTTATCTATTTGAAATTTATTGGCCTATTTTGTCTTTATAAGATGAAAAAAATTCTTTCACTTCACTGATTCTTTGAATTGAGTCATTAAAATTAATTTGGTCAGCCACAGTTTTGTAACCGATACGCATCTAACTATCATTGAATTCACCATCTTCAACAGTTGTTATAAATGTCGTAATATCATTACGTTTTCTTCCATACATAGATTTTCATCTACATTTATAAAATCTTCAATAGGTACTTCACCAAAAATACCATTCAATAGCACAATTATTTCTTCCTCAGTATTTTCATCTGCAACTGTGTTTACGTTTTCTTTTAAAAAATTTGCTTTCTGGAAGTAATAGATTACTGAGGTTTTCTAAACGTTTTTTACAAAAGATACAATCCATTAAACAGCGTCATACAAACTGATAGATTTAATATGGTTGCCGATATTTTGACAATATTCCATTCTAGATAAAGTATAGCAAGTAAAATTTTTCTATGCTGGCAATTAAAATGGTGGATTATACCCTGACCCATCGGTTGAAAATGAGAATTAGTGTTTGGAAGTAAAAATAATATTTATACTTTGCTTATTCTAATTTGAGGGTGATATGATGCATTATCCATGAGAACTATAACATTTAAATTACTTTTAGCAATTCTATTATTAAATCCCATTAACTATACTGTCATTCTTTTACGAGTCATCCATGACTTTCTGTTGGCTTTCTAAATCAACCTAAGTTATTCACATTCATATTCTTTAAACACCTTGGCTGCCATGCTTTACCAATTATTAAAGGTATTTTAAAATCATTAAATATATTTGAACATAATATATCAGTTAGTCGTTCTTTGGAAGTTTTTCCAAAAATACATGTTTCTCCTTCAACACAGGTTTTTTCGGTAATTCACAGCAAAATAAACCCGTATCATCAAGATTATAAATGTATGATTAACCTAATCCTCAATTCTGTTCTCATTTTATTATTCCATTCACAAACTTTCTTTGGATCAACAAAATTATTTTCAGTACAAATTGTTTTAACATTATGCCATGACAAATTCTATGTTTTTGTAGCTAACCAACCATCAAAGCTGTCCAAATTTAATTCTTTGCTAATTTTTAAAGCTTGCTCTTGGATCAGAAAACCATGGCAGAGATCCACCTAGCCACACAGAATCAATCAATAACATGTCTGGATTTGAATCTGTTTTTTTTAACTTTTTTTTCATGATTTATTTTTGATTACTAAGTAATAATTCCCATATTAGATTCTAACTTTTTAAATGCCACCGGTCTGTGTTTTTCCAATTTTGAATTTTTCTGCCAATTGCTACACGCTTAAACTTTTCTTCTTTCTACACTCTTAAAGTTTCAATTTTTTAAATTTTACTGTAAGAGCTTTATGTTTGCTATTCATTTTAAATAAAAAGTAAATACGAAAGCCCAATCCTTATTCAAAAACACTTTACTTTCTTGTAATTATAAACTTTACCACATACATTCAACCATCAAAACTTGTGATACATACTGCATGCTATACATCTACAACTGGACTAGATTTGAAAGCACAGCACCAGAATTTTGGTCCCTGACAGTTATAAGAATGCGTAAACAAAGACAAACTCTACAACACAATAGGCTATACTTCTCGGAATTCCGCCACCTGATAGTTATTGGAATGCGTAAACATACAGAAAAACTCTACACTAAAGGAGAATGATGATTCATTCTACCAAAAGAGTTTACCTGTTTTGTTTACAGATACAGTAGCGCATTTTTTATATCCTTTAGATAAAGTTGTACGTACACAGACAACAAATTTATAATAACTCTATGACTGAGGATAGCAAATTTAATGTCGGTATTTAGGAGTGTCCCTTTTTGAGAGAGTATAATTCAAGATCCCTAAGTTACGTGATTATAGATTGAAAATTTGTCTGTAAAATAGAGGAGTCTATAAAGTGGAGCTGTGGATTAGGAGAGGTTTTATTGCATTACCAGATTTCTAACATAGCAGAATAACTTGAGAATAATAATTTTAATATTAATATATTAGATTAACTTTTATTAGAAATAGCAGTATAATCAAATTTTTATTTACAAAATAAAATATTATCTTTAATAAAATAATTATTTTTGTCATCATCACACATAATTATTCTTATTATAACTACCATAACTGTAACATGTATATTAATACTATACAATAATAAACTTGTTAATTATGATACCTACTTAAGGACAAATAATTATTATAACTATAATTATAATTATGATTAAACTTAGCTCAATAATTTTACATGCATTAACTCATATTTTCATTCCATTACTGACATTAACTTCTAAATTTAATAGACAAATTTAGGGAACTCTTAATTACAGGCGAAATACATGCTATTATTTAAACAAAGGATTTTACTATATTTGTCAATGGATATGCATCTCCCATATTGATAGAATTTAGCACTCTATAATCCACATAAAATTTGTATTTAGGTCTAACATCTGGACCTCTAACTCTTCTAGGTCTAGCATTTATTTATGATGACGAGATTTTACCACTGTGAAGTGGAGGGTTGTATGATTCCTATTTTCAGCATTTCTTAAATTAGTTTTTACTATGGATTTCAGTGTTGGTCATTGAGTTTTTCGAACAACTGTGTGTACCCACTTAATACTGGATTCAAAATTTTCCGATCATTTCTACTCAAATGTGATAATTTTTCTTCCGTTTTTGTTTTCAAATGTCCTCCTATTATCTCTTTTGTATTCACATAATTTATTCTATTTTTCAACACAACTTTCATTTATATCAAAATAAATAATAGCTCATAGTCTCCTGCTATCCATATAATATAATTTTTAGGAATCTCTAACTTGACTAAAGCTAATTAATTTCCCTATTACCTCCAGAATTGGTCTTCCTTCTCTACTTATTACTCTGGCTACACTTGCACCATGTATTTCCAACTCTTCTGGCTCAACAAGTACTATTTCAAGAAGTCTCATATTCAATTTCCAGACTTCCCTGAAGAAGTATTTCTAACAAAAGAGGTAGAGGCTCCACCTTTACCAACACACTACCTGTACAACTAATAACATTTCTTCCTCCTTCAACAAAATTAATACTGTTATCTAAGAACAGTTTATTTGTACCTAAATTCAATTTAGATCCTGTGTGTCTTAAGAAATTTATTTCTAATATACCATATAACATTTCCACTGACACAGCTAAAAATTCATCAGAAAAATCATACTTTTCCTCAAAACTTATTAAAACTCTTTATTTTCAACAGACAATTAATTAATTTCCAGTTACACCTTTGGCTATTACATTATTTGAATGAATTTTACTAAGACTTATCCTCTTCTTTATGATTGATATGGTTGCACCTGCATCCACAATCAATTTACAGTGATTTTGCAATTGTTACAAGGATTAGACTAGTTAGTAAAGGTGACTTTACTCCCAGTTTTACAAGACAGTGCTGTTTCCTACCGAACCTTGCACGTTTTGGCAGTTCTTTTGACTTTAGCAATGTATTCAGACTTATGACAGTTGTAACTTTTGATTGTATTGTTCCTGTCATAGATTTAATTCCCTGGATAATTAGATCACTAGATATTTTCCTTCTGTTCCTGG
Source organism: Prosapia bicincta (assembly GCA_036971475.1). Taxonomy (NCBI): domain Eukaryota; kingdom Metazoa; phylum Arthropoda; class Insecta; order Hemiptera; family Cercopidae; genus Prosapia; species Prosapia bicincta. The sequence goes on from JBAIZL010000001.1 coordinate 373,543,131, forward strand.
ACCCTGAAATTTCGTGGTATGTTCCCAGCATCGTTACACTCAAAGCATGACACAAACATGAGGAAGATCTTTTGTTGGTTCTTTTCATTGCCACTGGGTGGCTTTCTGGCTTCAACTGAAAGTTCCGTAACTGCTAACTGAATTGCTCAGTCATAGTTATAGGCATACAGTACCTCACCTGTTGACCTACATTTCCAAGTAAGTTGTTGGTATGGGTAGCTAACATTCTACGATCTGCTTCTTCTTAGATTTTTTTTTGTAATTCGGTATTTTCTACTGCCCTAATGGTTTTAACACAAAGACCTTTAAAACCATCTATAAAAGCTTCAGATGATTGCTCTTTATATTGGATAAGATATTGAAGAGCAATGTAATGAAATCAGTCTAATTGTTTTACTCTGAATCGTTCAACAAACGCACCTTTCAATGCTTTGAAAGTTACACATGTATGTTGTAGTTCAGGGCTAGTGTTAAGAAATAAGGCAGCCAATACTTTTAGTTATAGTAACGATAATTTATCCTGTTTGTTCTAGTTTCTTACCTGGAACACTTGTCCACTGCTTTCAAATAATTCACTAACCAGTATAAGTAAATTCCCTCATCATCCTTCATCAGATTTAAAGTAGTGAAGTCTTAGTTTTTGTAGGGCTTTAGCTAATTTCAACTGTTCATCCTTTATTTTTAGTTGTTCCTGTGTTTTTACAAAAGTTCCTGCAGTTCTTGTATCATCTCAATTTTTAACTTTTGTTTTATTTTGTTTTAGTTCTATCTCACTTACTTGATTGGGTGATACTAAGTGTGCTGTCAAGTGCATTAACAAAACACCAACTTAAGGAAAAATTACAAAACACATTATCGTGGAAGATTAATAACTACTTTGATTACTATTAAAATCACAAACCCAAGAGTGGCATATAAACTAACGGTGTAATAAACTTGTAGATGTGATAACACTTTCCTTTCATTTTTAAAATATTCTTTACCTTTTAATTAAAATAGTCCATCTTTAACTTAACTAAATGAACTCTGATGACATTCCTTTGTCCGTATACATAAAGTAAATATATATGTGCCTCTCAATTATCCTTTAGATTAGGTTTCTTAGAAAAGTGGCACAGCCTTCCAATAAGATATCAGGATTCGAAACAGGAATATAATAGACAGGTCCAAAAGTCATTGGGTTCTACAGCCAGGAATGTCTTGGGTATAGTCTTTGGTTTTAGGATTAAAACATTCTGATTCTATAATTTTTGACAGGTTTAACGGAACAGCAAACTGAACAGGTTTAACTGGAACTCCCACAGGTTTAAGAGTAGGAACTAAACTACTATGCTTATATTAGATCGTGATATTCTCTACTCTTATACCAATTTTCAAAATCAAATCTGTGACCTTAACTAACTGAATTAAAGAGCTACCAGAATTTCTGATTTATCGTAGAATCATAATCTTCAATCTTACACTTTTTCACTATATTAATTCTCATAAGAAATATCATACATTTGTCATTAACACTACATATAAAAAAATATTTAATATCAGTAACAATTTGTTTAAAACTTTCAGAAGAGAAAAAAAATGTTAAGACCCTATTTAAATATAATATGTTACTTAAATAACTATTACATGTAACATAAATATCTATTTAATTTTTTAATTAGATTATTAATATTCATCAAAAAAAAGGAAAAATAGCACGGAGTTTGAAAAGAAAATTAATGGAAAGAGTTCCCATACTATGCATCATCTTACCTGTATTATCACTCATTAAGTTATAACTGTATAAAACAACTGTGGCGTAATGTTTAACATAAATAAATAAAACCTCTGTACCACAAATAACTTTTTTCTTTTATTTAAAACCTTATGTACATTTCGATGGCATAGCAATCATCCTCAGAGTTAATTTACAATAAAAATACCTATTGTGGTATAGAGATTTTATTTATTTATGTTACTCACTAAGTTGTTGAGATATATAAAACAAAAGAAAAACAGAATCCTGTGAATTTACAACAGCCATTCCCAACACTGTTTTTGCAACAGGTGATCCCATTGCTGCCACCAAACTATCTTCACTCATTAGCAATGGAAGAGACTGGTATTAATTAATCTAGACGCAGTTTGATTAAAGTTCACAAGTATTATTATTATTATTGAACGTACAAGTGTTGATGTCCATTGTAACAGAACTAACTACCTGAACCCTATTAATCCAGCTACTGACTAGCTCATCTAACTAGTGACTAACTGACAAAAACTCTCTCTAACTGACTATCTGCCTTTAAGGCAGGGGTCGGCGAATGTGGCCAACAAAATGATTTTGTGCGGCCCTCTCCAATTGTGGTTTTCTGAATTATGAGTGGTTCGGACAGCTTACGCTTAGGGATTAGAATACAAATAGGTTGTTCAATATCTAGAGCCGTTACACTAGCTAGAACAATAAATGTCTAATAATAAATTACAGGCATGATATAAGTGGAAAGTATTGTCAACGATGTGCATGTAGGCAAAACTTATTGCAATGTTCACCCCTACAACAATGAAATTGGACTCTGTTAATTGATGACAGCCATAGCGACAATTATTTTATCTGCCAGGACAGTGACAAGAAGGATTGAGGACATAGGTAAGGAATTAAAATCTTGTCTGAAAGTGCTGAACATTTTATTTTTTATTCTCTTGCCATAGACGAAAGTACCAATATCAGTGATACAGCTCAACTTCTAATTTTTATTAGGGGAATTGACAGTAATTTTGTTATAACTGAGGAATTAGCTACGCTTCATAGTTAGAAGGGAACAACTAAGTTTGTTGATTTATTTGGAAAAGTATGTCATACTGTCTAGGAACTGAATTTAGATTGGACTAAGAACTGTGACAACTAATGGTGTTTGAAATATGATAGGAAGAAACTGTGGACTTGTTGGCAAAAATGATCCCTTGCTTTCATTTCATTGCGTTATTCATCAACAAGTCCTTTGCAGTAAGGTTTTAAAATGGAATACTGTGATAAAATTGGTTGTGCAGTCTGTAAACTACATTAGAAGTTATGGACTTAATCATCAACAATTTCAGGAGTTTTTGGCAGAGCTTAGTAGTGAGTATGCAGATGTGATTTATTATTTTGAAGTACTATGGCTTAGCCATGGAAAAGTCCTTGAAAGATTTTTTAAATTATGCACGGAAATAAAACAATTTCATATCAATGAATGGTAGGCCCATGGGAGAACTTTCAGACTTAAAATGAGTTTTTGATCTATCATTTTTAGTTTATATGACTGATCATTTAAACAATTTGAACCTAAAACTCCAACGCACAAGGAAATTTGTTAGTAATATGTACTTTGACTTACAAGGTTTTGAAATAAGTTAAATCTTTTCAAAGAGCATCAAGCACAAAAACTTTGCCAATTTTTCAGCTCGTAGGAGTCTTATTGAGGAGCATAAGGGCCAGGATTTTTCAGTTGGAAAATGCATTGGTGCAATCGAAATTATATAAAACAAGTTTTTGCGTGGGTGAATTGAATAGTCTTGCTAGTGAAATAAGACTGTTTCAAAACCCTTTCGATGTTAATGTTACTAATGTAAAAAAAAAATTTGACTTGATTGAGCTGCAATATGATGATACTTTAAAGGTTCAAGAATACTAATATTAATCCTAGTCTTCCGGATTTACTCTCAGAACTAAGAAAATTTGCAGCTAATATGTTCACAATTTTCAGTAGTACCTATATTTGTGAAAAAGCTTTTTCAAACATGAAACACATTAATTCGGCCCAGACTCACATATGAAGATTTACATCAACTTCTGAGAACTTGTGTTACTAACACAAAGGTTGAAATAGAAATGCTGGCATCCAGAATGCAAGCCCAATCTTCTCATTAGTCATTATGTTAAAATAATTTTAGTTCAATAGATATTACAAAAAATATAATTAAAATAACAATTATATGCTACTACTTTCTTGTTTTGTTAATTTTTAAATGAACGTGTTTCTTTTCATTATTTTGGCACTTCAAAACAATAATAAAGGAATTTGTAAGAGTTGAGTTAGAAAAAAGTCAGATTTGTAATCAGAAAGTAAGTAGCCTATTTTATAAAAACTACTTTTAGAATACATTAATAGCTGTTAGTTAAAGTTACCTTTTGTACTGTATTATAATCAGTTACATTACCAATCTAAAATTAGGAAATATAATAAAATTCATGGTTATTTTATATTTGCAGCCCTTACAGCCATGCTAGATTGAACATGAGGCCCTCAAGTACAAAAGAGGTTGCCGACCTCTGCTCTAAGACAACTGGTTAGAGGCTTTTATTGTTGTCCCCTTCCTCAGGTCCTAGCCTATCCCAGGGATACTCAAAGTTCACACAGTCTAAAGAATTTTTCTCATTAATCTGAATGTGATATTCAAGGTAATTTTACTATTGGATAAAAATGGGAAGTTTCTGGTTACCACATGTGACAGAAGTTTGGAAGTTTCCTAAAGTAACGAAATAAGGTCAAGATGACAATGGTCCTCAGTTTCTGGGTATTGAGAAACTACAGAAACTGTTTATTATTTTTCATTTTGGACTAACTCTTTGATTTCTTGGTGTAGCATTATACCTGATATTGAAAAGTGCCTTATTGGATGGATAAAACAACCCTTTGATAAAAGCATTCCCATAGATGGACCCTTGTTGAAACAATATCTAAAGACATTTTTACAAAATTAGAATTTCAGAGCTTTTCTGCTATCAATGACTGGTAAGAGGGTTGTGAATAAAGTCATGATATAGATATCCAAAAACAACGTGGAAAAGGCAGTGAATGGACAAGGTATGTGTAGTAACCAATGGGCTTACAAATTATTTAGATAGGTATGATAAAAGAAAATATTTACAATGCATATTAATCTACTTTGTTCTTCAAGTATCATTCAGATAACACATTCTTATTTAAAGACGGAAAATTCTATGAAGGAAAACAAAGCAAGGAACAACTACTACTTTACAATGTGTAAATATGGCTGATACAGACAAACTTTCATAATTTAAGTAACCTAAATATTTTAATGGTGTCAAGATTCTACCTGTTGGTTATACCAGTTTTATTAGAAAAATTTGGATGACAAAGATATTAATAGAAGATTGGTTGAAAAAGATGGTTATTGTTTCTACCTCAATGTGTTTGGTGTGTAAGCAGTGACAGGAATTCTATGTAAGAGATGTCAAATAAGCGACCGACTGTTAACGATCGACACTTTGCTCAGACATCAGTTTATTGTTACAGTAGTGTGCTTTTGCTTCTGTTTTAAAAGTGAGTGTTGAGAGGTTGCCATGTCTTTAAATAAACTTCGTGTTTCGTACAATACTAGCCCACCTAGTGTTGCAAGTGGTCATAGTTTGATTGATTTGTTTGCTTTAAGAGAGTTTACTTTCTGGTTTGTCATGAACAAGATTAGACATTTGCTAGACATCTGTGTTTTATAAGAGATATTTATCAACTCTCAACACTTACAGTATAAATAAAGATATTTATGGCCCATTGACCTTCGGTCGGGCGTTTAAACATGATAGATTGGTTCAGCAGTTTTTACGTCAACTGGAGTGAGAAGCTCAGTATAGATTTTACTCGGTGTTGGTCAGTCATGTAAATATTTTTATAATTAGTGTATTCTTGTGTATGTATGAAATGAACAATAATAGTGGGAGCTTAGAGTCTAAAACAAACTTCAAACCATAAGTAACATTTGTATTTACTAATTATGAAAACATATAATAATCAATTAATAAACAGTAAACTAACTAAGGTAAAAAATAAAGAATAAAAACATTTCACCCATATACAAAAAAAATATAGTATTTAGTACTTTTTATGAGTGAGAATATTTTTGTAATGAAATACAATAGATTGAAGCTAGGAATTAATTCGTACCTGCTAGTGTCCATGCCACGTATTTAGTAAGATCTGCAATGGATTAACTGCTACTAATTATAAGTTTTATAAGTCCATTATCCCTAAATTCAGTCTTTCTTCAGAGTGTTTAACATAGACCACTGACACGATTAGTGGGGTAGACAGAAAAGAAAGCTGGACTCTTTTGACTGAAAAGGTATTTCACAACTTTTATATTTAAAAGTTTTGGTTAATTTGAATATTTTTGCCAGTATCTTCAGCATCGCATTACTCAAGTTCTACTGTAGTTGAAAACATAAAAGGTATGCTATTGCTTTCCAATACCACCAGTAAAATTAAATGTTTAGAACAAGGTATCATACATTCATTCAAATGTTTTCATCATAGTTGTTAAACATTCTCTTAGATGCATGGAGCAAAACCTGCTCTGATATCAAAGTACTTCTAGATATAAAATTTGCAAGAAGAGCATGGTACAAGATGCTACTATCAAAAATTGCTTTAAGAAAGTTTGGTTTTCTATCAATAAAAGTAAACAAGACTATCTGCCAGAGGAAAATAAGATGGAAGTTCGACCTAACAATATGGAATGGAACAGGCTTGTGTTTCTCAAAACTATTGGTAATATAAAGATATTGCCAACCTTTAAAGACTTCATACAAATTGGTGATGTTACTACCATTGGAATATATACCAATGATGAAAAATCCTTCAGAATTGTGTGTGGGTGCATGTAGTGATGAGAGTGATAATGGAGATGAAGCCAATTTATCACAGATTTTAGAAACAAAAGTAGAAAACATTTCAAGGAAGCAAGAAGAAGCTTTAAATTCACTAAACACACCACACAAGTTTCTTGAATACGCCATAATATTTGATAAAAACCAAATTTAATAAAATTTACAAACTAGGAAAAAATACACAAAATGTAAAAGTATAAAATAAAAAATTGACTGATTTTTCAATTACTTCTAATAACTCACACTCTCCTGATATATATTTTGTACAAATTTTCAGTCGTAAATACGATACATTTTTGTTTGTACAATCAAGTTCCAAATTTGGGAGGTCTAATGTCATATTCAAACTGAGTGTTGAAGTTTAGAGCTTTGGTACTGAGCCAATTTTCCCATAGCGTATACTTCTCAAAGTTTTATTTTTCTTTCGCCCCCATGTGGTTGTCATCAAAACCCTCCACTGCACAACCTTAAATTGTTGCCATGATTATCAAGGAATATTGTAAATAACGCATTAGGATTGAAAATTAATGAAAATATTAATATAAACAAACAAAATTGATTAAAGGTATCAAAACCTTGCTTCCCAAAATTGACAATGTGAAAGGAAGGCGAAAAGAAACTACTACACAATGCAAGCAACGAAAAAAAAAGAGTAAAGCACAAAAATAATAGTCCAACACCATACATAGAAAGGAAAGTAGAAAATTGCAAGGAAATTCGCTTTCTATTTTGCCACTTGATTTCATTATTATGATATATGTATGTATATACATTTATATATACATATATATATATATATATATATATATATATATATATATATATATATATATCGCAATATGTATTAATAAAGAACTAAGTCAAAATACAAATACAAGAATTATAATTGAATTTATTATATATATTTCTATTAATTGTAATTAAAAAATAAAAAGATATTAAAATAATTTTTTTTTAAATTTAAAGTAGGAATTGACTTGAAAAAAAAATTGTATAGTATTTGTTATTAAGAAAAACTGAAATAATATAAGGTTGTGCGTTTACTTTTTCTAATTATTTTTTTATATAGGCTAATGACAGATCAAAGACAATTTTGCTTTTTTACACTCAATGTTTCGAATTTATTTCCAAAATTTTTTTTCAAGAGCTCAATTTCAATTAAACAATTATACAACCTAACTTACTGTTTATAAAGTACATAACATTATATAAAACATAATAAAATTCAACAAATTATAAAACTCTTTGGTAAATATCCATTTACAAGTCAAATTTTTTCCATCACAATAAAACAGACAAATCACAGATACATACAACTAACACATCTACTATTAATAGGGTAATTCCGGGATAGATGGCCATACGGGAGAGATGGCCAATGCCTGTAGTTTTTACACTATTCGTTGTAGAGCGCTGCTGGTCAGTTAACATGTGATTTAGAGTAGTTTAGATCTAACTCCATACTGGTATGTAGGTTTTGTTTACGTTTGCGTCCACCATGATTGATGACGCGCTATGGCTGTCTCTACCGGCCGATCGGGAGAGACGGCCATACCATCATTGGGATAGATGGCCATCCCATAAACGTGCTATATATATTAAATTTTAACAGTATCGTTATGTTTTTAGATGCCAAATTAGTACATTCTAAAGGACGGTTCTTCTAAAGGAAGAAGAAGATCTTAAAAATGATATCAATAAAGTAAATAATAATGGTTATTCTGTGAGAAGAGCTTCTATGGAGTTTAACATTCCAATGAAAACTCTTGAGAGAAAATTAAAAACTGGCTGTGACTCCAAAATTCCAATGGGTCCTAGTTCATGTTTGGGCACAGCTAATGAGTTGCAACTTGACAACCACATAAAGAAAATGCAAGCTCATGGATTTCCTTTAACAAGAAACTGTGATCGAAGCCTAGCTTATGATTTTGCTGTGAACCTTGGTATGAAATAAATTTAATAACGAAAAAGGTAAGGCAGGTTACGATTGGTTACAACTGCTCTTGTTTCGACATCCAGATCTAAGTGTGCGAAAATCTGAAGGGGTATCTTTGGCTAGAGTACAGGGAATGAATCATGATGAAGTGAAGGAATAGGTCTGGATAAAGAAGGTGAAGTTATGTCAGACAGTTCAGACGAATCATATGTAGTTTAGTACAAAGAAGACTCAAGTGACGGACTTCTTGAAGAAGAAGAAGAAGAGTGTGTTGGATGCGGGGAAGACTATTCAGAAACAAATAAAATCTGTGATTGGATTCAGTGAGGTGCAAGCGTTGGTTACACGAATCCTGCATATCATATGTTGATTTGTCATCGATGTGGAAACGCAATTTTGAAAAAAATGAATCTAAGGCTAAAGTAACCAACTGAATAATTCAAGATATTTCATTATTTTCTATATAAAACCAGTAGGCCTATGTCCTAACAAGTTAATAAAAAATTAAGTACTAAAGAATAATTTTTACAAATGAGGTTTTGTTTAATTTATAATTTAACTATAATTGTTATCTTTGTAATAGGCTATCATTTTACATTAATTTATTCCATTAAACATGTTTAAAGTGTTATAGAATGTTATTATATTTTTCTCTTTATTTTTAAGTGTTTTTACCGATGGCCATCTATGCCTTACATGTATGGCCATCTAACCCTGATCCTCGGGTGAGATGGCCAAGTGCTACACATTTTTAAAATATTTTTAGCTGGTATGACATTTGGTATATCTTTGTAAAATACATGGAATTTTTATTTTTATGGACTGAAGAGGCAATTTATTGAAGATTTCAGGATGTTCTTATATATTTAGGTTGTGAAAATGGGTTTTGAAAAAATCATGGCCATCTATCCCGGTCTTACCCGAATATAGTCAACATTTTAAATTTTGAAAAACACACAATCATTCTAATTTATATACAGTACATTACCTCGAGTGACCAAAAAACCTACAAAATTGTCTGTGATTTGTCACTAGCCTATATAAAAACTAATAGTTATTAACAGACATTAATTAGAAATATTTTTCACGTAAAATTCTAAGGAATGATACATGTAACAATCACATGTTTCTCGCTATATTTTATCAGTCTTTTTTATAAACCTCTTTATGTAAGAATGCCATTTCTGTATATCTAAGCTAGAAGTTGGGTAGTGAGAAACCTCCAGAAGCAAAGAAAATATTTTGGTCCCTTGAAATTTCTCTCATCGCAGTCTGACTTTCAATGATTAAAAACTGATTCAGTGAGTAACTTAAGCCAATGTGGTTTCTTTAACCACATTTCAGTAAGTTAGCATTTACTCCTAATAAAAATAAAATTATACGAAAAAACTCTCCAATTAGAAAATTTAATAAGTAAAATTTCTTCAAACCTCGGATAGATATATATATATATGACTGTTCACATTTTTCATTTTATCATTCTTAATATTAAATTTACCATAATTTACCAAAATTTTGAAAGGCAAATCTGAAATTATTTAACCAACTTTAAACAAATAAATTGACAGTTATAATAAATCTGTTTTCAGCATTTGCTCCATTAATAAGCAAATACAGTCGGCGCCGCTTATTGTGATCATATTTGTCAGAAGCATATTTGATAACAATAACCGAACGATAACAATAACCGAACGCCTAATCACGATGTAGTCTACAGCCGTACTGCATTGAACTCACTGTATTATTGCCACAACTGTTTGTTCTGAACGATCCTACCTTTAAGCCTATCATTACATCAAGTAATTCTAATTCTGTAACACTATAATTAAACTGTACTTACCAAATTTCGATGCTATTACGGACAGTTTTATGTACAGTAGTAGAATATCTGTAATTTAGTTTTCTACTTGTTAAAATTAGTGGGCATATTTCATGTCAGTTTATTTTATTCGACTGTAGATTTTTTTTAAACACTGAATCTAGCATAATTGAAAAACATACAGTATATAGAACTACGTAAAACACTTGATCAAAACATTTTAACACATAAAACTTCATTATAAAACACTTCAATCTTATTTACACTTCAAATTTACATTTACTTTTTCTCGAAGAATTCCTCTATATGTGACTGTCTGTAGTCTTCTCGTAAAATATTGTTTATAAATTGTTCATATTCATAATGTTTGTTGAAATTTTCTGCTTTTTGTTGAACAAACTGCCTTAGAATCTCAAAAGCTTGGTGAACTTCCTGCTTAGATCTTTGCGGTACACATTTATCATTTTCATCATCATCAGTGCCTTCTTCTTCTTCAGTAACTTTTGATGTTGAAGCAACTACCTCACAAATGTCGTCTTCAGTCATTTCCGCTGCTGTTTCAATACTATCGTCAACTTCCATCCACTCAGTATATTCTTTTAAGGACAAATCGAAAGGCTTCAAGTTTTCTTCAGAGTCTTCCTCAGATGTAGCTTGCTCTCGATTTTCTTCAACAAAAAAACCACCTTTTCTAAAGCAATTTTTCACAGTTTTTTCAGAAACTTCATTCCAAGATTTTGCTATCAGATGAATAGCATCGAGTAAAGAAGTTTTTTTAGCCAATTCATTTGAGGTAAGGGTTTGAAATTCATCCATATTTTCTATAATTCTAGCACTCATCTCTCGTCGATAAAAACTTTTGAGATTTTTAATTATGTCTTGGTCACATGGCTGAATAATTGATGTAGTATTGGCCGGAAGGTAAATCACATTGATGTGTTTTAGCGTAGTGCTTATGTCATTATGTGCAGTGCAGTTGTCTAGTAGAAGAACAATGTTGCGTTTGAGGCTGGTATCCCAATTAGTCAGCCATTCATTAAAAATTTTTGATGTCATCCAAGCATTGGAGTTTGAATGATATTCAACCGGTAGCTTTTTGATACCTTGAAAACAACGTGGATTTTTAGATTTACCGATAATTAAGAGCTTTTCTTTATGACCAACCATGTTAACACAACACAAAACAGTTATTCTTTGTTTACATATTTTACAGCCGATAGCAATTTCATTTTTAAATAAGTAAGTATGTTCGGGTAAAGCACGATAATAAAGTCCTGTTTCATCTGCATTGTATATGCAACTAGGAGAATACTCGGCCAAAATCTTTGGCCATTCGTATTGTAACCAGTCCTCAGCTCCAACAAAATCAGCATTTCTTTTTTCATCACACGTTTTCTTGTAAACAATGTTTTCCCTTTTCTTCCATCGATTGAACCATCCATCTGTAGCTTTAAAATCCTGTTTTCCTATTTTTTTGGCAAGATCCTCAGATTTTAGACGCATTAGTGGGCCGTCAACTCGAGCATCTTTTTCGCGAACATTTTTAAACCACAATTTCAAAGCTGATTCCACTTGCGGATCCTTCCCAGAATGATGTCTTTTGTTGTCAACATTTGCATTACACTTTGATAATGACAAGATTTTTTTTGTTGTTGTTCAATATTTTACATAAGAGAAGTTGAGAAACGCCAAGTTGAGAAGCAGCGTTTCTTTGACTCATTTTTGGTAATTTACTGTACCTATCTAGAATATCAAGTTTTTGTTTAAGACTTAAATCGCGTAGTTTCTTTTGAGATTCGGACATTTGCTATACTGTCCTTTGAATCTTCAAGTGACACTAAACTCTACAAAACAAACGAAAAAGATCTTTAAAACTTAAGTTATGTAAAATCACACTGAAATACTGTAATAAACGTTCATAAAAATTCACTGTTAAAAAATACAGTAGGACTGTACTGTAAATGGCTCAGTAGTAACATCAACTAATGTTAACAAACAACTAAAGATGACTCAAGCGAGGCTAGGGTGTTTGCGTAAACAAAGAGTAAGGGAGACATTCTGAGAACTGTGCTAAGTGCTGAAACCATTATAAAGTATTTCTGTCATTCTAAAAATAAACATTCTATGAATTGTGTGTTGCACATGCTGTTTACACTACTTTGTAGACATTTTTACTTGGTCCATGCTAGTATACGTTGACGCATATGATTTTGAATGGCAAATTAAATGATAATAGTAAGCGAACAGATGATTACAATAAGCGGCCTAATTACAATGTATTAATATACGTCCGTGTTTGTTTTTCAATGAAACGATAACAATAACCGAATGATAACATTAACCGTGATCACAATAAGCGGCGCCGACTGTTTTATATCCCTTAATTGAAGAAGAGCACAAATTGGACTAATATTAATACCATTATATATTGAATCTTACTGCCATGAAACTCAATTCTATTTTCAAAAACTATTGAAAATTTATACAAGAAACTAAAACTATTTATACAAAATTATAAAGAATCTTACTTTATATTAATTGTCCTACTCTTATTTATTTGTTGATCCCATATTCACATGAACTACTGGTTTTCACTAAAAACACTTGTAAATAAGTTACAACTTGCCTGTAGTAGCACTTACTTATATTTGTTGAGGACGGCCGTTTCGGTAGATGTTACTTTAACTCAGTCTGAGTTGACAATGGAACATATCTCCTGAAATGGCCATCCTCAACAAATATAAATAAGTGCTACTATAGGCAAGTTGTAACATATTTACAGGTGTTTTTAGTCTTATTTATTGTTTTCAACATTATAATAGGACTACTTCCATATGTATTTACTGAATCTAGCATCCTGATATTTAAAATCAGACTAAATCTACCATTATGATTATCGTGATAACCTTTTGAAAAACAAATAAAATATTTTATCACCTAATTCTAATTGGAAATATCAATAATTCTAATACCATTTATAGTCTGTACTGAAACTGCAAAAAGTTCAAGCTCACCAGTATCACTAACAGTACAATTAGCTCCAAATAGTATTACTTATCTCTATTAGGAACTATAAGAGTGATTGATAATACTCTTGAATTTTGTAGTCAATTACATTTGCTTAAAAACTTAATTATCACTTTTACATTAGTTTATGACTATCCAAACTTTTGTAGTTTTTACAAATTTATAAAATTTAAAGTTCGGATAGTCATAAACTAATGTAAAAGTGATTATTAATAATAATATAATTCAAATACTGCTCAGAATAGCAGTATCAATAAATCATATTGATGTGTCAATTATCTTAGAAATATTATATTTTAGAGAAATTTAAATATTAAAAAAATGCCCATTACTTACACATTTATAGACCATGAGTTGACTATTGCTGCATCTAATACCCAACACCTTACAATAAAATAAATGAAATATCACTTATATAATCGGTTTGAACCTGACTAAAATTTGTGTCTTTAATGTGTAAACATAGATATTTATTGTGAAGAAATATTAGAGGTTACATATTTTAATAAATTAACTTTATTTAGAATTTTTAAATTTGAAAATATATATAAATGATAAGCTATCCTAGAAGAGCACTAATTTGTTTTTTTTAAAGGCAGCTTTTTCGAGAGATCTATTCCATTGTCAACTCAGATTGTAACTGTACTCTTGGTAGTTTTAGGTTGGGGTGGGGTAATGGAGGGTAGGATAGGGATTTTAGGTGATTTTTTGAGAATTTTACTGGTTATAATGTCAAAGAGTGCATGTAAGTTATAATGTAATTAAATATTTAGTATGTGCATTGGGTGAACCTTGAAAAATCTGTTTGTTTTATACTGTTTTGTTGCGTGGCATTGGTTATTTTTGTTTTACTTGTGTAGAATTTGTAGGTTTGATATTATTTATTATACTTTTGCTATTATTTGCGACCAGACTCTTTGTTAAGTAAAGGTTGTTAAATTTGAGGCTGAAGAAGTTGTAAGATGAAAACGTTTCCTCCAAGTGTAAGTTAACAATCTGACAATCTTTAGTTAACAAAAAATCTGTTCGCAAATAATAGCAAAAGTGTAATAAGTAATTAACAAAATGCTTGTCATAAACAGCTACAAGATTTTGATATTTGATATTATCTTTGTCTAATAGTGGATATGAGGTGTTTGGCAAAGTTCAATTGAGTGTTTTTGTTTGAAACTATTTTAGTGTGATCTTAGTAGAGCACGCTGGCATATATACAAAATAAATTATAATTTGTGCCCCAATTTCTATACAGACCATACTGTAAGGTCATTTAAAACACAACTGAACGGTATAAAATATACAAACATTTCAAGCTGGAAAACATTGTACTTTGAAAAGAAAGCTTCCTTTGTCGATAATTTAATAAGGAATCAAGACACACTACACCATTGCTTTATCAACTAAACTTAAAACCTGCCAACACTATTGGACATGTTTTTAATAATAGAAATCATACAGGAAACAAAAAATAAATGTTGGTGTTCAAATAAGTACAACAAAATTTTCAACAATTTCAAACAGTTTCAACAAAATTCAAAACAAGATGCACTACTTCACTACAAGCCCACTTACATTTATCTATTATTTTTAACCTCGCTAGTACTAAATTCACAAAAGAAAAGATGGATCTAATAAACAAAAACATAAACTACAACCTACAATACAAATTAAGCAACACAACCTACAAAAGCATTGTACTTTAAAACCAAAACCTCCAATTAGGAAACCAACTCCTAAGATTACAACTCGTTCCGACATCAAACAAAAAAATGTAACTTTCTGCAAAAATTCATAAATCAATATCCTTCATCATGACCAATTGTAAACCAGAATGTCTGGCACATAAACTAGCAAAATACATTGACAAAATAATCAGATAACTCATTAACCTCAATGAATTATAAAAGGAACCAAAATACAACTTTTTTTTATGAACTGCCATAATTTTTTGTAGAGAAATCTCATTATCTGAATTTATGGATTCGAATATACATCAAAAGATTTTAAGTAATAAGATTTAAAGCTTCAGCAATAATTTCTTTGAAGCTGCCAGAATTTATCTCCTACTAATAACATCATTTAACTTCCCTTTTTATTACAAAGTGCCTATAAATAATAATTAAAAAGTCAATTACCTTATCAATGTCAATTTTCATAGAAATATTTCATGTTTGGATGTAATTAGTATACACTTTTCTTTGTAACAGTCTCTTTAAAACAATTGTGTAACATTTTATTGGTAATAATTAAGACAACCAAAACTTTATTCAGTAGGAAGTGATTTTGCATATGCTCTAAGTGTTTTGTATATGATTTTGTTCTCAAACATTTAAATTTTTAGTGTGTTAGTGGTATATTTTGTTTGTTCTCATGTTCCTTAGAATTGTCTAGATCGCCAGCTAAAATTATTTTGACGTATCAGAGTATTCTGAATTCAATGTAAATACAACAAAATCACATAGCTAGCTTTTATATACTACATGTAGGTAACTTACTTGACTGCATATATACCAAGACAAATCGCACACTTATTTTACTTATAACAAAACCAAACATACACATAAAAAACAAACAACACTAGAGTATTGTCTTCTATATAAACTGTAGAGTCACAAAAACTAACCTGAAAACCTTTTTGTGAAAAATCACTTCCAAAACCCCATAATTTTATAATCTAATACAATAATATACATTTGAAGTAGATAAGCATAGGGTCACAGTCTATGTTTTCATTGAAGAATAAGGAATTACTAAATCAGAAACATACACTCAGATACATATTAACAATTTTGTATTTTTGGTCAAGGTAAATAATTGAAAATATAGTGATCAAATTCAATTTTTTTTTAATTTCACAGATGGTACTCAATAAAACGTTCTTAAGAAGTAAAAGTTGCAAAACTTCATTACTCCTTAAAAATTGGCATACATAATGGTTTTTGTAAACATAACCTCACTTACATACATAACACTGTAAGAAATATTTCTATCCATATAGTTGCAATCTGTTTCACACCATTACATATAAACTGCGTTAGAGCTTAGGACGTAAAGAATCTAGTTAGGATAGATTTGGTTATGAAAAAAAGAACGAGGTGTAAACTTGCTGCATATAAATGGTATCATTTGTGAACAGAGTGCCTATTGCAGACCATAAAATACTTTTTGAGTTTTTACAGAGCATTGTACAGAAGCAAAATAAAGATGCACTACAAGGTAAAAGGTATTTATGTCCTTTCCCAATGTTATGAATATTGGCAAACAAAATTATACCGTGTGATGCAGAACGTCATCACAATACAGAAGTATTAAACACTTCTGCTAACACCCCAAATATTACAAGCTTTGAAAAAGGCACATATATATACACTTGCAAATTCAAGGTTTTTCATTTTTTTTTTTTTTAGATAGAATCTTGTAAATTAAACTTGCTGGTGGGACCACTAAAATTATAAATTTTTTAAAAACTTAATTTTTACTAAAGCACCTTGAACATCACGCGCATGAGATGGATGTATGACAACGGTAAATATGCAGTAATGTTACTGTGAATGATGGCCTTAAGTATTCAATAACTGGGAAATTCAAGAGAAACAAATTACATCTCCATGGAACCTTAAATAAGCCCTTAGACGATCAATATATTCCACAATATTTTGTGCAATAACATTATTTGGCAACCCATACGTGCAAATTATTTCACATTTGGATTGTGCTTTCAATATGTGGAATAATAAGATGAATACAATTTGTATAGCTTTAGCATTATTTGTAACTTCAAAAATGAAGGAAAGAAAGAAATGCAAGTGTATGAGGGAATTGTTTAAAGAAAGAAATAAGTAATCATGAAAATATGTTAAGTAGACTAAGAATTAGTAAACCAAGTGATTTTCAAAATGTCTTCCAACTAGATAGTACATTATTTGATGAACTACTGAGAATGGTTACACCTGAAATTTAAGAAAAACGTACTACAATGTGACAAACTATCTACGAATTCGTATCTCAACACAATTAATGTTCATCCATACAACAGAAGCTAATCCTACTCTAAACTTAGACAACACCCAACGTCGTAGTTTACCTGATATTCCCTTATCCACTGAATCACTTTTTACATCTAACCAACCTTCAATATCATTACCTTCAAGTCCTCGAAGACGAAGTGCACATCTGCCAGATAGAATGTAATATAACATAGAGCTAACAAATCGTATCGTGGTCGATTCTTTTCTTAAGGAGGGAAGATTGTTATGTATTGCGAATTTTTGCAGGTATTCATATTGCATATTATGTTATTTACTTTATCAATTTCTTATATTATAATTGAATATATTATAAATGACAAGTAATAAGTATCTCTTAAACATCAATCAGACTACATTATGTAAACTAAGAGTGACCAAGTCATATTAGTAACTTTCTGATGGCCTTTTATGTTAACTTAAAGATGTCATTAGTTGTTTTCCATGCAACATGTAGCCTTATTCTAGAATACTCGATTTATCACTGAGAAATGTCCAAGTAAACTGAATAAGTTATATATATACCCCAACAAAGGCAGAGAGCCAGTCTTGTTCCAGTTTTATCGTACATCAGTTTTGGTCATTCTTTTCTCTTTTGAACTCCTGTGCAATATAGGTGCACAAATACAATATTTCAGTGGCGATTTGGACTATACTTTGTTGGGAGGACACCACGACACATCGCAATCACATAGAGAATGACGGACCACAGCGATTTCAACTTCATACCTACTTAACAAGACGAACGACAACGCTCAAGTCTCCTACACCAGCGAGGGAACATCACACCATCTGGATGATTTGAGGTCTGTTTCTGTGAGTAAAAGACTGGTTGCAGTACAATTAATGCACTTTTTTTAAGATTTATTATATCTATCTTTCAAGTATTCATATATTGTAGGAAACAATATACTTCTCATACAAGTGTGTAGCTATTAGGTAATGAAACATATTTCATATAAGTTTATGAAATATATTTCATTTAGCCTAAATCTTGTAGAGCTTAATAGTGATTCAAAAGTAAGACGTAGCTATATTAAAATTTAAAAATATATTGATATAATTAGGGATTCAGTTTGCATTAATGTCTTTATTATCTATTATTGCAAAACATATATCATTACCAAAATGACATCTCCAATAACAACAACACACGTGTCAGACACAATAAAACTAGAATCGCTAATTAACATGATACCAAAATTTGACGGTAATCGATTAACATTTTATGATTTCACTGACAATTGTGACCTTGCACAATCATTAGTACAAGACAATAGTAAGGATAAGTATATATTATTGACATTTATTAAAAGCAAAATTTTGGGACATCACAGAGTTCACATTAGAAATAAGAAATTCCATTCATGGGAAGGCCTAAGATTACACCTTATCGAAACATATTCCGACAAACGATCTCATGCACAGTGGCAACTCGAACTAAGTCTATGTAGGCAATCTCATAACCAACCCGTATCAGCTTATGCACATAAGATAGACAATTTTTCGGTCAGATTAACAAATAGCGTTGACTCTACACTAACAACCCTTGAAAGACAAGCTAACGTAAAATTGTTACGGAAACAAGCCTTAAATATTTATTTTGACAGGACTTCAAAAAGATATAAATTTAATCATAAAGACCCAAAGACCACAAACACTTGAAGACGCAATTAGTTTAGCACAAGCTGAGGAAAGAGAACAAAAAGCAAGACACAAACTTGACTCTTTTTCACGCAGACCGTTACATAAAACTTCAAATATAACATCTACTTCGCGAGAGCAAAATACACCTAAAAGATATACTGTAAATGTCCAAACTCCAAAGCAATTTAAATACTGTAAACAATCAGGACACAGCATAGAGGAATGCCGTGCTTTCTTTTATAAACAGCAATTCCAAAAACAGTCGCAACAGTCGAAAAAAATATTTCAACCAAATCAATGGGCTGCTTCAAATCGACAGAATTTTATAAATCAATCGCAATATAAAACATCTTTTGATAACCCACAAAGGCATTATCAACAACAAAATCAACGTGATCAACGAAACACCACTTTTCCTATAACACGAAACTATCCAATAAAATATTATTATAATGAACAAAACCAAAACGATGATATTTCAAAAAACGAGTAAACCTCCCAGGTAACTATCATGCTCAGGGAGAACATTGGACTAAAACCGGCAGACAAAGCAATCAAATTACACATACAATAGGAAGTACAAATATTGATGAGTTCAATAATATTTTTTATGTTCATTTACCGATTCAACGAGTAGACATTATAAAAGAATTGTATTTCTTGTAGATACTGGAAGCACTATAACTTCGATTCTTCAATCCAAAATACGTTATCAAGACTTAATAAACGTTCAAAATACCATTACTGTACAAGGCATTACTCATGATCCACTACATATAGTAGGAACATGCGATTTAAAAATTCTTGTAAATCATGAGGCTTTAATTCATTATTTTACAGTAGTTGATGACAAAACAACTTCTTTAACATCTGACGGTGTTCTAGGGAATGATTTCTTACGAACGCATAATTGCCAAATAGACTATAATACAAACACACTTCTTATAAATAACAAACACGTTCTGCACTTAGAATCAGAAGGAACACAACCTCATGTACCAACTGTTTTAATGCCAAGAACTGAAACCGTCATAGTCATAAATATTTCCAAAACTAATCCCGAACTCCAGCAAGGCATATTACCAAAAAAACAAAACTCATAGATGGAATTTATTTAACATCTTCAATAGTGGAAGTTAATTCAGATTCTACAGCATTAACGACAGTACTTAACACTACTGACGATAGATATTTTCTTCAAAATATTAAATTAGCAACAGAACCACTACCAATATTTGAACAATCAACAAATAAAAACAGTTTTGAAGGCAACATAAGAACAAAATCTTTTGCCCTAGGCCGGATCGAACGGTTAAATGCCTTGTTACGATTTTACCACTTAAATTCAGAAGAAAAGGAATCAATATTACAAATTTGTGTAGAGTTTAATTTTATATGTCTATTAGATGGTGACAAAATACCTGATACCAACATAATTGAACACAAAATAATTAAATTTTTTTTTTTAATTTTCCTGGTGAAAAACCTGTTGTGGTTATCATAGCCAAAACACGAAATAAAAAAGTAACAGACACTCCAATAGCAACAAAAACATATAGATACCCAGAAGCACTTAAGGGACGAGGTTCATAAACAAATCAATGATATGTTGAATCAAAATATTATCTGCGACTCTACTTCCCCATGGTCAGCTCCATTATGGATTGTACCTAAAAAAATTGATGCATCAGGAAAACAGAAATGGCACATCGTAATTTATTATTGTGGTTTAAATGCACATACAATATATTACGCATTTCCTTTACCAAATATTAATGAAATTTTGGATCAATTAGGACATGCAAAATGCTTCAGTGGTTTAGCCTGCTATTCAGGCTTCCACAGTATTAAAATGAAACCGGAAGATGCTCCTAAAACAGCTTTTTCTGTTTAGGTCATTATCAATTTAATAGAGTACCATTTGGACACAAAAATGCACCCACTACATTTCAACGACTCATGAATACAGTACTTTCAGGTTTACAAGGCAATAAATGTTTTGTTTACATGGATGATATTGTAATTTACAGCTCAGACTTAAATAACCATAATGAAAAATTAAAGGAAGTTTTAGGACTATTACAACATAGTAATTTACGATTATAGCCAGACAAATGTGAATTCTTAAGGAAAGAAGTAATATTTTTAGGTCATAAAATAACGGAACATGGTGTGAAACCAAACCCAGATCGAATTACAACAGTAAGCAATTTTCCAATCCCTGAAAATGTAAAGGAAGTTCAAACATATCTAGGACTTTGTAATTATTATAGACATTTTATAAACCACTTTGCATTAATCGTAAAACCACTGTCTTAGTTAACTAAAAAACACATACCATTCTAATGGACAGAAAAGGAACAAATAGCTTTTGAAACACAACAAAAATTGGCATCAGAACCAATTTTACAATATCCAGATTTTACCAAATCTTTTTTTTTTTGACAACAGACGCATCATTGAATGCTATTTCCGGAGTCTTATCACAAGGAGAATTACCAAATAATTTACCTGTAGCTTTCTCTTCAGGAGTTTTAAATTCAGCAGAACCATAATATGCAACGATTGAAAAGGAGTTATTAGCCATTACTTGGACAACTAAACATTTTCGACCCTACCTTTATGGAAGAAAGTTTATAATATATACAGATCATAAATATCTCACATATTTATTTAATGTAAAAGATCCTGGTTGTTGACTAATAAAATTTAGACTTAAATTGGAAGAATATAATTACATAATTAAATATAAGCCAGGAAAGCATAACACGAATGCAGATGCTTTAAGTAGAAGTCTGCCTAAAGTTATTGATACTCCTGAGATGTCAACACTTCTGAAACCCCTCCTTCATGCTATAATCAAAATGTTTAATCAGAATAAAACTTTAACCTATGACATCTTCCTACAAGATTATCAATCAAAGTTAATCATAAATTCAAACATACTAGTAGTGAATGATAATATTTTACATAATAAAGATAACATTGGAATAACTATTCCTGAAGATCTAACAATTTTACCCAATACGCTTTGTTATCAGTTACAAAACGGAACAAACCATTTATCACAATTACACAAACTTCGACCCCAGATAGGAGATATAGCAATAATACCGTTTAGCAACAAAACACTTGTTTATCTCATTACAAAACTAACTGTAACAGATAAAATACAATATAAGGACTTATTTTCGACATTGTTGACGTTAAAGCATTGTTTACAAAAAGAACACATCAGCTCAATAACTTTACCTAGACTTGGAACAAGAGATGAATTATTTTATCCCAAAGTACAGGCAATGCTACGATACATATTCCTATAAACTAACATACAAATCAATATATGTTAAATAATCAACTATTTCCACAACCAGAAGACATCCCAACAATAATAGAAGAATTTAATTCTTCCCCACATAGTGGACACTTTGGAATTCATAAAACGTACAAAAAAACTTAAACAATATTATTATTATTATTGGCTGATTATGAAACACGATATACAAACCTACATTCAAACATGTATCTCATGCCAGCAGAATAAATTGATAAGAAAATAAATAAACAACCAATGACAATAACGGATACAGTAAGACAAAGTTTTGAAAAAATAGCATTAGACATTGTAGGACCTCTTACAGTGACAGAATTAGGTGATAGTTATTTACTTACCATTCAAGACAACCTTACCAAATTTTCTCAAGAATATCCAATACCGAATCAAGAAACAGAAACTGTAGCAAGAACATTTGTGAATAACTTTATATGTAACTTTGGACTACCGCAAGACTTTTTATCAGACCAAGGAACCAACTTTACATCCAATTTGTTCATCTAAATTGTTTAAACTAAAGCATGTACAAACAGCAGCTTATCATCCAGAATCAAATGGTGCTCTCGAATGCACCCACCATACCTTAATAGAATATCTACAGCATTACATAAACAAGAAACAAACAGATTGGGATCAATGGATACCTATGGCAATATTTGCATAAAACACTACACTACACCACATTCAACAACAAAATGCACACCACATAAACTAGAATATGGATTTCCCCCAAGATTACCCACATCAATAATACAAACCCCCGAGTTTCGCTATACTTATGATGATTACATATCAGATTTAAAAATAAAACTAAACACATCATATAAAACAGCAAAGGAAAACATCAAACATACAAAGGAAAATAGTAAACAATATTATGACAGGAATACACATACTAAAGATTATAATATCGGTGATTTAGTTTATTTGCTAAACGAAACGTCACAACCATTCACATCAAAGAAGTTAAATCCCCCATATGCAGGACCTTATGAAATAATATCAATTGGCTCTCCTGTAAATGTAACCTTGAAATACAGATGTATAATAGATGACATGTGAAAGTACATAAAAATAGAATTAAATATGCATATGTTCCAGGATACTGTTCACCATGAATATAACAGCAGACTTTGATACTGCATGCAATGGATGCTACACCATTAATCCTCTGGATACATCACCAGGCATATATTACGAGAATATAGGTAAAATAAAATTCTATTCACATACATGGAAATTAATAACCTACTTTAATATCACTGCATTAGAAACGAAACTTTACATTTTTGAAAGAATATTACAACCAACAATACAACTATGTCAAGAATCATCATTACGCCAGCAAACAATTTGTATAACACCAGTTAATATACTACTACAGTTAGAATCAACCATAATAGAGCAAGATGCTACATTCAAAATTCTAGTAGGAGATACAACTCAATATAGAACAAAAAGAGGACTGTTCAAACGCAATAGGAAAGATATTTAAAGTCATGATTGGAACATGCGGTGACGGTTTTAAAATCAGGTTATCGATAGTATCAAAGAGTGTGTGTGACTTGTATTGTGTTTATTCGTTTATTATGTTTGTACTTTGTGTTTTTGTGTGTCTGTAAATTTCATATTGTTCTAGTGTGTTGAGATGTGGTCCTTTTTTGTTGTGTAGGATCAAAGTACAAACATATTAAATGAACAAACACAATATAAATCATACATACTCTTTGATACTATCGATAACCTACCTTTAAAACCGTCACCGCTTGACCCAACATCTCCAAGCAGAAGACACTGATGAGGATCGGCACATAGCGATCAAAAACATTCTGTCTCAGTAAGTTTTAACAAATTCACTAAATTTAAAGTTCGGATAGTCATAAACTATTGTTTAAGTGATAATAAGATTCACCGAACGTAAAGGACTACAAAATTCAATAATACTTATATGTTTATTAAACCTAGTACAAAATATTTGGCTATCAGAAACAATAAATTGAATTATTCTCCTGTAACTTCGATTACAAATTGTAAATAAATTTAGAATTATACTTATATATGTTTAAGAGAAACCCCTTTGTTTTATGCTCAAAAACATTGTGAAAGTGAATTATATTTAAGTCTTCAAAAACTTGTGATGTTAGGATTACTAATTTCATAGATACTGAAATTTGACACAAATGTAGTAATGTTAATCAATGGATATATATTATCAGTGAAAAAAGTCATATTACAATAGATTTACCATTGATTATACTTGGTTTATATTGTACTATTGATTACTACGATTACTACGAGTACTATGATTATGTATTGTACTAATACGACCATACACAGCTCCTCAAACCACCCACATCAACATAAACTAGCTGCCTACAACACCATGATATATCGCCCGCTTAAAACACCGTTAGAGAAAAAAGAACACTACCAGGAATTAAACACCATAAAATATATAGCACAAACGAACGGATACAACCCAACAATGATTGACAAATTATACAACCGCCTAAAAAATAAACATAATAACCCAAATACAAACACACAAGATGACAAACCCATAAAATACTTATCAATACCATACAGATCATCCAAAACCCACACACTACGAAAATACAACTACAAAATAGAATACTCCACACACAACACTCTCAACAAACAAATTAAACCCAACAACAAAATCAACGACATTTACAACACCACTGGAATTTACAAACTAACTTGTAGTTTGTTCCCCAGTTTTTACATAGGCCAAACAGGGAGGTCATTCTACACACGCTACCAAGAATATATAAGAGCACTAAAAAACAATAACTACCAATCAAACTTTGCCGATCATCTCAACTCCACAAAACATGACTACATAGACATAACATCTAACCTACAAATTCTTCATAAACAACACAGAAATAACCAACGCTACACAACCGAACAATACGAAATATACATGCACTTCAAACTACAGCCTACACACATACTCAATACACAATTACATTACAACTCACACACACATTTTGACATCATAACTCCTAATACACACATAATACACCCACACCACCAAAATATCCCACCCCCACCCTATCCTATGTAAATCTTGAGATCAGTTACGGTCTGAGTTGACAAAGGGACACATCTCCCGAAACGGCTGTCCTCAACAAGCAAAGTAAGTGCTACTATAGGCAAGTTTAAAACATTTAAAAGTGTTTAGGGACTTACTTTTTGATAATTAGGAGGGCTCTCTTTCATACTAATATATGTTTAAGTGTTTTAGGGTTGCAGTAATGAACAAAATCACATGCAACAACCGCCTAACTTTTATATAGGACAAAAAGATAGTTGACCAAACGATACAAGGAACATATAAAATACATCAAAAACCCCTCAACCCAAATTAAACTACACCATACACAAAAAAGGACATACTATACACCAACAGCACCATTGACACAAACCTAGAAATTATAAATGTCATCAGAAAAAAACAATGACTAAACACAATGGAAAATTTAGAAATATACAAATGCCACAACAAACCAGCCTCAACATATAATGATAAAACTCACAAACGCTACATTCAAACACATAAAAATTACTCTCAGAAAAAAAACACATCGCAGAATATCAAAACACCAGACATTAACGGTGACACATCACACTTGAGGCAAGTCTTTTCTGTGACTCACACTACTAACTAGCCAACTAGGAAAAGCGTTTGTTTGTCTGCTAAGAAATATCAACAAGTAATGTTTTTTTATCCCTGACAGACCACTCTCTGTATTTAGACATATTAGCCCACCTATACATTCCAGAGATAATATACACATGATAATAATTAACAAATGACGCTTTAAAACACTAATAACAAATGTTTTGTTACGTCATTATGTCAAAACGATGTTACAAGTCTAATAGCAACTCTAGGTTATGAAAAAAATGAGTGGTTAATTTGCAAGAACATAATCACAATAGAGAAATAGTTTTTTGCTTTTAAATTATATATATATATATATATATATATATATATATAGAATATCAAATGTGTTTTCCTGTTAGAATATTTTTAAGATCAAATAATACACACAAATACAGGAATATTTAATTTATTGAACAATAAACTCTAAGCCTTTCGTTGGCTTACATTACCAACATCTTCAGGAGTTACAATATTAAGAATGATAAAACAAACTGTCAAACAAACATGAAGCTACTAGATAAAGCAATACACAGTTGCCAAATCTATTACAATATTGCCAAACCTACTCCACTGCTGCCACAACATTATATATATTGAACAAAGTATGGTATTTAGAACGTATTTGAATTTGTTCATCTATTAATTTGTTATTAATATTATGTTTGTAAATTTCAAATGCTTCACATACGTTCATTTTTAACCCTTTATTTACTTCTTTTATAATTTTCATATTATTTATATTAGGAAACATATGATTATTATTAATACAATGTGTTGCGAAATTAGACTTATATATATTTGGTTTTAAAAAAGCATTAAAATGTTCTTTATACCTTTCTTTTAATTTTTTCTTTGTTTGTCCTATATAAACCTTATTACAAAATTCACATTCTAATTTATATACTCCATTTTTCTCATGTATAGGCCTACTATTTATATTATTATTATGGTTAATTATATTTATTATTCTATTATTGGTTCTATATGCAATTTTTATGTTTTTATTAGTAAATAATTTGGAAATATTTTTTATTTCAAAACCAGTGTAAGTAAAAGTACTCCATACAGTATTATTATTAACACTATTACTATTGTAATGAATATTATTTTTTATTTGTTTTTGTAAAATATTATAATTTAATTTATCTACAGTTTTCTTTTTGTAACCATTTTCTACGGCTATCTGGTATATTATGTTTTTTTCCCTCATTTTATTTTCATAGCTCATAGGAATTTTATTCATTCTGTAAAGAAGATTGTATAAAGCAGCCATTTTCTGATTATATGGATGGTTGGAATAATTAGGTATTATTTGATTGGTTAATGTAGGTTTACGATAAATCATATATTCTAAACTCGTTTCATTTCTAATAATTGTGATATCTAGGAAATTTATTTTACCATTATTTTCCATTTCATATGTAAAATCGATACTATTATTAATTTTATTTATTTCATCTAATATATTTATTAAATTAATATTATTATTATTTGATACATATAACCCATCATCCACATATCTAAACCAATGTCCATTTTTATCATACTTTTTTATAATTGCATTTATATTATTATCTATTTCTTGTAAAAATATTTCAGAAATTATACTGGATAAAGGGGAACCCATAGCTAAACCATCTTCCTGTCTATAAATTTTATTATTATATGAAAAATAGTTTTGATTTAATATTAATTTCAATGTATTAACAATTTCTAAAATTAATTTTTTATCTTTTTCATATTCAGAAATTTTAGATTTTATTATTTCAATAGTCTCTTTGATAGGAATGTTAGAATACATAT
The DNA here is from genome assembly GCA_036971475.1 of Prosapia bicincta. Taxonomy (NCBI): domain Eukaryota; kingdom Metazoa; phylum Arthropoda; class Insecta; order Hemiptera; family Cercopidae; genus Prosapia; species Prosapia bicincta. Next base: position 373,571,059 of record JBAIZL010000001.1, read on the forward strand.
TTTTAATATCAAAGGATATCAATTTCGTATTTTTATCTATATTAATATGATTTAAATGTTCAATAAGATTAATTGAATTATTAATAGTATAACTATTATTATGTTTTACTTTATCCTTAAGAATATTGGCTATAATTTTTGATATTTTGTAAGATGGAGCATTTATAAAATTTATCAAAGGTCTAATTGGCTTATCTATTTTGTGGAGTTTAATAAGTCCATTCATTATCGGAATTTTAGGATTATCATTTATATAATTATAAAAATTATTTTTATTAAATAATTTATAAGATGTGTTTATTATATTTTTTATTTCATTTTGAAATTTTCTAGTAGGATCTTTATCTAAAATACAAAATTTATTTTCATTTATATATTTTTCTGTTTTGGCAATATGTTCATTTTGATTAATTATAACAATAGCATTACTTTTGTCTGCTTTAACCGCAATTAAATTATTATATTGTAATTTTTGTTTAATATTAATAATTTCTGAATATTTTTTCTTGTATGAAACATTAACCTCACTGTTTTTAATAATTTTCTTTAATTCATAACTTGCTGCAATCCTAGTATCTTCCTGTATATTATCATCTAATTTACTAATAGCCAATTCAGTATCCATTATGACATTATTAATGTCTTTCATAATATTTCTCTTTAAGTTAACTTTATTATTTTCTAAAATTTTTAGTTCACTACTATTAAATGTAACTTGTGATAGATTAACTACATTAGGATGAAAACTATGATATTTAACTATAATTTCTTCATTTCTTTTATATTCAAATTTCAAATTCTCAAGTTTTTTATTTATATTGTTTATTTTTATAGTTCTAATCTGATTTACATGTGTTATTATTTTATTATATTTTTCTTCCCATTTCAAATTATGCATAAAATAAGCCAACCTTAAATGTAATTTATATAATTCATTTGTCAAAATATTTTTCTTTTTATATAAATTTTTTATTTCATTTTTCACCCATAATTTTTCTGCCTGTTTGCAAGTTTTTTGTGCAGTAACACTTTTATTTCTAATTATAATTTTGGCATATTTTGGAATTATATGATTTATAATGCATTGCTTATTAAAATAAATATTGCAATTAACATTCATTAATTGGATTTTACATTTTTCAAACCTATTTAAATCTTTTGTTGAAGCAGCATTACAAATATTAGCAGAAAACATATTATAAATCAGTATAAAATCTAGTAAATTAACACACAATTAATAAACACAAAGTATAAAACAAAATACAATATAAAAGCAAGGAAAAAAAAAAAAATATAACCTAAACACACCACTTATACACAAACAAACCTTGTAAGGCAAATATGTAGAATATCAAATGTGTTTTCCTGTTAGAATATTTTTAAGATCAAATAATACACACTTAATACAGGAATATTTAATTTATTGAACAATAAACTCTAAGCCTTTCGTTGGCTTACATTACCAACATCTTCAGGAGTTACAATATTAAGAATGATAAAACAAACTGTCAAACAAACATGAAGCTACTAGATAAAGCAATACACAGTTGCCAAATCTATTACAATATTGCCAAACCTACTCCACTGCTGCCACAACATTATATATATTGAACAAAGTATGGTATTTAGAACGTATTTGAATTTGTTCATCTATTAATTTGTTATTAATATTATGTTTGTAAATTTCAAATGCTTCACATACGTTCATTTTTAACCCTTTATTTACTTCTTTTATAATTTTCATATTATTTATATTAGGAAACATATGATTATTATTAATACAATGTGTTGCGAAATTAGACTTATATATATTTGGTTTTAAAAAAGCATTAAAATGTTCTTTATACCTTTCTTTTAATTTTTTCTTTGTTTGTCCTATATAAACCTTATTACAAAATTCACATTCTAATTTATATACTCCATTTTTCTCATGTATAGGCCTACTATTTATATTATTATTATGGTTAATTATATTTATTATTCTATTATTGGTTCTATATGCAATTTTTATGTTTTTATTAGTAAATAATTTGGAAATATTTTTTATTTCAAAACCAGTGTAAGTAAAAGTACTCCATACAGTATTATTATTAACACTATTACTATTGTAATGAATATTATTTTTTATTTGTTTTTGTAAAATATTATAATTTAATTTATCTACAGTTTTCTTTTTGTAACCATTTTCTACGGCTATCTGGTATATTATGTTTTTTTCCCTCATTTTATTTTCATAGCTCATAGGAATTTTATTCATTCTGTAAAGAAGATTGTATAAAGCAGCCATTTTCTGATTATATGGATGGTTGGAATAATTAGGTATTATTTGATTGGTTAATGTAGGTTTACGATAAATCATATATTCTAAACTCGTTTCATTTCTAATAATTGTGATATCTAGGAAATTTATTTTACCATTATTTTCCATTTCATATGTAAAATCGATACTATTATTAATTTTATTTATTTCATCTAATATATTTATTAAATTAATATTATTATTATTTGATACATATAACCCATCATCCACATATCTAAACCAATGTCCATTTTTATCATACTTTTTTATAATTGCATTTATATTATTATCTATTTCTTGTAAAAATATTTCAGAAATTATACTGGATAAAGGGGAACCCATAGCTAAACCATCTTCCTGTCTATAAATTTTATTATTATATGAAAAATAGTTTTGATTTAATATTAATTTCAATGTATTAACAATTTCTAAAATTAATTTTTTATCTTTTTCATATTCAGAAATTTTAGATTTTATTATTTCAATAGTCTCTTTGATAGGAATGTTAGAATACATATTTTTAATATCAAAGGATATCAATTTCGTATTTTTATCTATATTAATATGATTTAAATGTTCAATAAGATTAATTGAATTATTAATAGTATAACTATTATTATGTTTTACTTTATCCTTAAGAATATTGGCTATAATTTTTGATATTTTGTAAGATGGAGCATTTATAAAATTTATCAAAGGTCTAATTGGCTTATCTATTTTGTGGAGTTTAATAAGTCCATTCATTATCGGAATTTTAGGATTATCATTTATATAATTATAAAAATTATTTTTATTAAATAATTTATAAGATGTGTTTATTATATTTTTTATTTCATTTTGAAATTTTCTAGTAGGATCTTTATCTAAAATACAAAATTTATTTTCATTTATATATTTTTCTGTTTTGGCAATATGTTCATTTTGATTAATTATAACAATAGCATTACTTTTGTCTGCTTTAACCGCAATTAAATTATTATATTGTAATTTTTGTTTAATATTAATAATTTCTGAATATTTTTTCTTGTATGAAACATTAACCTCACTGTTTTTAATAATTTTCTTTAATTCATAACTTGCTGCAATCCTAGTATCTTCCTGTATATTATCATCTAATTTACTAATAGCCAATTCAGTATCCATTATGACATTATTAATGTCTTTCATAATATTTCTCTTTAAGTTAACTTTATTATTTTCTAAAATTTTTAGTTCACTACTATTAAATGTAACTTGTGATAGATTAACTACATTAGGATGAAAACTATGATATTTAACTATAATTTCTTCATTTCTTTTATATTCAAATTTCAAATTCTCAAGTTTTTTATTTATATTGTTTATTTTTATAGTTCTAATCTGATTTACATGTGTTATTATTTTATTATATTTTTCTTCCCATTTCAAATTATGCATAAAATAAGCCAACCTTAAATGTAATTTATATAATTCATTTGTCAAAATATTTTTCTTTTTATATAAATTTTTTATTTCATTTTTCACCCATAATTTTTCTGCCTGTTTGCAAGTTTTTTGTGCAGTAACACTTTTATTTCTAATTATAATTTTGGCATATTTTGGAATTATATGATTTATAATGCATTGCTTATTAAAATAAATATTGCAATTAACATTCATTAATTGGATTTTACATTTTTCAAACCTATTTAAATCTTTTGTTGAAGCAGCATTACAAATATTAGCAGAAAACATATTATAAATCAGTATAAAATCTAGTAAATTAACACACAATTAATAAACACAAAGTATAAAACAAAATACAATATAAAAGCAAGGAAAAAAAAAAATATAACCTAAACACACCACTTATACACAAACAAACCTTGTAAGGCAAATATGTAGAATATCAAATGTGTTTTCCTGTTAGAATATTTTTAAGATCAAATAATACACACAAATACAGGAATATTTAATTTATTGAACAATAAACTCTAAGCCTTTCGTTGGCTTACATTACCAACATCTTCAGGAGTTACAATATTAAGAATGATAAAACAAACTGTCAAACAAACATGAAGCTACTAGATAAAGCAATACACAGTTGCCAAATCTATTACAATATTGCCAAACCTACTCCACTGCTGCCACAACATTATATATATTGAACAAAGTATGGTATTTAGAACGTATTTGAATTTGTTCATCTATTAATTTGTTATTAATATTATGTTTGTAAATTTCAAATGCTTCACATACGTTCATTTTTAACCCTTTATTTACTTCTTTTATAATTTTCATATTATTTATATTAGGAAACATATGATTATTATTAATACAATGTGTTGCGAAATTAGACTTATATATATTTGGTTTTAAAAAAGCATTAAAATGTTCTTTATACCTTTCTTTTAATTTTTTCTTTGTTTGTCCTATATAAACCTTATTACAAAATTCACATTCTAATTTATATACTCCATTTTTCTCATGTATAGGCCTACTATTTATATTATTATTATGGTTAATTATATTTATTATTCTATTATTGGTTCTATATGCAATTTTTATGTTTTTATTAGTAAATAATTTGGAAATATTTTTTATTTCAAAACCAGTGTAAGTAAAAGTACTCCATACAGTATTATTATTAACACTATTACTATTGTAATGAATATTATTTTTTATTTGTTTTTGTAAAATATTATAATTTAATTTATCTACAGTTTTCTTTTTGTAACCATTTTCTACGGCTATCTGGTATATTATGTTTTTTTCCCTCATTTTGGAGGGAACATACATTATGTGTGTGTATTATTTGATCTTAAAAATATTCTAACAGGAAAACACATTTGATATTCTACATATTTGCCTTACAAGGTTTGTTTGTGTATAAGTGGTGTGTTTAGGTTATATTTTTTTTTTTTCCTTGCTTTTATATTGTATTTTGTTTTATACTTTGTGTTTATTAATTGTGTGTTAATTTACTAGATTTTATACTGATTTATAATATGTTTTCTGCTAATATTTGTAATGCTGCTTCAACAAAAGATTTAAATAGGTTTGAAAAATGTAAAATCCAATTAATGAATGTTAATTGCAATATTTATTTTAATAAGCAATGCATTATAAATCATATAATTCCAAAATATGCCAAAATTATAATTAGAAATAAAAGTGTTACTGCACAAAAAACTTGCAAACAGGCAGAAAAATTATGGGTGAAAAATGAAATAAAAAATTTATATAAAAAGAAAAATATTTTGACAAATGAATTATATAAATTACATTTAAGGTTGGCTTATTTTATGCATAATTTGAAATGGGAAGAAAAATATAATAAAATAATAACACATGTAAATCAGATTAGAACTATAAAAATAAACAATATAAATAAAAAACTTGAGAATTTGAAATTTGAATATAAAAGAAATGAAGAAATTATAGTTAAATATCATAGTTTTCATCCTAATGTAGTTAATCTATCACAAGTTACATTTAATAGTAGTGAACTAAAAATTTTAGAAAATAATAAAGTTAACTTAAAGAGAAATATTATGAAAGACATTAATAATGTCATAATGGATACTGAATTGGCTATTAGTAAATTAGATGATAATATACAGGAAGATACTAGGATTGCAGCAAGTTATGAATTAAAGAAAATTATTAAAAACAGTGAGGTTAATGTTTCATACAAGAAAAAATATTCAGAAATTATTAATATTAAACAAAAATTACAATATAATAATTTAATTGCGGTTAAAGCAGACAAAAGTAATGCTATTGTTATAATTAATCAAAATGAACATATTGCCAAAACAGAAAAATATATAAATGAAAATAAATTTTGTATTTTAGATAAAGATCCTACTAGAAAATTTCAAAATGAAATAAAAAATATAATAAACACATCTTATAAATTATTTAATAAAAATAATTTTTATAATTATATAAATGATAATCCTAAAATTCCGATAATGAATGGACTTATTAAACTCCACAAAATAGATAAGCCAATTAGACCTTTGATAAATTTTATAAATGCTCCATCTTACAAAATATCAAAAATTATAGCCAATATTCTTAAGGATAAAGTAAAACATAATAATAGTTATACTATTAATAATTCAATTAATCTTATTGAACATTTAAATCATATTAATATAGATAAAAATACGAAATTGATATCCTTTGATATTAAAAATATGTATTCTAACATTCCTATCAAAGAGACTATTGAAATAATAAAATCTAAAATTTCTGAATATGAAAAAGATAAAAAATTAATTTTAGAAATTGTTAATACATTGAAATTAATATTAAATCAAAACTATTTTTCATATAATAATAAAATTTATAGACAGGAAGATGGTTTAGCTATGGGTTCCCCTTTATCCAGTATAATTTCTGAAATATTTTTACAAGAAATAGATAATAATATAAATGCAATTATAAAAAAGTATGATAAAAGTGGACATTGGTTTAGATATGTGGATGATGGGTTATATGTATCAAATAATAATAATATTAATTTAATAAATATATTAGATGAAATAAATAAAATTAATAATAGTATCGATTTTACATATGAAATGGAAAATAATGGTAAAATAAATTTCCTAGATATCACAATTATTAGAAATGAAACGAGTTTAGAATATATGATTTATCGTAAACCTACATTAACCAATCAAATAATACCTAATTATTCCAACCATCCATATAATCAGAAAATGGCTGCTTTATACAATCTTCTTTACAGAATGAATAAAATTCCTATGAGCTATGAAAATAAAATGAGGGAAAAAAACATAATATACCAGATAGCCGTAGAAAATGGTTACAAAAAGAAAACTGTAGATAAATTAAATTATAATATTTTACAAAAACAAATAAAAAATAATATTCATTACAATAGTAATAGTGTTAATAATAATACTGTATGGAGTACTTTTACTTACACTGGTTTTGAAATAAAAAATATTTCCAAATTATTTACTAATAAAAACATAAAAATTGCATATAGAACCAATAATAGAATAATAAATATAATTAACCATAATAATAATATAAATAGTAGGCCTATACATGAGAAAAATGGAGTATATAAATTAGAATGTGAATTTTGTAATAAGGTTTATATAGGACAAACAAAGAAAAAATTAAAAGAAAGGTATAAAGAACATTTTAATGCTTTTTTAAAACCAAATATATATAAGTCTAATTTCGCAACACATTGTATTAATAATAATCATATGTTTCCTAATATAAATAATATGAAAATTATAAAAGAAGTAAATAAAGGGTTAAAAATGAACGTATGTGAAGCATTTGAAATTTACAAACATAATATTAATAACAAATTAATAGATGAACAAATTCAAATACGTTCTAAATACCATACTTTGTTCAATATATATAATGTTGTGGCAGCAGTGGAGTAGGTTTGGCAATATTGTAATAGATTTGGCAACTGTGTATTGCTTTATCTAGTAGCTTCATGTTTGTTTGACAGTTTGTTTTATCATTCTTAATATTGTAACTCCTGAAGATGTTGGTAATGTAAGCCAACGAAAGGCTTAGAGTTTATTGTTCAATAAATTAAATATTCCTGTATTTGTGTGTATTATTTGATCTTAAAAATATTCTAACAGGAAAACACATTTGATATTCTACATATTTGCCTTACAAGGTTTGTTTGTGTATAAGTGGTGTGTTTAGGTTATATTTTTTTTTTCCTTGCTTTTATATTGTATTTTGTTTTATACTTTGTGTTTATTAATTGTGTGTTAATTTACTAGATTTTATACTGATTTATAATATGTTTTCTGCTAATATTTGTAATGCTGCTTCAACAAAAGATTTAAATAGGTTTGAAAAATGTAAAATCCAATTAATGAATGTTAATTGCAATATTTATTTTAATAAGCAATGCATTATAAATCATATAATTCCAAAATATGCCAAAATTATAATTAGAAATAAAAGTGTTACTGCACAAAAAACTTGCAAACAGGCAGAAAAATTATGGGTGAAAAATGAAATAAAAAATTTATATAAAAAGAAAAATATTTTGACAAATGAATTATATAAATTACATTTAAGGTTGGCTTATTTTATGCATAATTTGAAATGGGAAGAAAAATATAATAAAATAATAACACATGTAAATCAGATTAGAACTATAAAAATAAACAATATAAATAAAAAACTTGAGAATTTGAAATTTGAATATAAAAGAAATGAAGAAATTATAGTTAAATATCATAGTTTTCATCCTAATGTAGTTAATCTATCACAAGTTACATTTAATAGTAGTGAACTAAAAATTTTAGAAAATAATAAAGTTAACTTAAAGAGAAATATTATGAAAGACATTAATAATGTCATAATGGATACTGAATTGGCTATTAGTAAATTAGATGATAATATACAGGAAGATACTAGGATTGCAGCAAGTTATGAATTAAAGAAAATTATTAAAAACAGTGAGGTTAATGTTTCATACAAGAAAAAATATTCAGAAATTATTAATATTAAACAAAAATTACAATATAATAATTTAATTGCGGTTAAAGCAGACAAAAGTAATGCTATTGTTATAATTAATCAAAATGAACATATTGCCAAAACAGAAAAATATATAAATGAAAATAAATTTTGTATTTTAGATAAAGATCCTACTAGAAAATTTCAAAATGAAATAAAAAATATAATAAACACATCTTATAAATTATTTAATAAAAATAATTTTTATAATTATATAAATGATAATCCTAAAATTCCGATAATGAATGGACTTATTAAACTCCACAAAATAGATAAGCCAATTAGACCTTTGATAAATTTTATAAATGCTCCATCTTACAAAATATCAAAAATTATAGCCAATATTCTTAAGGATAAAGTAAAACATAATAATAGTTATACTATTAATAATTCAATTAATCTTATTGAACATTTAAATCATATTAATATAGATAAAAATACGAAATTGATATCCTTTGATATTAAAAATATGTATTCTAACATTCCTATCAAAGAGACTATTGAAATAATAAAATCTAAAATTTCTGAATATGAAAAAGATAAAAAATTAATTTTAGAAATTGTTAATACATTGAAATTAATATTAAATCAAAACTATTTTTCATATAATAATAAAATTTATAGACAGGAAGATGGTTTAGCTATGGGTTCCCCTTTATCCAGTATAATTTCTGAAATATTTTTACAAGAAATAGATAATAATATAAATGCAATTATAAAAAAGTATGATAAAAATGGACATTGGTTTAGATATGTGGATGATGGGTTATATGTATCAAATAATAATAATATTAATTTAATAAATATATTAGATGAAATAAATAAAATTAATAATAGTATCGATTTTACATATGAAATGGAAAATAATGGTAAAATAAATTTCCTAGATATCACAATTATTAGAAATGAAACGAGTTTAGAATATATGATTTATCGTAAACCTACATTAACCAATCAAATAATACCTAATTATTCCAACCATCCATATAATCAGAAAATGGCTGCTTTATACAATCTTCTTTACAGAATGAATAAAATTCCTATGAGCTATGAAAATAAAATGAGGGAAAAAAACATAATATACCAGATAGCCGTAGAAAATGGTTACAAAAAGAAAACTGTAGATAAATTAAATTATAATATTTTACAAAAACAAATAAAAAATAATATTCATTACAATAGTAATAGTGTTAATAATAATACTGTATGGAGTACTTTTACTTACACTGGTTTTGAAATAAAAAATATTTCCAAATTATTTACTAATAAAAACATAAAAATTGCATATAGAACCAATAATAGAATAATAAATATAATTAACCATAATAATAATATAAATAGTAGGCCTATACATGAGAAAAATGGAGTATATAAATTAGAATGTGAATTTTGTAATAAGGTTTATATAGGACAAACAAAGAAAAAATTAAAAGAAAGGTATAAAGAACATTTTAATGCTTTTTTAAAACCAAATATATATAAGTCTAATTTCGCAACACATTGTATTAATAATAATCATATGTTTCCTAATATAAATAATATGAAAATTATAAAAGAAGTAAATAAAGGGTTAAAAATGAACGTATGTGAAGCATTTGAAATTTACAAACATAATATTAATAACAAATTAATAGATGAACAAATTCAAATACGTTCTAAATACCATACTTTGTTCAATATATATAATGTTGTGGCAGCAGTGGAGTAGGTTTGGCAATATTGTAATAGATTTGGCAACTGTGTATTGCTTTATCTAGTAGCTTCATGTTTGTTTGACAGTTTGTTTTATCATTCTTAATATTGTAACTCCTGAAGATGTTGGTAATGTAAGCCAACGAAAGGCTTAGAGTTTATTGTTCAATAAATTAAATATTCCTGTATTTGTGTGTATTATTTGATCTTAAAAATATATATATATATATATATATATATATATATATATATATATATATATATATATATATATATTTTTTTCAAGATTAAATAATATACATTAATTACAGGAATAATTTATTGAATAATACACTCAAAGCATTTCGTTGGTTGACATTACCAACATCCTCAGGAATTACTCAAGGAATTGGAGTAATTCCTGAGGATGTTGGTAATGTCGACCAACGAAAAGCTTTGAATGTATTATTCAATAAATTATTCCTGTAATTAGTGTATATTATTTAATCTTGAAAATAATTCTAATAGGAAAACCTATTTTATATTCTACATATATATATATATATATATATATATATATATATATATATATATATATATATATATATATATATAATAATAATAAATTAAAAATATTTCAAAAACAAGAATACTTTTAATGAATATATTTATTCAAAGCTTTTCACCGATAAAATAGTACCAGCATCTTCAGGATAATAATTATCTAATCTTAATATATATATATATATAGATTTTTTGGACTAGGAGACTGACAGACTTACCTTGGTAAGAGTCCACTCTGTAGTCTTGAAATAGTAACACATAAAGGCACTTAAACAATGATATATTTCAACCACACAGTGGTCTTTATCAATCGAAGAGAAAACACAAAAAGAAATATGAGAGAATGAAATAAAATAATAATGAGAGGATTACAATTATTTTATTTCATTCTCTCATATTTCTTTTTGTGTTTTCTCTTCGATTGATAAAGACCACTGTGTGGTTGAAATATGTCATTGTTTAAGTGCCTTTATGTGTTACTATTTCAAGACTACAGAGTGGACTCTTACCAAAGTAAGTCTGTCAGTCTCCTAGTCCAAAAAATCTAAATAATCTTTACCAACCAAAACTAACCTAAATATATATATATATATATATATATATATATATATATATATATATATATATATAACTCGATCCTTGCTTATTTTCCACCTGGTGCCAAGAAAGTATTACTAAAAACATTGTCAGCACATAAAACGGTAAAACAAGCTAAAAAATTATACAATAAAAACAACATTAAAAGGTTTTTTATACAGAATGACATACTTAATACAAAACTGTAACATTTACACCAAGAACTCACACAAATACTACACCATACAGAACTCGAAAATGTCTTATAATCGACAAATGAACAAAAACACTGAATATAATAAAACAAAAACAACATAACCTTAAATTATTAAAACCTTACAGAGGCAATATCATCCTCATAATACAGGAGACAAAATTACACAGTAAAGTACAATCATATTTTAAAAGTAATGGCATCACAGAAACACCAATAGACCCCATAAACAAATAAAAATTAACAAATAAATGCACACTCATAATAAACAAAGAACAAAAAAAGGCACGTAACACAAATTAAACCACAAGCACCAACACTCTATGCCTAAAGTACACAGAAAAACATACCAAAACTCTCACTAATGAACAACACACCAGCACCTTCACACAAAATTGCAAAATACCTCGACAAAATAAGAAGTAACATCACAAATAACAACCGCACCAGTCGAAAAAACAAACATCGATCTTTCACAAAAAAAAAACTAAACACGTACCACAAAACTCCACATTAGCTTAATTTCACATAACTAACCTATACACCAAAATACATATCAAATAAACAATCAACAAACTTTACCCGTACCATCACAGGTTACATTGTGTATGCCACAGTCTCAGGTAGGCCTGGTAGACCTATACCACAAATAATTCAATCTGTTTACAATATTAATAGTCTAATAGTTGTTATACCTATTATGTATTGTACTAGTTTGATTCTAGGATATTTTAAATTACTTTTTCATACATAGATGGGGGGGGGTTAGGTAAAAGGTAACTTACACTTTGTATAAACATCGATATAATTTTAAAAAACGCCATAAAAGTGAGGAATGTCCATAAACAAAATCTAAAATCATTAGGTTCTACATAGTACATAAACAAAACATCAATAATAAATAAGGAAAAGTTACTAACAATAAAAGCTAATTACATAATACATTTTTTTCAAAACTGAATTATAAAACAGTAATTTTTTTTGTAACTCTGTAAGAATTATTGTGTATAATATATCAACTAGTTCTATCACTGGGATTGTCAAACCTTAAGATTCTCTCTACCCGACTTCCCCCTTGATAAATATTAGTCCATTTCAAAGTGTTTTATACCATTTCTTTACGGAACAATAATTTCCATACATCCATTTTGGTCGGAGGTCCGTCAATCTTTTGAAGAATGTGTATTGAAACAACTGGGATTCCAAATATTTTTAGTATATTATGTGAAAGAGTTCTCCCAATTTTTGGTTCTAAAGCATTCTAAACATCACCATCTTTACCAACATACTTTGAAACATCTTCCTCTTCAGACAATATCCCATCTAATCCCAATGCGTCATCCTCATCTTCAGTTGTATTAGAAAGTTAATCATCTATAACACTCGAAACAAATTATTATTCACTGTCTTCTTGAAGAAACTGATGAATAGAATCATCTGAATCTGATTCAGTTGTTTTCATCCTCAGTCAACAGTGGTCGAACCACTTCAGGAAATTCGGGATTCGAACTTTGCACCACTGCGAACTTGGTCTCACTGGAAACAAAAATTTCTTCTAGTAAACAAATGACTAGACGGTTGAATGTCGAGTCAAGTTTATTTATTTAATGTGATGTTTTGGTTACTAATTTGTTGTCCTTATCAAGCCTGAAAACAATTTTGACCCTGTACTATAAATAAGAATAAAAATACAAGTACACTCATGACAAAATATATTTATAAGAACTTTAAAAAATGTTCGATGAAATTTTAGTCAAAAATTTAATAAAATAAACCTACCTACATATAGAGAGTCGTAATTCATCTAAAAAATAATTAAAAAATAAAAACAGCAACTAAACCGAGAGGATAACAATATAAACACATAAAAAACACCCAAACAAAACAACCATATATAAAACCATAAAAAAACAAAAGAGGAGAACATATAACCAATATTAACTAATTCTTGAGTGCTTTTAATTTACACAACAATGGTTTATACATACCACATAATTTATCAAAATCATTATCAAACTTGATACCATTCTTTTGCAAGTTAATATGGTCAACTTCATAATAGGTCCTTTCCCTCCAGTTTGACTCATTATCCAGTATAATAACATTTTAAAAATCAAATTTATTTCCAAACCTTTCATTATGTTCAAAGAAAACACGAGAGGAAGAGTATTTATCCTTCTTATTATTTTTATGTTCACGAACACAAACACCAATCTGAAATTATAGAAACCATTTTTTTGTTGAATTGTCTTAATTTATTTGAAATTTTCTCCCAAATACCTTTTATACAAAGTAAACATATAAAATTATTATCCCTGCAATTATTAGTATTTAGATCTCCATAATTATTGCTACTATTATTACGTTATAAGTATTTAATCCTAGTTTTAAATAAATTCACTTTATAATACAAAAATTAGGAAATTATAAAAATTAATTAAATAGTTAATCATTATGTAGCAAATAAGTGTGTATTATTTGAATTTTTTTTTCATAAAAAGAAGGATGAGACAAGAGCAGAACTTTATCAACTAAAGAGCATACTATCCCCACCTTTTGAGATTGAGAATGGTCAGAATTAAAAAAAAACACCCAGAAGGTAAGTTTATGGTACCAATCTGTAATAATATTCCCACTGTCCTTAATAACTTTCAGATCCAAAATACATAATACATAATTCACCTCTATTTCATAAGTAAAGTTTAACCTATCATTATACTCATTAAAGACATTCTATCCAGCCTCTTACCTATTTTATCCTTTAGAATGATAGTAAACTCATCATCTACATACCTCCTATAAAATAACGGTTTAAAATTCAATTTACTTAATCTATCTAATTCAAAATTGTTCAGTACAAAATCTGAAATAATTGGACTAATAGGAGACCCATATTACTACCATAAACCTGCTTATAAAACCTATTATTGAATTGAAAAAAGTATTTAGTATAAACAATTCTATAGTTTGAAGTACATCACTAAGAGGTATATCATGGAATTGTCAAATTCCAAAATAACTTTTTCTTCTAAAGCATAGTTTCAAAACACTCTCTCCACTTCATAAATTTTGTTTACAAGAAACAAGAATGAAAGGACTTGGCTTCACTCTGGCCACCTTAATTGCTTTCCTCCAACCATCAGGTGCTTCAGTCCTTATAGTCTTTGGTGTGAGTCCCATGTTCTTGTCATCTCCATGTAGAAATGACCAAGTACTGGAAAAGTTGTGATTACAGATTCAAACTGTTTCTGCTTATTAGTAATATGATGCAAGAGTGTCATGATGGTGTGATTCTTATTCTGACCACCACAGGAGTCAGCAAAGATATACCTAACTCGTTTGTCTAAAACGTTTTCTATGTTGTGGTTCAAGAAAGTATCAACATAATAAGATCCTTTTCTTGCAATGGTTTGGTCGTAGGTATACAGAATGGAATCAGCTTTACTAAGGATATGGACATTAAAAATATAAAATTTCAACTGCAGTCTGAAGTGAACTTTGCTTGTTGCTAAGTTCGGGGTTGGTAGGTTTTCGCCAAAATCAACGGCTATTACTTCAACTTCTGCTGATTTGTAAGACCACTCAGTTTTTGTTACGTGTAATTTTCTTTCAATTTATCTTTATTTTTCTCCAACATTTACATAGGGCAGTTATTGTTTTCAATTTCTTAAATTTTTACATTTTGTTTATCACACTAACATATGAAATTTCTATGCCTTCATTTTAACTTAAAACATTCCAATCAAGTCCTTTAGATTTATATACATAGGCAAATAAATTTTCCTAAAGTCCTTTAGCCTGTAGTGTTCCGACAGGCTTTAAAGGAGATAAAAATATACTTTACTACTTCTCTTGTCGTCTCTCGAAGTTTATGTGGCTGATTGAATTATTTACCCCGATATATTTAGGCTTACATGTTGTTGTAAACAATCACTTTTCTGTTGTGTAGTCTGAAAGGCTTAACATCAGAAATGGATTGGAATCCTTTGAAACATACAGGGATCTTAACAACAGAGCCTTCTCCCATCACACTATCCTCGTATACATAGGAACTATCATTTAGCCTGGCTTGACTCATCTTGTCTATCCCTTTTTCTTAATACAGGAAATGTTGATATTAAACCAGCTAGGTAACAGTTTTGGGAGTCAGTTACCCCTCTCACGATTGATATCAATTAACTGTTTTATTAAGGCCTTTCGATCCCCATTAGATAAGATTTTAAAGCATTTAAACTTTTTACTCCTACAGTCTTTACTAGTTTAAAAAAAATGAGCCCGATGCTTCTTAGCGATATTAGTCAACCTTCTGTTTTTATACATTTTTTTGTTGATTTCACTTTATTGCTAATGTATTTCATTTGCCACTTACACTACTTAGTAATTCACTATCAATCATATTTAGATTATTTAAACTACAGTTGATGAAACAATACACTGATATAAAAACTGAGCACAACCAAAAAGCCACACAATAGCTGAGAGCATAACTCACAATGATAAAAACAGCTGTTGGCGCATGCGTCCACCTGTTAGTGGACTCTGTTGTTTGTTTCCCAGATTCAAATGAACTGAGTTTTGTTTTTTCCCACGTGTAAGTTTTCTGCAATAGCTTGACTGTGTTGGTTGTTCTCCTGAATGTTTTGTCATGTTCAAGTATCGACTCTTTCTGGAATTTTCAATTTTGGACACTGTTGGTTTTTCCCCTGGATCCAATAAATGTTTTAGCTTTGTTTTTCTTACACTATATGAGAAATAAAAATGCCTTGTATAAATTTTGAACAAAATTAAAAAATATACCAAGAAGATCTAAATGTTTTAGCAAAATCATTATCATAAAATGTTCTTTTCTGAAAAATACATCAGTGTCATGGAACATGTAATGTACTTTAGAAGATCTGTGAGTTGATTGTGCTTCTGACAGTACTGATAGTATTATTTATGAAAGATTGTCTCCACTTTATGCCACTAACTCTCCCCAGTTTTCTTCTGCCTGGCATATAAAGAGTGGAAAGCCAAGCAATATGACAGCATGTTTGCTATAAAGGAAACAATAATAGAACTTGTGAGAATCTAGTTTTCTTCTAACAGTAATAGGACCTGAATACAACATACTTTTTCTTCAAGCCTCTGAATTTACATTAAGTCTTTACCAATAAGGAATCATATGAAGAGCCCACTACAAGAACAAAGGTTGTTAAAAAACATATGTTTCAGGAAATGTTTTTTAAGGTTTAAAAACTAACACTTCATCAAAAAAAAATTTATTACAAACACACTTATTAATATGAAATTGTACTCACCCTAAATATTAGAGAATGGGGGTTTTCTCATTACTAGGACAATTGGGAAAGAATTAAAACCTCCTTAGATACATGTTGTCATGTAGAAAAACTATAGGTGCCAAAAAATTACATAAATGATGGGTGTCAAATAACTGTGTTCCAGGGCTACATAAGTGAAACTCTAACCTTATACACTTCTATAAGATGAAAATGTAAATATTTCTGGCTGTATTCTACAAAGAGTTATTCTATGAATCTCCACAGAGTTCATTTAATTTTTCATGATAAATATTTTTTTCTCATTTCTCGTATTTTAAAACATCTAATCTACTGCACTTAGAGTCTGGCACAATTTCATGTGTTGACAAATGAAGTTTATTCATAGTATCAGGCATTCAACCCCGTTTTAGTTTTTTCTTCACATATATGTTCAACTCTCTCTCACTACACCTATTTTCCCTTTCTGAAGCCATAATTATTATACAATAACAAAATAAAGCTCTAAAATAACTTGTCCCAATCCAAATTAAGAGCTACTTTACTGTACTCACAAACTACTCACCCGACTGGCAGTGATGCTATATCATTGGAAGATGACTCATTTGCTTATCTACAAAACCGACAATCAGAATTCTTACAATGTATTTCATTGACATCTAACATTATTGCAGACTACTATATTTTTTCTCTCTATAACTAGCTGACTAGTATTGTTGTTGCTGTGTGATTTGCACATGATTTTCTGAGCCACAGGAAGCAAAAGTTGCCATACGTGAATTAAAAAAAAAAATGGTTGACAACCATCATTTTTGCATTAGCTTTTTCAAATGTTTTAGGACTAAAATTGCAAGATTGCAGGTAATGAAAATATTAAAACCATCAGCCAGTGTCTTCCTATTCAGTTTAAGTGTCTTCTCATTTTAAACCATTCCTCAAAGTAAGAACCTACAAAACTCTATAGAAACAGCAGAATCTCTGATTTTATAGAAAGGTGATATAATTCAGCAACAATTATTGTATTTTTCCAACAAATTTAAGAATTGGTTAAATGGTGATACTTGGCCAAATGCAGGTCTACTTTTTTTTTTGTTTTCATATACATAGTATTAAACAAGGAACAAGTAGTAGTTTATATGTTAGGAAAGACATATACAGTAGAGTCTCGATAATTCAAGGTAGGTGAGTTGCAGACCCCCTCGGATTACCTAAAACTCAAATGACATGGAAATATGACCCTGTAAATTAGAAACAAATAGGATTTCCAATGAAATACTATAATTTAGATTGCAAAATATGTTTATAGGACTTTATTGATTACAGTACTTACATAAATTTAGTGTTGCTTTGGAATAGATTGTTCATCATTGTTGCTAAATGTTTTAGAAAAAGTTGTGAAGTGTTTTCTGTGTTTGCTCATCAGATAGCTTTTGTGCTTCGGTGTTGCATAGAAATCTTAGCAGAAGCTCATCTGTTGGTGTCTGTCTGTTATTCAATATAGTGGAATGCAGTTCTCGAGGCATCAGTTCCTTCACTGTGACTAATTTTCCCAGTAACATCTGCTAAGTCAAATTGTTATTGTCTACTTATCTATTGAGTTATGTCAGTATCATCGGAAATTTCACAACCTGGAAATTTCTGTATAAGAAATGTCAAATCTATTTCTTCTTCTGGATCAATAACACAGTCAACAGTTTCATTATAGCTCAGGATTTTGTGCCACGACTTACTTAATGTTTCTTCTTTTATTTCATTCCATGATTCGGATTTACAATACACATTTCCTAGAACTTTAATTTTTTTACAAAGCCTAAAATGCTTTCTTTCCCTTCAGACACTCCCAAGAGAGGTTGTAAGAGGTAATTGCTGTATCTTTCCCCATACATTCCAGATCACCCTGATCCATTGCCTGGATTAGGCTCTTAATATTTGCAGGTAGAAAAAAACACAGATATCATTAGAGCACAGTTGATGTTCATCAGGGTGTGATGCTGCAATGTCTATCAGTAAAATAGCCTTTAGAACCAAATTCTTTGCTTTTAAACACTTTTCTGTTTTGGGCACAAACTCATCAAAAAAAAACATTCTTTGAATAGTTCTCTATCTATCCAAGCAGCTCTTTAGTTCCTATACTGGCAATGCTAACATGTATATATTTTTTAAACACCAATCATTTAGCTGATTTTCCTATAGCTATGAACTTATGTTTATAATTTCCCATTGCATGATCCTATCCTTACTTTTCTTGTGACCGGAAGCTGTACTTTTATTTGCAAGAAGCAAGAGTTTTAAATAGAAACATTTTAAAATTGAGCCCCATTTCATAACCGTTGCAAAGTTGAACAGGAAAAAGATTTTCCTTTTATGAAAGTTGTTAAAATTTTGCACAAAAATTGACAACAACCTTGGAATTAATAGATAGTCTTTCTCTGCATACCTTCAATTGTCACACTCTGTACCTCTTCCTCCACCAGTCTAGTCAGTCTATATTAGCAGTGAAATTATCCCTATCTTTAAATTCATTTCTAAAAAATATTTCTTTTACCTGAAACATTAGTCCTGTGATTAGACATTCTTACTTCTCTGTTGGTAAAACCAAAGGAACAGTGCTTCACTTGTACTGTTTACTAAATCAATTTTAGTTTTTGTAATAGCAACTAATCTTCTGAACACTTTAGCCTATAAAACGTTTCAGTTTTTACCCTGTTCCGGTGCCAGTTACCTACAGCACCAAGTAGGTCACACCATGTGTCCCCAACACCATATTGAGCTGCATTTCTTTTTATCGTCTCCCCTTTATCTAACCTTTTAATTGCTTTGAACTGTGTTTACATATAAACTAAGATCTGCTTACTACCTCTTTCATTCATCTTAGCATGAATATGTTTTGCTACAGACTGAGGAGGAGTAATAGTATCAACATAACAACAGAATGGGGCAGAACAGAAACACTGAGAAAACACTTTTTACATTTTAATGGAAGCCTGACTCATTTACTTTGCATACTGTATGGGTATAAAATTTTCTAGGAAGATTGAGTCATTCCTTTGCATACCGTATGACTATATACATTTCTTGGAAGGCCGACTCATTTCCTTTCAAATAGATAAAATAGGCTCGAATTTAGCAGAAGCTTGAAAATATTGAGACTCGGAATTTTGAGACTCTACTGTAGTGGTAAAGAGAGCATCTTTTGAAATTTTACATATTAACACCTTAAGTGAAAAATGTTTTGAGTAACACTTCCAGTAACACCTGCATCAAGGCTATTTTATGTTTTTTTATTTTCATCATTAGATAGCTAAAAAATGGCTAAAATTGGTTTGGAATCATGGATTAAAAAAAACTATCTTTTTTTGGGTTGTTCAAACTAAATATGTTTATTCATAAAAGGACACTTTAAGGATATCTTTCTATTCTCTGTTTTCTCCTAGGCCATAGCTTTTCTCATTCTTTGGCAAGCAGTCGCTATGGCATCATGTACATCTTGTGAAAGATTATGAATCTCTAGGTGCCTTCTGGGTTGTGGCTCAGTAAAAATTATGCAACTTATCATGAAAACTTGAACTGTGTGGTGTTAGGTGTAGATTTTGTGTTGTACATCTTCGGAGGTTTTTGAAATTACTACTTTTAGTATCACTTGGGAAAAACTCATTACTTACTGATATTTTTCACCAGACATGTTTTGGACTAGGTCAGTGCTTTGTTCATTGTTGTGAGTCACAAACAATTCACTGAACTAGTACAAAACACAGCTGGTGAAAAACATCAGTAAGTTAAGGTTTTTTTGTGAAATGATACTTAAAGTAGTTTTAGGTGTATTACAGTAACTTAGATATAAAATATTTGATTTGATGTTGCAATAGGAATTAGTCTAAAACAAAAATAGGAAAGGGCAATGCTTTGTTCTTGTTCCCAAAGAATATTTTAGACATTTCATATCTAAAATTTCATCTCTACATTTTGTGACTTTTTTTCTGTTTGTTAGTTTCTATGTTGAGATGGATTGGCGATATTCATATATTTGCCTTCTTTTGCTGGCATGAAAGAATCTACAATCCATGTAGTATTAAAGCCATATCAAGATGATTGAACAAGGTGCTCTTGAGTTTCGAGAAATTCATTTTGTATTTCTACCTTGTCTTTCTTCATAGTTGCTACATTCATAAGACAAACTTCCAGTAATTCTTTTGTTGAATCAGAACTGGAAAGCCACTTTTCTGGCTTGATATTACTGATTTTGTTACACATCAGTTTGGACAAACGAATTAGGTATTATATCGGCTTATTTTTAATAAGATAGTCCCACGCCATCACTTCCACCTCCGTTATAAATATAGGCATTATATAAATAGGAAGTCGATATCAGCAAGATAGATCACTTTGATACCATAACTGTGTAGCTTTTGAAGTATATAAATCTTAAAAATTCTTTTCTCTGAATAAAATCAGGATCTCATCAACTGCAATGCGTGCAGAGAGGAAGTAAAAATTTTTGAGATTCCCTATAACTTTGTTGAAAGTATCAGTGATATTTATCATTTAATTATTTATCAATAGATTTTCTCTGCTGGTTAGACATTACAGTGTTAGAATAAGGTCTGTTTGTTTGATCCTTTGTAAACATTGACATGGTGGTTTCATTATTATATTTCAAAACAGGTGATAAGAAAAGGACTCCAATGAGTGCCATTTATATATGAAAATAAGCCTTGGTAAATTTATATAACTAACAAGCCTGTATTTCTGTTTAAAGACCTGTAGTTTTGATGCAACTACAAATGTGGTTGAAAATTACTGAACTAAAATGCCATAACTAAGACTTTCTAAAGAGTGTTTAAGAAATTAGAAACTTTGTTGAAATGAGAAAAAAACTATATTATACATGTATTCTATATATCCTCCATACTTAGACTTGCTTTTTATTAAATAACTTTTGACACATGGCATAGAACCTGTAATAAAAAAAGTAGACCAAAAAAAAGCTACCACTATTTTCATGCTTTTTTGCTCTCTCTCTCTGTCTCTCTCTTTCTCTCTCTCTCTCTCTCTCTCTCTCTCTATATATATATATATATATATATATATATATATATATATATATATATAAAATATCTAATAGGTTTTCCTGTTAGAATTATTTTCAAGATTAAATAATATACACTAATTACAGAAATTAATTTATTGAATAATACACTCAAAGCTTTTCGTTGGTTGACATTACCAGCATCCTCAGGATTTACTAAGAAGTCAACCCCTACTACTCAGGATGTTGGTAATGTCAACCAACGAAAAGCTTTGAGTGTATTATTCAATAAATTAATTCCTGTAATTAGTGTATATTATTTAATCTTGAATATATATATATATATATATATATATATATATATATATATATATATACATATATATGTATGTCTTATTTTATTTAAATGTCAATGGAGTTTTGGTGTTGAAAAGAAAAATTAAATTTCTGGTTTATTTTGTAAGTATATGATATCTTTTTTTAAACTGGCTTACTTTTTCATTATGGTAATTGAATAAAACAAATGAGTTTATAATTATGGCTCCTAAAAAGACAAGAATTTTAGTCTACTTCCAGCTGTTGTGCTTAAAATTAAAACTAAACATTTAATTTTCCAAAATAAAATTTTTGCTCCACTTTTATTTGTAATCTACATCTTTTTTATTTTCATTAGCATTTCTTAAGGATTGTCCTTAAAATGGTCTCTTACTTACTTATCATGTAAGTTATATCCCCAATAAATATTTTGGAAAAGTTATGGAATTAACTTTCCATAACTAGGGATCTCTCTAGTGTTCATTATTCATTGTAAGTGATTTAATATTGATTATGTTATATATTACAGGACACATCTTCATACGGCTACAGTTTAAAAATGAGCCAGAAAAGGCATTTGTCTATTAATATCTGAGAAATCATGACAAAAAAACTTTTGAGTAAGTTTTTTGGGAAGAAGACTAATAGCAAATAAGTTATGTTTTACATGGGTTTTAAAAAGTAGAGAAACAAAATATCTTCAAGAAATATCCTTTAAAAAATATGCACGAGATATTAAACAACATTTTATATGGCATTGTGTAGGTTGGGAAGTATCTAACACACACACACACACACACACACTCACATATATATATATATATATATATATATATATATATATAAATATATATATATATATATATATATATATATATATATATATATATATAAAGACATACACAATTAGTATTAAATAATCAGTTTTGTTTTATATAACGATTACTGTAATATGTTTTGAAATAAATTGAATAAAGTCTAAATATATTGTCAACTTATTACACAAATGTAATACTGTATTTTGCTTTAATTCTGTATTTAAAATATTGTATTTTGTTTTCTTAAAGCAAAGTTGATTTTTAAAATGAATAGTTTGAATTTTATTTAATTAAAGTATACAAAGCTAATTTAGAGATTTTCATGGTCTGATTATTTTTAAAAACATAGGTAAAAAAATTAAAATAAATGTGCCAGTTTTACAGACTAAGCCACTTACGATGAATCTTCTGTAGCTTGTTCCTTTGGGGCATCTAGCAACTCAGTTTTTGGGAGTTCAGAGTTCTCTATAGATTAAATATGACTTAAAAGTATATTACAGGTATGCCTGCTCTCCAAGTGATTGATGGATTAGGTCACAACTTTGATGAAGTTGTGCTACTAAATCACATATCAGTCTGACAAAAAAAAAAAAAGACTAGAGGAAAATTGTTATTGAATCAGAAAGAAGAAGTAGAATAACATCAAAGACCACCAAGAGATAATGCAAGCACGGAGTGATAACTTTTCTATTCAAGAAAATACAAAACAACGAGGAAAATGTGTAAAAGCTACAGAAACCTGTTTTAGACTAACTACTAGTAAACAGTTTGTGAGAGATGATACAATTAGATTAGATTTTGTAACTTATAAATAGGTTTTTTTATATATAGAAAAGCAACTTATTAATTAAAATTCCATTGTAAATTAGTATATTTTCATTTTAGCCTTTATAAGTTAATTTTTATTCACAAGTATCAAATTTATGAATAAAACAAGGTTAACAATGTAAACACATTTTTTATATGAAAATGGAGTTTGATTATTATTGAAGTAAAATATTTTCATGCATATAAATAAACAATTTTTAAAAAAATCAAAAATAAAAATCTATGTAAAGGGAACGGTAATGGTGGGGAACAATTTTACCCATAGGATTACATTTATGTAATAGTACATAGTACATGTAGCAGCGTTACTGGAGTTCTAAAGTTATTATTAAATAGTTTTTTCAAATGGTTAAAGAATTTACAGCTTTTTTTTAGTAATGCTGTTTTTATACAAATCAACAATTTCAATAAATGTTTTACCTAATCATGTTTTATTGTTTTTATTGTAAGACTCAAATTTAAACACATAACCTTTTAGCTAATATTCTTTCCAATATTTTGTTTTAGTAATTTCGAGTCTGGAGTTAATTTTTTCTTAAACATAAAACATTATAAATCAGAATCCAATATGGTTGGTGTATAGGGGCTAACAACCTTCTGAATTTGTTTTCATACTTCACAGAATTGCAATGATTTGTCTTTCTTCATTGAGTAATTTTTTCTTTTCACTCTGTCCCTTTCTATATTATATTTCTTAGGTAATTGATGCTTAAAACACTATTCAATATACATGCATGTATCTACTTTTTAAAGATACTGTACTTTATCAATGGCACTGGTGCCTAAAACGTATTGAGTGATATAAAAATGTTGGTTTTTTAAGGTAAAGAAATCATAGTCATACAAACTTTATAGGGCTGTTATAGAGGAAATAGATATATATTGCTTAATACTTTGGGATTTGATCTATTGGAGGAAATTTAGTGGTAGTTTTCAATTTTATTTTTACTTATTTAAGCCACTGCATCTCAAAACATAGGCTTGTTTATTAACAAACCAATCTGAATTCATTATTAAATGTCAACTAACTTGGAGTGGAGGAGAGATAGGTCTCTTCCGATGGAGCTGATCTTAACTGACACTCCCGACCTTGAAGCCTGTTCGCAACCTAAGGAGCCTTATGGCTTCTCTGTCTATTTTAGTCTGTCTGAACCTTTCAATGCTTTTTCTTTATTAGGAGTGATGTCAATGGGTGTTACAGGATGCCCTGCAACCGGCTGAACGAGACTGCAACTGAGCAAATAATCACCTCAGTTCTGACGTTTATATTATTATTTATAATGGTGGATTATGTTATATATATAATGAATAATCACTCATAACAATATACATAAATCGTACATAACAAATTAATCTTCTTTTTGCTATTGATCTCTGGTTTGGGGGTTGTGGAACCATGCAACCTGCCCATACTTTATCATTGTATCCCCAGTATTGGGGGTACTGCCAATGTACTTTATTATAATATTTAAAAAAAGGATTCTATTACACTCTTGAAGTCTATTGGAGTTATTTTAGTATGGACCTATTTTTAGGTAAGTAATAAATATTGATTCAGTATATTTAGTTGAATGACTTGTGCAATCATTTTTTATCTAAATGAGTTACAAAACTTTAAAATTAATGCCTATTAAAACAACAAACTTACTGGGAAATATCCTGTAATCCTCATTATTGTCAGCAATCATTTTAGTGTCTTAGTTGCCCACCAGGAAGCATTGTAGATCAGAGTGTTGCAGTTTTTTTAAAATTAGTAATACTTGAAATACTGTATTTGTGTTGTATTTGTCCATTTAGTATGTTTTTATTTCATATTTGAGTATGTTTGTAAATTCAGTTTTGCTCTATTTTGTCAAAAAATTATTATCTGCAGAGAATTTGTTGTGGTTGAAATTTGTAAAATTGTAGCATTATTCTGTATAGAGTTGTAAAAATGAGCCCATATCACTTTTAATCACTTGTATAGGTTTTTTTTGTGACTGTTGAGTAGCAATACATGTTTCTCCAATATAAATGTCAATATAGTTTGTAAAATTTAGTTTGTGTACAATTGCTTCAAGTATTTCTTTTATATTTTTGTCATGCTGTATAATGTATTTTAGTTTGTTATTGTTTTGAATACTACTTTGTATTCGATCTTTTTGGAGTTTTTGAGTAATTCTATTTAAGGCTGGTTTATTATGTGAGTAAGATGAGTTTTTTCTGTATGTGTTATATTGTTCTAGATATTGATAATTATCTAGTAAAATTGAAAATATACTTTTTTTAAAACAATTTTTTTAATTTCAAGATTGTGGTAGTTGTTTAGATAACACAATTTTTTTGTTTTGAAAGGTTCACTGACCATCAGGTAGATAAAACAGTGAGTAACATAGAGACTGCAGAGGGAAATGGACTGAGAGTAAAAGGTAAATGTATAGTCCAACTTTTGTTGAGGTTTTTTAGCATAATGTTCTAGTCACTTTTAGACAAACTAAGAGGACAGCACTATTTTTTATCAGATTTATAGGAAAGATGTATGATCACAAAGTATAAGTTAAATAGTAGGGTTAAAAGGAGTCTCAGTAAAAAGCACTTTATTATTACATTAAAACAGATAGAAAACTGAAGGAGCTGTTGAAAAAGCATATACAAAAAATGTAGAAAATTTTCTGAAAAATTTAGTTTATTTCAGAAATCTGTCACCTGTTAATTTGGTTGTAAATGATATTTACACATTCTGAATTTGTGTCTTAAACACTCATTTCTGAACAGAAACCTGTCAAATGGCATATGGGTTAAATATAGATTATTTATTTTAATGAATATAAATATTCATCCAGAAACCCAACAAGTATCATCACATAACGTGTTTCTGTGTTAAATTTCATGATCGTCGTTTGGAAACCCTAGTTTGTATGAATACTACTCCTGTTACACAACCTGGCATTACAGTTGTATTTTAACAAACAGTTGTAAAGAGAGATTAAAATATAATAGTGAGGCTATTTTCAACTGTGTTGGAGTTTTACTTTGTGCTTTATAGTTAGTTTTTAAAAATATGCACGGTGGAAGTTCTGAAGATGAACCTGAAACAAATAGAAACCAGGTATTACTTACAAATATAAATATAAAAGGAGTGTCATATGAAAAGAAATAATAAAAGGCGAAGAATATAAAAGTAACACTGTTCTCAGAAATCTGTTCCTGATGAACTTATTTGGAAATGTCCATGAAAATGATGTTTATCTATTTATCACGATAAAAAAGGGAAAAATCCGGCATTCTTTCTATTTGTTAGATACAAAAACACCAACAAGATTTATACTTGCAAAATTTGATAGAAGCTAGGGCCATAGGAGAAAATATCTCAAATCCAGATTATTGAAGTGCTGGTCCAAGTGAAACTCAATCTCCATTATGAAAAAAAAGCTTCTCGTAGTCAATATCAAGAAATTTAATGACCTCAAGAAGCCCGCTTGGCACGTTCACAAAAGGGTGTGAAGGTTTCTACAACAATATCATCCAGTGGCCAACTACAGGAGCAGAGTGGAATGGTTTGGGGAATATGAAGAAGAGTTAGGTTAATATATCACATAGAGTAGATCTATATCACATAGAAATTGGAAAACATCGGAACTGACTGCTTAAAGATTCACTCATTGTGTTAATAATGGATATAAAGAATTTAGCATTATATTTTGTTTATTAAATATCCTAATTCTACTAAAATAATTAAAATTGGCTATAAAAATTAACTTTTTGATATGAAAAAAAAAAAAATTATTGCAGAAATATGTCAAATGTAATTTCTTATTATTTTTCTACAAATAAAGTAAAAGAGTTTAAATTTTACTACAAGCAACACATGCTTTGAGAAATCATTAAGAATTACTCCAGTTTTTTCAAACAAAAATTAACTATTTTTCAAGATAGTAGATTTATTTGATTAGTGAATGCTTAAAAAAAAAACTTACCTGGTTTTTGGAAAGAAAATGTTCAATTATTTGTATTCCTCCTCAATCAAGTGAATGTCTTGAGACTACAATACTCTGAGCTACTTCTTCTCTGACCTGGCATTGAATTGACTCGAATTGACTTGAATGTCTTGTTCAGTCTGACTGCGCTGGTAAAAGTGAATGGAAAAAGGTTGGTTTACTTACAAGAGTGCATTTGTGTAAGTATGCTGAAAGGTTATCTCATGTGTCTAGTAGCCTTTTGTAGATGTAATATGTATAATTGTTTGATTTTTAAGGATACTGTGTATTCTAATTAAAAAAATACTTATTATGTCGAAAAAGAGGAGAGTGAATAAATGTACAAGCAAGTATCAAAAGTACCATGGAGTTAAAAAATACTAATTGGGAGCTGAGGTTTCTGTGGAAGAACAAAAAATAGAGTAACAAAAACATATATTCATCACATATATCTCTAGAGTATATACAACTTCCATACTTAGGTTTACATATTTTCACTTACTTTTATATTACCACAATATTCATTGTTTTGTAAACGATTTTGCTCCCTCAATATTCATTGTTTTGTAAACTATTTTGTATTTTTAGTAATCCTTGCATTAGTCATATTAATTTATGTTGTATTCTCATAATAATTATGTTATATTTTTTACAAGGGACACCCCAGCTCGAATCCGGTTCCCAGTATATTGTGACGTAAAACCATCTCTTATCAATTATATGCCCATCTTTTAGCATCATCAGTTATAAGAACAAAAATATAGCAATGCAGCCACCCAATTTTCATAAATCTTAATATAAATTATTGCCCACACACACACACACACACACACACACACACACACACACACACACACACATAAACACAAACAAACAAACACACACACACACACACACACACACACACACACACACACACACGCACACACACACACACACACACACACACACACACACACACACACACACACACACACACACACATAAACACACACACACACACACACACACACACACACACACACACACACACACACACACACTCACCCACACAAACACACACACACACATACACACACAACCACACACAGACACACACACTCACACACACACACACACACACACACACACATACTCACCCCCCCCACACACACACATAAACACACACACACACACACTCACACTCACACACACACACACACACACACTTACACACACATACACTCACACATACACACTCACACTCACACACACACACACTCACACACACACATACACTCACACATACACACAGACACACACACACACACACACACACACACACACACACACACACACACACACACACACACACACACACACACACACACACACACACACACACACACACACACACACACACACACACACATACACACACAGACACTAGTATTGTCCTAGTATTGTCACCAGCACACAAGAAGAGCACTGCTATAGAATTTAGTTACGGTAGGTTTTCAGTTCTGCGAAAGCACTGTCAGTGTATTCCTGACCCGCAAACAAATCCTAACGGTACGGTAGTCGTTTTGTAGATATATATAAGTAAGTATTATAGGTATTCATAGTTAGATACAACTATTAATTTGAATAAGAAGTGGTTCACAAAAGAAGTTGAATAAGATCACATTTCGACATTGTAATTTTCTGTAAATCTTAAGTTTTGTGATATAAAATGTTTCGAGAATGGCCTTATAGTTTTGACTCGCTTTGGGCCAGGGCTCTTCTCGTGCGTCAGTGACAGTAGTAACATAAGCTTCTACCACTCGACATTTATTCTTAGGCTTAGTCCACACGAGATAGAGAATATTTCACTGTAAAAACGTCTGTTGAGATACATCAGTAAGCAGTGGTCATTTCTTCAGTTAAATTGAAAAATAATTGTTAATTTTATTGCTATGATTTTCATTTATAAAATGCTATTGAGAAAAACTATTTTGTAACATATAAAGTATGAATTATAAAAGGGCTTTAAAGTTAAATATTACTTCAACAATAAAAAATACTAAACTTATTTGTTAACTAAAACCATAGTTACCAATAATCATTGCTAAAATATTCTATAAGGGAAGCATCGAATTTCCACTAAACAACACAAGTAGTACTTGAGTAACTTGAAGTAACTGAAGTCGGAGGTGCCAAGATGAAGCAGGAGACGAAGGATTTTCTTGTAGGTTTTGCAATTGGGGCAGCGATTGGGACTACAGCTTTCATCGTCTGTGTAAAGTGTCTCAAGGGCTACTTTCCTCCTACCCCTAAGTCCTAACCTATGAAGAACATTATATTCATCGACACCAATTATATTATTTTATATACACTATAATAATAATTATTTTTTCAATAAATTCACACTTTGTTATGTTATTCTTTGTGTTTTCTAGCTTTAGCATTTCTAAATACCAGGCAAAAGTATGGTTATTATTATGCAAATAACATGATAAATAATTTTAGGTAGGGATAATCCAAGCTCTTTAACAATAAGTAATTTCTAATGAAAAAGTGTTATTGGGGTAGATGTAGAAGTTTCTGGTGTAGATAGTGACGTTTTTCATGGAAAACAATGCTTACCCTTTTAGACCAGCACAAACTCGATCAGTCAGGAATATATAAACCCAATTCCTCCAGTATGTTACCGGATCATGATAAAGGAGTATGTCCCGCTTTTTTTTTTATTAATTCCTACTATTAGTTCACCCTCTCCCCATGTATATTTATCTATTTATCTTGTTCAAAATTTCAATTGTTAATAAAAAAACTTTTATTCAGTCGCTGCAGTTTAAAAAATCTTTTTAAAACTTGTGGTGGATGCTACTTGTTGATAGTTTTTTCTAATATTAATTCACTTTACAATTCCTACTTTAGTTCCCACTATCCTTGTTTATATATAAATATATACAGTAAACTCCCGATTATCCGTGGAATAGGGTGGCCCGGCAACGCCGGATAACGAATTCCCCGGATAATCCGCTATGAACAAAGAATACGCAAAACGATCGATAATCGATTATTATACCATAAGTTACACAAATAATTACCCCGGTTAATGCAATTCACAAATAATCTTCAGAGGAGAAAATAAATACCGAAAATAATTTAAAATGTCGATGTATTTGACGGATTATAACATGCACATTTATATGTCTAACTATTTACAATACGTACATAAGTAAGTAAGTATGTACATATGTAATTTCCTTTACACATAATACTTTCACTTTTTAACAAAAAAATCTGTAACTTTCGTCTGTTCTTTTGTGAGCATTGATTTAGCTTTAATGTACGATCTAAGTTTCTTGAGAACCATTTTGTCGCACAGTGTCTACTTGTGTCACGTGTGTCACAAAACCATAAAGATCGGTAATGTATATGACAGACATGGATAATGCTTATGTCACGTCCTACACTATTTATAGCCGAGAATAGCTGACATTTGTTTACAATCTTATGATACACATTAGTTTTTCGGGCGTCCAAGCATTTTGTCATTGTCTTTTATATACAGTAGTCTGCTCGCCCCTTTTATTTCGCTGGCCCGCGTCGGGATGCTTCCCTTTCAATGTAAAAATTAGTACGTACATATCTATTCCCTTCATCTTAACTTCTATTAAGCCTTATATGTATTTACACCGTAATTCACCGTTTGGAAATTTAAACACATGAATCTGATCGGAATAAAAATTGTATATTTGTAAAACAATGGCAGACCCCGGATAATCCGCAAACTGGTTAGTCCGCCCACGGATAATAGGGAGTTTACTGTATATATATTTGGTTTAATATTTCAAACGTTAATGAAATACTTTTCAAACATTTTTTTTTTGTAGTTGACACTTGTTGTTAATACAGTTTTTTCTATATAATTCAATAACTAAATTCATTTATAATTAAATGATACTTAACTAAGTGAATACGTAAGGGCTTACTTGTTTACTAGAGAGATATCAAATAATTGCTATAATAGTAATGGAGTCGATAATTCTTTTTTTAAATGTACACTTGTTTAGGCCAGACATTACGAATAATACCGTACATGTACACAAATCTATAGGAGAAAGAAATAAAAGTTGTCCTCATACTGTTAGACGAAAAGAAGTGTTAATAGGTTAATTTTGACTCAAGAAATACCATAGTTCTAGGCACCCTTGATGGAACATCCTCTATGCCCCGTGTGATTTTATCAGTTATCAGGTCATTAATCAGTTTCCTTCATCCTTACTCAACCTCACTCCCTCCCTCCCCCCCTCTCTCTCTCTTAGTGACAGCGTGCATTTTAACGACTACAATCTACATTAGCGACGATAGTTTAGATTACTAACTAGCATAGTACCCGTCCTTCGTACGAGGTTGACCTATATTCGTATTGTACTTATTGCATTCCGAAATACAAAACCGTGATGAGATAAGTTTAAGTCTTAGTTGTTAAAACTATTTTTAATACGAACGTGTTTACACAAAAGAAATATTTATAAAACAGACTTATAAACAATTTTTACGTCTTCGTTTTCTTTAATGAAATATGTAGGTTCCTTCTTCTTCAAAAACGTGATAAGCAAAATTACCAAAATAGACTTCAAGATTCAGGGCCATCATACGTGTTTAAACACAAAAACTATAAAGGCTATTAGCAAAAACCTGTACACATAACCTAAAACAGTGTTTAAACAAAAAAACAACGAAAGTTATTAGCAAAAACATATATATATATATATATATATATATATATATATATATATATATATATATATATATCGCAATATGTATTCTTGTGTATTAATAAAGAACTAAGTCAAAATACAAATACAAGAATTATAATTGAATTTACAATTATATTTCAATTGAAATTATAATTGAAAATATAATTAAATTATAATTATATTTCAATTATAATTCTTGTATTTGTATTTTGACTTAGCTCTTTATATATATATAAATAAATAAATAAATAAATAAATATATATATATATATATATATATATATATATATATAGATATAGATATAGATAACCTTTAATACTGTTTAAACAAAAAAACTATAAATGTTATTAGGAATAATCCATACACATAACCTTCATTAATGTTAAAATATTTGGTAAATGTTTAATCTGGCTAAATATTAGCATGGATCGTTCCTACATATGTCCTAAGGATATTTTCATTAATTTTTTTTTCAGAAAGTTATTTTTATTAATTTGTTTTTGGATAAGTAATTCAGTGCGCATTAGTAAGTTGTGCTACGCTGCCTGCTTCCGCTAGGTGATACAGTGACGTCACAACCGTATTTATTGTTTTAGGAATTTAATTTTGGTAAAATGCAGATTACGCACCCCGATGGAATGTGTATAAAATGAATAAAAAACATGTCCTAAAGGTATATTGACAACATTTATTTTTGTTATTGCCACGGAAGGTTAATTTTATATACCTACATTGAAATATATTTATGAAGTATTCAGTCACGATAGATTTGGTTGTAATTTTATACATTTAACCATTTGGTAAAGATGTATAAAATTACAACAAAATCTATCCTGACTGGACACTTTAAAGGTATATTTAAATATAAGTATATACCATTAAAACGTGTGTAATAATAGGGATAACGGGACGTCACTACAGTTGTTATGTCACTGTATCACTTCGCGGCAGCAGGCAGCCGTAGCACAACTTATGGGCACTGAATTTTTTACCCAACTAAAAATTGATAAACAACAACTTTTCGATACAAAAAAGAAAAAAAAATATGAATGAAAATAGCCTTAGGATATGTTTAGGAATGTTCTATAATAATATGTAGTCGGGTTTGCGAATTCAAACATATTTGTTTGTTTACAAATCAAATCATGTTTTTCATTGCAATGTATTTATTATGGAGATTTTTGGTAACTTCAAGTTCCAAAACCCTATAAATGTTGTAAATTGAGAAAAACCTATATTTTTCCCGCTTCTTCTTGTCAATACCTTTAATTTGAGCCATCTCCCAGCTCTGTCCCTACGACCTTCCAAGCTCCCACAATGTTTCTTCTCAAAATGTGACTTACGAAATTTTATATATGGAAGACTAGAGGCTTGTAGGGGCAAATACCCCTATTCATATTGAAACAAATTTTAAACTTTAGTATAATAATTTTATTTTTTAATACAAATTAATTTAATATAATTCAAAATTTTCGTAATACAATTTCCTCATAAAATATAATTTTTGTGAATGCGTTTTCAATTTGATTTTTTTTTTACCAATGGTATTTTCAATAATATGTAGCTTTAATCCTTCTCGAGATTTTACTCGACTTAGTGCAACATAAAGTTGACCATGTGTAAAAACAGGTCTGGTCAGTTGAAGCCCTGCTCTTAAGAATGTTTGACCCCGAGCCTTATTTATAGTTATTGAAAATGCAAGTCTTAAAGGAAATTGGGTCCTTTTCATTTGAAATGGTTTGTTAGGATCTGATAATATTAATTTAATTCTTTGTAAAAATATGATGTTTCATTTTCCAAAACCAGTGATTATTTCTAATTTAATACACTTGTCAAACATATCTAGTACGATATGACGTACTCCATTAACTAAACCTGACCCCAAGTTCATATTTCTAATTAACATAACGATTGGCGCAACTTTGATTTAGTTTATGTTGGGGAATTCCTGATGGTGTAGAGTTTATGTACTCGATGGGAAAGTTCAAACTTTCTTTTGAATCATCGGTAATTATTTCATCAACGCTATAGTAATCTTTTGAATCTCTCTTAGGTATAGCCATGACTCATTATTTATTATACAACACTGATCATTTCATGGCCATAATATTACATTTTGGGAAACATTTTTAACATTATTTAGATTGAGTGATTTGCCAAAGACAAATTTTGTCAGTGATTCATTTCTAATTATTAATTGTTCCGGGGTATAAACGGCATCTTTGTATTTGTCACTTTTCAAAGTGTCATTGCCTAACTGTAAAAGCCAGTTGCAAATTTCGGCTTTTTCATTGTTCACACGCATGTTTTTTTGATAACTGTAGAAATTTTAACGCATTCCATAATCTGCTTTTGTTTGCATACGTCTCTAATTTTAATTTTTCCTTGCATAGACAAAACAGGCAAGACTTGTCGGAAATCTCCTCTGAAAAATATTATCTTTCCTCCCAATGTAGTGTTTCCATAAATTGGGTCAACACATTTCATTAAATCTTTTAATAAACTAACTATACAATTTAACGCTACTGCAGTTACCATAGATGCCTCATCTACTATTATGATAGCAGATTCCATTAACATCTCAGCCCTTTTTGAATTTGCCTTGATTAATGAGACTGATCCAGGCAGTACTGGTATTGGTAGATCAAATAAACGATGGATTGTAGTTCTTCCTTCTAAAAGCAAGTCAGCGATTCCTGTCCATGCTAAGGCTCATGCAGTTTGACCTCGTTCTCTAATTATATGTAAAAGACATGAGCATATAAATTTATTTCCATATCCTCTTCTTCTGTTTTGCCAGATACTGCATTCAAAACTTTATCTACGACTACTTTTTGCTCATTATTTAATTGATTATACATTTTATCACCTTTTGCAGTCTGGTCATGTATGTTATATACATGAGTAGCAATATTATCATTTCTTGGAACGGGGAGACCAATTTTTCCACAATCCAAACCGTTTTCTCAGAGAATTTTATCTTTATCTTGTAAAAAAATGTTACAGATTTCCTAACAGCATTTTGTTAGAATGGAGACGCCATATAATCTCATGGGCATGTTTGCGCAACTCACATAGCTCATGTTTGCAAATTAACAGTTTCACCATATGTTGTAGTGGCACTTTCATCAATAATGTTTTGAACAAACTGCATACATGCCAAATCATAACCTTTGTACACAGACTTGAATAAGTACTTAACAGAGCGGAAACTTGAACGAATTCCCACAGTGATGTGAGCGTTATCCTTAAGTATTAAGTAGGGATTAAAAGGGAGAACATTTCGATTGTCTATTTGCTAAATCTCTTTTGGGTATTATTTCCGTTTTTTTTTCTGTTATAGTGTGGATATCCATTATAGTTCTCTATAGTTTCATTTAGGAACTCCCTGGGGTATTTTTTGGAACATTTTCAATCAGCTTTTGTACCCCATTAGCTCTATTTTATAATATGTTTTCATTATACAACTTTACTGGTATTTTATTTAAAGCATATTAACAATTTTATTATTTGTTTAAATCTAAATCACAACTTTTGTTTTTAACAATTGCTGTTAATAAATAATACGACCTGCAGTATGTTGAACTTACTTGGGATTTAAGAGCTAATGTTGAAAACAGGATTTTTAAATGTTAGAGATATCTTGTACTTTTATTACCAATTATGGAGGTGTATACATATATACAAAAGGAAATCGAGGTCCTGACGAAATGTCAATTACAGGTTACAGACTAAGATGCCTTTTTTCATACAATAACAATCCGTTCTAGGTATCTAAACTATTTCCTAGGATATATCCGCATATTATATGAGCATTTTTCTTATAGAGATAGGCTACGTTACCTATATTCTTTTGATTAAGTTCATGTCCTCTCCAGAATTATTCATTAAAACCCTATAATATTACAGCACTTTGGGAACAAGTTAGTTTGGGAAACGCACGGTTTATACGCTGGGAAAATTCACTTTGTATTCACACTAATTGTTAGATTACTAGTTAGACAAGACATGGCACGGCACATTTTTACAACTAACTCTTTCTACCTGACCTGTTTTCGTTAACATTCTCAACGTTTACTAAAGATATTTTTGGCTAACGGAAAGACAGACGTTCGACCGTATTTAAAATCTTTATCTAGATTCTCTGTCTTATGGCATGTACAAGAACCTTCTCTCATATTTCTTAAATTATTGGAGCAAAGGCTCTTTACCTAACTTGAGTAGCTTAACTTACTGTTCCAAATTTCCAGTTATTTAAACGTTCATTACATTGCTGATTTTTTTTACTGGCTGTGGTCAACACGTCACTAGATTAGTAATCAATCTAGCATTTATTTAAAGCCCTTATTTTGAAACATGTTAATTAGTATATCTTTACTTTTATATAGCCCTAAATATATTATACAGACTATTTGTAAACTTTGCAGGTATATGTTTTATTAGGATGGAATCCTGAATACTCAATATTAAATGAAATGATATTTAATATAAAGATCAACAAATATAACTTTTATTGTTAGAAGTGATAGACTTATTACACTTATCTACCTCCCTTAACATATGTATTACATACCGTTCACATTAAAAGCTATAAGCAGCTTACGTCTCCTGCATAGTTTAAAGTTAAACTACCATTTCTCAATATGCATAGTAGGTACAAATTTCATTAGAAACTTGGTTTAGGCCTGAATCAGATACCACCTAATCGAATATGTCAAGTTAATTTTATTTTGTGCAGATTAAAATTCTTTTATTTTTTAAAAATAGAGAAAAATTAATTTGATTCTACTAAGTAGAGCGAATTAAAAAATATTGTGAAAATTATTCAAAAAGTAATATGAATTGTTTAAGGGTTGTAAAATTAATTTTCCCCTTGATTACAAGAAACCTTGTGTTAAACATATTAAAATAGTAAAATAGATGATTACCATTATAAATGTTATTTTGTGTTAGATGTGAATTTTATTATTTTTTAAATATTCATTTTGGTAAACCTAGATATTTGTGACTCATGAGTTACTGTACATTGTTATAGGCAACAGTATAGATATTGCAAACTATTGAACTATTTATTAAAAAAAAAATTAATTCACTGATATTCATTCAAGTAAGAGTTTAAGGTTGTGAACTTACTATCTTTAGGTAAGGATACACTAAACCAATAACATTTCGTTTAGTTTCAGTCTTATGATTAAACCACTGTAGAAGTTTAGTAATTAGAAAATTTCGATAAGCGAGCTGTGCAAATCTCATGACTCAAAAATTTTGAATATATTTTATTTTCATCAGTTTGAACCTCAAATTCGATATAAAATGTTGCAAATTTATCACGATGAACTAACCTACTTTGATAACCAAAATTATATTCTGGTTTAAGGAACGATTTAAAATATCAAAATATTATACAGTGATCCCTCATTATTCGTGGGGGATAAGTTCCCCGAACTTACCGCAAATAGTAAAACCTCGAATAATGAAACCTACTGTACTTACGGTAAAGGGACGGTTACGTTCCACATCAAGCAGACTGTACTTCCGTCAAATCTTATTTCGCACTTTTCAAAAGATTGTCTACAGTTTCACTGTTAATATTTTAAAATCCTTCACCGTTAATTCCACGTGCTACTGAAACTGTATCGGCCCGCTAGCACTACATCACACCAGAACAGTCAAATGATCCTTTGCGACCTTAAACCCCGAGCAGATTTCTCCTCCTTAGATAAGAAAGTTCGTGAAGGCATTCATTTCCAAAACAGCCTAGTCCCAACCACATTAAAATTGATCGACTGTGTAGCCTTTATCCGAAATATGATTTTTAAAATGCTGTGGAAACGAATTGGCGGCTACGTGGTCCACTGCTGCTGATTCACCAACAATATTTACGTTGTGAATAGAAAACAGTCTTTTCAGCTTGTCAAACCAGCCTTTACTTGCTGAAAGTGATCAAATGTAGTAGTTGTTTCCCACAGTTTTGAACAAAATGTTCATACAAACGCTTAGCATTTTCGAAAATAAAAACTGAACTCAGTGGCACCCATTTTTATGCTTGATCTTTTATCCACACACTCAAAGCTTTCTACATTTTCACGATGTTTATATCAAAACACACAGAGGTTACTTTCGACGACCAACACACACACACACACACACACACACACACACACACACACACACACACACACACGCGCGCGCGCACACGCACGCACACACACACACACACACACACACACACACGTACACATACACACACACACATCCACACACACATCCACACACACACATACACATACACACACACACACACACACACACACACACACACACACACACACACACACAAACACACGCACACTTTACAATATATTGTAGGCCTGCATGGAAAGAGAGCTTATGCTGGATACTCACTACTTTCAAAATCTGGTGTTCGTAATTTATTAAAGTTTTTATAATACGGAATATTTTGTACTAGAATTTGAAAAATGTTCATTATCATTGGATGTATTATGTTGTTACTTTTTTCAGTAAACAAATTTACATATTTTCAATTAATTATATTTCATTTCTAAATAATAAGGCTATATTCAATTTTAGTGCATGTGTCCAATTCAGATAAACAATTAATAAGATCAGTGTTGAGTTTAACTAACTCTGACAAATTTGTTTTCTGGAATCTTTAATGTAAAATATAGTTAATCGAAAACTTGAGATAATAAGAAAACTTAAATTTCTTTTATAAATATTTGCAATATTTGATGGTGATTTATATATTTAAAGAAGTGATACGATACAAATATTGTTTATTTACTCCACCACGAACTCTTGAACCGTGGAGATATTCTGATATAAAGAGGTGAGTTGCCAGCTGAAAAAGGTTTTGAACCACTGACCATTAGTAAGGGTGGTTATGTAATAGGGTAAGGTGTTAGTGTGCGATAGAATTACTAATGAAAAATTTCTAGTTTTGATAACTTGAGGAAGGTTTATTAATGCGAGTCTACTTCGCTATAACTTTTTAAAGTTTGTTTGTAATTTAATTACTTTTTAATCGATCTAATCCTAAATTGATATTTTTTGGTTATAAACAAAGAAATATTCTAATTCTCTCAACAGTTTGGTAACAATTTTCTTTGTTTCTATAGATACAAAAACTTGTATTATCAGTCTGCTGTTGTTCGTTATACGTTAGCCAGCAACGGAATTCGTCCTCATTATGATACATTATATATCTCCGTTACCTTTGCGTTAACTATATTAATCAAAATATGAGTAGACCTACTGTAGTTAATGCTAAGGAAACGATGTTTACTACTACTAATATTATTAATAATATTAACAAAACGTTAATATTATTACGTACTATAATAATAATAATATTATATAAGAATTTATTATTATAATATATTATAATAATAATTAAAATTTAAATAATAAATTATTGGTATTATTAATAATATTAAATATTATTTAGAATATTAATCATAGCTTATTGATATTTATATTAATAAATTATTAATATATGTAATAATAATAATAAGAAGAATAATATTATTATTATTACGGTAATATTACGTAAAATTATTTAGCCTAAGTAGTAATACTACCATTAGCTTTTTTTACTCGCCATATGGCAAAATAAAAAGTTTGTATAGTATACGAGAATAGATGTTTTACTATATAAATGGAAGGTTGGAAGGATGAATACAAGGATAATATTTTGGAGGAAGAGGTTTCTAGCTAATACTGCAGTGGCAGTGGGAAGGGTATGTGGCTGCTCAGAGAGACCATTGTCAAGAAATTATATCAAATCTAAGGGGGGTAGGGAGATTTTTTTTTTTTACCCGGGTCTGAGCCCCCAAAACCCGCCCAGCCCTCGTGGCAGCCAACCTCTAGCGAGCTACCTCCGTCTCACATGCGGTTAGTATCCCTACCGCGAGTGAAGGAAACGGGGTTGATTGCCCATGTACCAAGCTCATGCAAGGGCTAGGGAGATTGTTCAACAGTCGCAGTGCGACATCTGTTGTGGAAACTTGTAAAGCTCGCTGTTTGAAATGTCTTGGAAATATAATTACCTCATACACATATGAAAAAGAAGGATCTTATCTTTTGGAAACAAAAGAAATAATAAATTACTAAATTAACCATAGTGAATAGAAAACTCAATACAACTCCATTGAGTTTAACTCCAACTTGGATAAAATTACTTAGAAGCATTGAAAATAAATAACATACGGAACATATATACTAATCTAGATAAACTTTGAATCAGGGAGAAAAAAATTCATCATTGATACCTATTCAAAATCAGTTTTACAAAGTCTTGCAACAATTCTATAAAGATTATTTTTGCTAAAAATGAAGGTTTTTGGAAAGGTAGATACAAAATATTTATCATAATTTGTTATATTTTTTATATTTATACCGAAAAAATGATTTGACAGTAATGTAGGCTTGAAATCGGTAAAATCCGTCTATCGTTTGATTTTTGCCACCTCAAGGACGAACAACATTGACAAAAAAAACATTTTTCAACTGTCAAGTTTGGGAATGTGTTATTTGCAATGTGCTGGCCAGATTGTAATGAGAATAATCCCCAAGTAAGTAATTACTCCAACGAGTAGCAATTAATCCCAATGTGTAGCATGGATGAAATCGTTAAGAGCATTTATATAAGTCATTTGTAGTAAATCCTTTGTGGTATATCAGTATATCACCACAGCAATTTTCGAATAAATTACTTCTTATATTTTACTTTGTGGTGATGGTTTAATTGCGACCCGAGTAGATGGCGGCCAGATCAAGTAGTAGTTACGCGGCCGGTTTTGGTTTTTACTTTGAACACTAATTGGGCAATATTTTCGCTTTCTAATGCATGCTCACAGGACGCTGTGTTGAATGGAAGTGATGTGGCACTTTGATAGTCTACCACTGATATTGCAGAGGAGCTTAATAACAGTCATTGGGCTTTATTGACTTTACTTCCGGTTCTGGGTGTAATCTTGGAATCGTGGCTACCATTTTAGAGCACCCTATGTCAGGCTTATTTATTCTGTCAGGTGTATTTAACATTAAACTTTATTACAATCTTTTCTATATTGTTTCTGAGAAAATCTTGAAAAAAAAAGATTTTATTTTAGAACAAGAGAGGATATGCTTCCGGGTGAATTTAGTTTAAATACGTGACCGAATCCGGGTTACAATGGTTTATGTTTAAGGGCCACTATTGTCAGTGTATATATTTAACTTACATAAAACTTTACGTACACTTAAAGAAACACTAAAGAAAATAAGTTTTAAGTTTCATTTCCAGCTCGAAACTCAATTTCGAATACTATTTGGGAGCTCTTAACTACGGCCAAGGTAGTTTTTTGTTACTTTTTGTGTGGGGATTTAAGAATTCGTGTGGTTTTAAGTTTTTTGTGTAATATGACTATTGTTGTCAATTCAGAATATTGAATGTAAATGGTACTAAGACAAGGACACCACCTTGGTAGAGGATTTAGCGTATCACATTTGGGGTGCAACTCTGTGAGTGTATGAAAGACCTACTCGAAGGGTATGTTTATAGAGAATATGTGAAATTGCTTGAATAAGTAATTATCATAAAGACCCTTCACGACATAACCTATTAACTGAAGTAAAGTCGACAGCACGAAATCAGGCGGGTGGTCAAAAATGCAGCGTTGCCATATTGACGAGAGACGAGCCACGGACAGACGATAGACTGACGCGCGACGGTTGAACTAGGCAATACTGTTCACTCAGGGTGGACAATTAGTGCACAGGGCTAGGCAACTTTCGACCATACCTCTCAAGGGTGGTTCCATACGTGGCAACAGCGCAAAATAAGCTACCCGACCAATTTCGTGAATTGGACTTTAAACCTAGTGTCATCCGGGATGGAGATTACTGTATGCCCGCTACTTGTGGTTGTGTGTGAGTAGTAACTAGATTGTAATTGTGTATAAGTAGATATAGTTGTAAGAATTTGTTTTCAATAATGTGTTTAACTGAGGCTTCAAAAGATTGAACTGAGAAGTTATATCTCTGGTCGTGACGTAACTATCATATTTCATGAATAAAATTAAAGACATTTTATTGATAGAGGATTATTTTCATGACCTTGACTAATCCAACTTCACTGAAAGAAAGCAAGGCGACAGATATAACAAATGGTAGTATTGGAGAATTATGTTCTTGAAAGGATCAAGGTACTATATATATATATATATATATATATATATATATATATATCTTTTAAATTGAAAAATCAGTTTTATTTTACAAAGTGTATCTTGTTTGTCAACCAGATATGTTATTAATTTTGTCATTACAATATTTCTTTATTGTAAATAAAATATGAGGTCGCTTATGAGTAAATGTAATTAACAAACTCCATACTAACTCACTATTATAAACAATATTATCATGCGGATTACAATGACTTTTGTCCTCATCGACGAGACGACTACATAATCACCAGACCTGTCCGTGGTCAGTATTTCGAGCATCTTTCAGGTTTACATAAAAATTTATATATGTAACAATAACGTACAAGTATGTAAGAATATAGATTAATTTAATTAATTTGAATAATAATTTATTTATTAATATTTTTATATATCATTTACGTAAACTACAAACAATTATTAATAATAAATTAATTTACATTACTATACAATTTTGAATAGGTCCTAATTTATTATTAACAACTATATTTATATTAAACTTAGAATAAATATTTCCTCTAATTGAATTGAGTCCAATTATCTACACTTTATTACTTCTTCATTAATGGTATGTTGTCAATCTTAAATACGTGCTTCTCTTCTAAACAATCTTCACTGAGGATTATTTTTCAGTTCTAACATACTTTAAGT
Organism: Prosapia bicincta; assembly: GCA_036971475.1. Lineage (NCBI taxonomy): Eukaryota > Metazoa > Arthropoda > Insecta > Hemiptera > Cercopidae > Prosapia > Prosapia bicincta. The sequence goes on from JBAIZL010000001.1 coordinate 373,614,720, forward strand.
GGGAGATATGTTCGTCAGTCCCAATTTGTATACGTATTTTCATTTGGTTTATTTAATTGTGTATGTTTCATAACTAAACTATGTATTCCTGTTATATCGATATTAGATATTACATATTTAGCTTCGACGCAAATGTCCAAGGAAAGTTTCCGTTACTAACGTTAGTTTTTCATTAATAATTATTCCAAAAATATTTTTGGTGTTGGGTGGGGGGGATGTACATGATACACGTCTATTTGTGTGAGAAAAAAAGGTATTTCGTCCAAAAAAAAGTGAAATGTTTTTTAAAGTTTCTGTACAATGTGTTGATTTATTCCCGATAATTATTACAAATACCACTGTTGATGACTTTTTTTATTGAAATTCATAGCTTTTACATAGCAATTTAATTCACCGTAAAAATTGAAAAGATAAGAAGTTTCACAGTTTTGTATATTTTGGTGATTAGTAGCCTATTAGTATCCTAATAAATTAAACTTAAAAATGTAGGCAAAGTACTAAATCTACACATACCGACAGTATAACACTAACGATTTGTTTCATAACGATAAAGGGCTTACTTATATCTGAATCCTTATTGAAGAGGGTTTTCTGATGAGTCGTTTGTTCAAAATCTACATCAATGACATATCGACAACACCAGACACATAAGGAACCATGTGGCTGATTCAGTGGTAGAAAATATATTATTTAAGGAGCACCTTCAAATCGTCCTTAACACAATAGAATAATCTCTGAGTCACTGAAAAGTGAAACTGAACTTGGGCAAGTACCAGAAATCGTTGCTTTTAGAATCAACACAGTTTAGATCTAGATAATACGCTATAAAAGCAGCCGAAAACATGAAGGGGGGGACTTAGTCAGATGAATGGGAGGATATATACTTGAAGCTTTCATTTAGGTCACATTTTGAGGAAAGGTACAATCTAACAATTCTAACTAAAACAATCTTTTCCTTCCTTCTCATTTTCTGGTTTCAAAACTTTTTTTACTTCTTGTAATACTTTTCTATCTCTTAAAGGGCTTTTTTTTACCTATTTCTGATTTTTTTCTTCTGTCACGCCTTTACCACGTTCCATATTACCATTTTATCTAATACAATTTTTCCTATCTTCCCCTTTTCTATATTCTATAAGTTTCTGTACTTCTTGTAATCCTTTTCTGTCTTGCTAAAGGTCCTTCTACTTCTTTCTGGTTCTTTCTACTACATCAGGCCTTTACTACGTTTTACATTACTATTCTACCCAATAAATTAGTTTCCTTCTTTCTCTCTTTCTAAATTCTTCAAAATATTTCTACTTCCTGTAATCCATTTCTATCTTATAACAACTTTTTCTACGTGTTTCTAATCTTGTCTACTCCGACAGACCTTTTAACAGTTTCACATTATTGATCTATCGTTACAACCTTCTACTTCCTTTTCTACGTTCTTTAACATTTGTCTACTTCTTACTGGGCTTTTCTATCCTCCTACCAAATTTTACTTCTTTGTACGGTCCATGTGTTCTCCCTACATGTCTCTTTTGAATCCTAATTATATTGAGTACCTTAATGGTTTTCTCTACATCCTTCAGGCTTTATCTACACAGTAACAGCCTTTTTTCATCATTCAGGGCTCTCTCTTCGTTTGCTTTTAATGTATTTTACGGGATTTTACTTCCTCCAGTAGCAATAAGAAATGGCTGCCATGTGTTGCTTCTACGATACACAGATCTTTTCTATTACTACTACTCCGAACAAACCTCTTGTTATGGCTCTCTTATTACAAACCCTAACGTTTGCCTTCTTCTTTCGCCATCAGTGTCTCTGACATTGCTCCAGTGTGTCTCCACAAGAGACGTTGAATCCGAAAGCTTATAGCGGATCTCGGGATCGGATTATTCCGGTTTCCATCTTACTACTCTTCAGTTGGTTTTATTCGATAATGGATGAGATCGATTCCCACAAGAATTGCAACGTAAATTTTTTGCACTTTTAATTATACCTGGTTTCGATTTTAATTCGTTATAAAAAACCTTTCTATTTTGATAAGTAAATTTAGTTTGTTTAGTGTCACTTGTGTTTGGTGCTTGTATTCTGACTTATAAATCTAGTGTGTTAAGAAATAACGTAACATACCAATGCGACGTGCGTTATTACTTTTTATTTACTATATTTTACGAACAAACTGTATGTAGGCCTAATTCCACTTTTACTGCAAGCATAGTTTTGTTTCACTTACCCTAATATACGTGACAATTTTTCAAATTTTGTGTGAAATAATGCTTTTTGTAGTTGAACATATTTTCCTTCTTAATTATCTAAAATATAACTTGCACGCCCTTGACATGAAAAAACCTTGACAGCAACAGTTGACAGTTGATCGGCTCTTGAAGCTTACGTGGCTTTGCTTGCTATTCACCCCCCTCCCCATCTCCCTAGTCTTGGGCAACCCTTTACTCTGCGTAATGAAATACAAATACAGCCTGTATTTACTTTACATCGTTTTGCCAAGGAAATGTATCTGTTAAGTTATGTGATTAGATAATGATATTTAAGAAAGGGTTATTTTTAAGGAGATATTATTTTTGCAAAAATGTCTCTCATATGAGTTAGAAAGAAACATTATAGAAAATTTACGTCTCTACGTTTTATTTTGAGTTATTAGAAGAATTCATTTCTGCTCCAGGATTGAGAAGGGTGTTTTATCTGTTCCTGTATATATCTTAGAAAATTTCCTGTTATCGTCTGGTCGGTATGTTATTCCCGTTAGGACGATTCCAAACAAATAAGGAAGACATAAGTACTCAAATGTTTTTTCAGCGGAAGATAACTGTGGTTCATTATCATCATTTAAAATACTGCTAATATTGAAAAATAAAATTCTATTTAAAGTTACCTGGTCTGGTGATAGTCCTTGCCTTACAGTTTTGGAATATTGCTGGTACCACGAGGCGTGGAGCCAATTCCCCCGTTTTGTGGCCCTACTTTAGGTTGCCATGAGTTTTGAAGTTGTATTCTTTAGGGTAGAGTTTCACTTGGGGAATAGAACCACCTCCAATTCTACCTTTGGGCTTCCTGATCCGCATTTATTCACGTTTCACCACCTTCCTTCAAGCTCTTTCACAAGCACGTTAGTAATAGGCCTATACGTATTGTGTCTGGGGGCGGAATAAGTCGAAATACAGGTATCCGCATTCAAAACTCCTCATAGACTAGCTACCAACATCTCAACCTTGACATGAGAGATCGAAACTGGGGATACACTTTAAGTTGCCCCTATATTGCCTTAAAAGTGCTTGGATAAGTGTTCCTTTATGTTTCACTATTTCAATAATTGGAACAATTGACAGATATAGGCCTAACTAACATATGTAATTTTCTAAGCAATGCTCTTTCATTGGTTATGTTTCATTGAATGGTAAAAGTATATTGACTAGCCTATATTTTATTGAATGATATTTCATGGGTTATATTTCATTGTGAATGATATTTCATTTGTTATACTGTATTTCATTGGTTATATTTTATTTAATGATATTTTATTGATTATATTTCATTGCTTATATTTTATGGAATGAGATATCATTAAAATCAATTATACTTTTAGCAGACATTCTATCTCACATCGAACGTTTCAGTTCTTTAAGACAAAAGCAGTAGTTACTTTTGGAATTGTGTGGTTATTTATTATTGATTATGGGCTACACACTTTTCCGGGCTGAGGGCATCAGGAACCGTAATCTGTAACTGTAGGGTTACATTTGAGAATTCCATATTTAACAATTTTGAACAAGCTGCAATACAAAAAACACGGTTGAGAATTTTATCCACATGGGAGTTCCTTGTCCCGTACTTTCTTATTTGTAGGCGTATGTAACATTCAATAAAATGTTTAGTATCATTTGAAAATGTGGTCTCGGAACTCTCCTCAATGCTGCGCTACTACGCTTGCTCTGTGGTATGTTGTCTATGTTCTGGTCCTGTGGTGTACCTTGTAGCTTTGTGCTAATGTTGATATATGATAACAGTTCGACTTGTAGGCATGCATATGTAGGCTGCCGATGTTGGTAATTTAACTCTGCTGTCCTTGATGTATTTATTCTTGGTAATTCTATTTCGTTTCGTACGTATTTTCTACCAGGTTTTGATAATGTTTTCACATTACTTCAACTTCAGTATAGAAATACAACACACACCTTCGCTACTAGGATTATGTTACAATGGTTAAAAGCTATTACGTCAAACAGTCAATTCGGTTATTATAGTGTATGAATGTTCAGGGCTTTAACAATTTTATTATACCTAGGATTAAAGAAAGGGCATAAACCCTTTGGCCTAGGATTGTTAGATACAGCCCCTCATGCTGGCTCAGTTCCCTGAAGTGGACTTACTTTCGGCGTGGATGTTTGAAGTAACACCTGCTTTAAACTGTCGCTTCCCTTAGCACGTGTAACTAGTTTGTTACTAATAAAGATTCAATACTAATAAAGAGTGCGCTATACTGAACCCGTATTTGCATTTATCTCAACTGTCCAGAGACGATGCTGAGCTGATTGACTGGGTTTTAATATTTAATAGTAAGCGACGGGACGTATCATTTAATTATAAACTGATTGTAATCTTGTTAATATTGTGTTACAGTCCCGTCTGCAGTTTGACCTGGTTACTGTACACTCTACCCTTTCACAATCAATACGATTACAGTTTGCATGGACCGTCTCTCTTCAACAAGTCCTATTCAAAAGTATAATTAGGTTATCTTCGCGCAGAGAAGCAAATTAATGCACTTTGCTTTGGAACACATCGATAAAAAATTACATAACTGGAACTTATCGGAAACCAATTCTATCACTGCAAACACGTTCGATAACCAATCCTACCACCAAAACCCATTTAAAACCAATCCTGTTACATGTTCGAAAAACCAATCTTGTCACTGGAACACATTCTATCACCTATTCCACGGTTACTGGAATATATTCGAAAACCAATCCAAACACAGAAATACATTCGAAAATTAATCTTACCACTGGTATGCTTTAGAAAATCAATCCTACCCCTTGAATACATATTAAACCGATCCTACCATTTAAATACATTCAAAGAGCAATAATACAGCTAGTATAGACCAAAAACTAATCCTACCACTAAAATACATCGAAAACATCCTATCACTGAAATTCATCGAAAACCAATTCTACCACTGTAATACATTAAAAAACCAATTCTGTCACTAGAAAACATTCGAAAACCACTCCTACCACCGAAATACATTCGAAAACCAATCCTACTACTGAAATACATGCGAAAAGCAACAGTGCCGCTGAAATATGCCAACAACTAATCCTACCACTAAAATAAATCGAAAACACATCCAAGCACTGAAATTCATCGACAACCAATTCTACCACTGAAATATATAAAATATCAATCGTACTATTGAATAAAATTCTAAAAATAATCCTACATCTGGAAAAGATGTAAAACTAGTCCTACCTTTGGAATATATCGAAACTAATCTTTCTACTTATATCCATGGAAAACTAATCCTTCCACTGAAATACATTCGAAAACCAATACTATCTTTGGAATTCATCAAAATCCAAGCATCTGGTATATGCAAAAAATACTTGTATATTTACCAAAGAGATACAATTGATGAAAGTATTTACTTAATAGCTGTGCCAAGGAATAACTTGTGAGACTACAGTTATTTATAAGTAACGTTATAATAAAGCGCCAAACTCACTACTCACATGATATTTTTCTATACAAACAGGTTTCGACAACAACACAAGTTATCTTCATCATTATAAATCTATGTCCGACGATGAAAACCATAAAATGCATTGGCAAAATGTAACTTTTATTGCCTGTGCACAATTTACACAGATGAAGATAGCTTGTAGTGTTGTCGGAATCTGTTTGTATGAAAAACTGTCAGTCCTTTTCAACTGCTGCAAGACATGTTCAGTAGACGTGCGTGGAGTGAACCTTATCACAAGTAGCAGTATGCCTCGATTCTGTGCATCGGTGTGTAAGCGTCCTATCTCTCCCTCTAGTCGCGGATTTCCCGTCACGTAATGTATCTCTCATGTCGGCGAGCATCTAGTTTTCCTCCGTTATAGGTGTATCTATAGTTACTTGACGGTAACTCGGTCTCATGCAGTTAGAAATCTATTTAAACGCTCTAACTAACATTCATAAATCCTTCTAATTGATTTTTACTTTCCGAAACACATTAAAAATTAATAAAACCAACAGTCGTGCTCACGGATTGTTTAGTTTCGCAAAGTCGAAACGTGATTGAATCGATATTCTTAGAGACTATAAATATTTTAATGTTGTAACACATGGCCAGGTATTATATGGTGTTCTCGTAGCTATTACGAGCAGTTACGTTTGTATGAGTAAGTAGCTACCGCGAGCACGCACGCACGCACGCTTTCTCTCTCTCTCTCTCACACACATACACAAGCGAACGCAAGCACGCATACACAAACACGTATGTATATATATATATATATATATATATATATATATATATATATATATGTATATATATATATATATATATATATATATATATATATATATGTATATATATATATATATATATATATATATATATATATATATATATATATATATATATATATATATATATATATATATATATATATATATATTCACTGCAGACTTAGACAAGGCGCTACAGAGGCGCTGTGCAGACAGCGGGTGGAGTCAAATAACTGTAAACCGTGAACCGGTAACGGACGTAAGAGATATAGAAAACATTGTAAGAAGCGACCAATAAAATTTGGAACAAATGGAGCCAGGGGAGGTTGTTGATCAGTTTAGGCGACTCAAATTTCGTCATCCCCTCACCCCCGCACCACTCTCATTCAGAATCCCTGGCGTAACGAAATACGCTATTTGTCACGGCTCGGTCGCCTGGTTGCTATTTCACTTATGAAGGCCTATAGACGCACATAGTCGTCTTTTCTTGGGCGTTGTGGTTTAAATCCGGTACGCAATATACAGTTAACAAGAAAATGGAAATATGAGAAATACACGGACACCAGGTGAATGGAAATATGAGATACACACGGACACTAGGAGAACCGAAATGTGAGCAATAAACGGATACTAAGAGAACAGATGTGTGAGCGTTACACGGACACCAGGAGAATGGAAGTATGAGAAATACACGACCACTAGTAGAACTGAAGGATAAGCAACACATGGACACTAGGAGAACCGAAATGTGAGCAATAAACGGATACTAAGAGAACAGATGTGTGAGCGTTACACGGACACCAGGGGAATGGAAGTATGAGAAATACACGACCACTAGGAGAACTGAAGTATAAGCAACACATGGACACTAGGAAAACCGAAATGTGATAAATAAACGGTCACCAGGAGAAAAGTTGAGTGAGCATTACACGGACACCGGCAGAATGAAAGTATTAGAAATACACGGACACCAGGAGAACGGAAGTGTGAGAAATACAGGGGGACCAAGAGAATGGAAGTATGCGAAATACGTGGACATTAGGACAACCGAAGTATGAGCAATACGCGGACATTAGGAGAATGAAAGTGTGAGCAATATATGGGCACCAGGAGAATGGAAATATGCGAAATACACGGGCACTAGGAGAACTGACGTATGCGTAATACACGGACAGTAGGAGAACCGAAGTATGCGCAATACACGGACACTAGGAGATTGGAAGTGTGAGCAATACATGGACACCAGGAGAATGGAAGTATGCGAAATACACGGGCACAAGGAAACCGACATATGAGCAATACACGGACACTAGGAGAACCGAAGTATGAGAAATACACGGAAATTGGGAGAACCGAAGTTTGAGCAATACACGGGCTCTAGGAAACCGAAGTGTGAGCAACACACGGATACTAGGAGAACCGACGTTATGAGCAATTCACGGACACTAGGAGAACCGAAGTATGAGTAATACACGGGCACAAGGAGAACCGAAGTATGAGCAATACACGGGCACTAGGAGAACCGTAGTGAGAGCAATACACGGACACTAGGAGAACCGAAGTATAAGCAATACATGGATACTAGGAGAACCGACGTTATGAGCAATTCACGGACACTAGGAGAACCGAAGTATGAGTAATACACGGGCACAAGGAGAACCGAAGTATGAGCAATACACGGGCACTAGGAGAACCGTAGTGAGAGCAATACACGGACACTAGGAGAACCGAAGTATAAGCAATACACGGACACTTGGAGAACCGAAGTATGAGAGATACACGGACACTAGAAAAACCGAAGTATGAGAAATACACGGAAACTAGGAGAACCGAAGTATGAGCAATAAACGGGCACTAGAACAGAAGTATGAGCCATACACGGATACTAGGAGAAATGAAGTATGAGGAATACACGGAAACTAGGAGAACCGAAGTATGAGCAATAAACGGGCACTAGAACAGAAGCATGAGCCATACACGGATACTAGGAGAAATGAAGTATGAGGAATACACGGACATTAGGAGAACCGAAGTATGAGGAATACACGGATACTAGGAGAACCGAAGTATGAGCAATACACGGATACTAGGAAAACCGAAGTATGAGGATTACACGGATACTAGGAGAACCGAAGTATGAGCAATACACGGATACTAGGAAAACCGAAGTATGAGGATTACACGGATACTAGGAAAACCGAAGTATGAGGATTACACGGATACTAGAAGAACCGAAGTATGAGCAATGCACGGGCACTAGGAGAACCGAAGTATGAGCAATACATGGATACTTTTTATTTTAAACTGTCATTCAATTTATTCTCAAATACGTAATTAGTAGCAAGATTTGCTGCAGACGCTACTTTAACTTGGAATTTTGTTATCTAAATATATTTATTTCACTGTTTTAGAAGCTGGATGTGTGCCCGAAGAGGAAGTGGTTAAAGATGGAGTTTACATCTCCTGCCACGCAACCTCCATCTTTAACTACTTCCTCTTCGGGCACACATCTAGCTTCTAAAACAGTGAAATAAATAAATTAGATATCAAAATTCCAAGTTAATGTAACGTCTGCAGCAAATCTTGCTACTAATTACGTATTTGAGAATAAATAGAATTACTGTATTCTACTGTATATTATAAAAAATACTCGCTTCCATTTTTTTTCTAACATCTTTTGTGTTGCTTGATATTCTGCTTTTAACTCAGTGAAATAAAAAAAAAATTAGCTAAGAAAACATGATCCTATGTTATAGTAACATCTACACCAAAAAACAGTAAGTAGTGTTTTTTTTGCGAGTTGATATCTTGAACTGTTTTCTACATTAAATATGTACAAGGGGCATTATTGAAGTATTGAATATAAATCGGCTTATTTTTAAAAAGTCTTACCACTTTTATCCTTCGGCCTTTTTTTCCGCCACCAGCAGCAAACAGCTGTAACAAAAAGAAAAGTATTCCCTTAATAAATAATCATACAGAAGATTATATATTATTATATAATTAGGTGATGTTGCTATTCATGGTATTTATTCAATTTCGCTTCTATAACATTTAAAGTACCTTTTGTTAGTAGGCAACAGTTAAATTATGTATAACTTGAAAAGCATGTTGCAAGAATTCATTGTTGGGTAAAGTGTGAACACATAGATATAACAGAGCATGTAAAAACACAGGTGATACAAACGCCTGTTGGTGCATCTACATTATGGAATTCTTATCAGTTATTACTGTAGGAAGGTTCGATTCAAGTAGTTTTTTATGTAGTGAGATATGTCAGACATGTTAGATATGTAACTTTCATGTCTCACATCCAATAAAATACACAAATGTCTTGCAAGTTCAATCGAGTGTAGTGCCAGGAATGGCTTGGAACAGTTCATGTAGAAACTACTATAGAGCTTAACATCTAGGTAAGGCCATGGCACTAGGCCTTGATGATCTGAACCTTGTTCACACCTTTCCTCTCTTCCAGGTAAACAGTTCATACAGGCACTACTACAGAGCTCAACATTTAAGTAACGCCACGGCACTAGGCCTTGAGAGATGATCATAACCTTGTACAAACCCTTTCTCTGTTTTAGGTAAGTTCTATTAAGGGCAGTGTCAGGAAAGGCTTGGAACAGCTCATGCAGGCACTACTATAGAGCCTAACATTTAGGTAACGCTATGGCACTAGGCCTTGATGATCTGAACCTTGTACACACCCTTCCTCTCTTCCAGGTAAGTTCTATTAAGTGCAGTGTCAGGATGGTCCTCCTAGGTCATTCTACCTTTGCAGGGCAACTGGTAAGTATTAGGGAGACCTAGGATAGGGGACAGGATCAATTAGGTATTAGGAAAGGTAGGTCCTAATACATACCAGGTACAATAACCATATGCAGAACATCGTGAAAATTAAGCGTAGACGGGAACTTTAGGTTGAGTTACCTCATAAGCGGATAAACGGTTGCCGAACTGAATAGAACACTGTTGAAGATTATTATTCAAAAGAGATCAGTTTTGTTCCCCAACACCACTTTCACTCGTTTACAGAAATACATTATCATATTTAGAGATTTTACAATAGCGATAATATCATTTGTTTATGAAAACATTGTGGGCGATGAGATTAAGCAACGAAATAAGTTTGTGACTTTAAGTTAGTTTGGTTCTGAAGTGGGACTCAACACTAGTATTTGTTTTTTTGTGGCTATAAGATGATCGGTCAGCTTGGATTATTGTCCCTTAATTAATATATACCTATATCCCCTTTTCGTTTACAGACAACTGAGCGAGCAAACACACACACACACACACACACTTACACTTACACACACACACACACACACACACACACACACACACACACACACACACACACACACACACACACACACACACACACACACACACACACACACACACACACACACACACACACACACACACACACACACACACACACACACACATACACACACACACACACACACACACACACACACACACACACACACACACACACACAGACGCACACAAATACACACACACACACACACACACACAAACACACACTCACATACGCGCATACACACACACACACACACAAACATACACACACACGCGCGCACACACACACACACACAATTATAGATATCAACACTCACACAGAGGCAGGCTTTAGTATTTTTAAAACGAGGTTTTGAGAATAATTATGGAGTTAACTAAAAGCCTAAATGGAAATTTCTATTCTATTTTGATGAAACATCTTCGCAAACTTGCAATCAGATTTCAAAATCACGGCCATGAATATTGGCTTACACCAACATTTATCTTCTCACTAAGTAGATACATCACCCACAAAAATATATATATAATAAAAAACACATTCAACGGTTTGCTTATACGTAACAAACTCTTAGTTTAGTTTATATATAAATAAAACCTACCTTCCAAACGTCTCGCGATTCGGTTTAAGGTCATGCAGTAAGACAACCGTTGAGTTCACCCCCGGTCATTATTTTGCTTTGTGTCCTCTAATCCTGTTTTCAGTAACAAACAAAAGTAGGCTCTCTATCTATATATTTAATAATAAAATATTAGTAATGTGATGATATTCCCTGCCCTAGGCATAATGAAGTTTTTTTACTAGAGTTGAGCATCATCAAAAACACCGAGCTTTACTATCGATAATAAAACCTAGTTAGATCATCACGTGTCAAAAACATCGATTTTTTGAGTGTTTCTCGTTCTATGTTTTATTTGATAATGTATAGTGATTATAAATAATTTAATCAATGTAGTAATCAACATAAATTTACCTTAAATTAAAAAAAAGCTGTTACGTATATATATATATATATATATATATATTTAATGGAGATATTAATTAATTTTCCCTTAATTCATTCAGTGGAATCGATTAAAATAGAATAAGTATGGAACACATACTAAAAATTGTAACAGAAGAGTTTAATTTATTTATGTTTATGAAAAACAATAACTAGCATTGTTAATAACTCGTGATTAAAGTTAATATAAGTTTTGGTTGAAAATTTCCTTTTCTTTTAATTTTTATATTTTATTCTTATTTTAATTTTCCTATTATTTTTCTTTAAAGTATATTTTCTACAGTACTTAGTACACTTTAAGTAGGTGAAAGAGTTACAATACAACAGCTGTTAATGCTACCCGGTAGATTCTATAACTGCTAATATTTAGGAAATTGTTATTAATCACAAATAAAGGGAAGTACTTGTTTATAGTTATTTACATCATTAACAATAATCAATAACATAACAATCATAACAATACATCTGTGTTGCATGTGCCACAAAGAAAGCTATTTAATCAGGTTATAAGAAACCGATAAATAAGTTACAGAAACAAAAGTTGAAATGTATCCGAATTATGTCAATAAAAATATTATTCTTACAGGAAATAGTGCGTGTCCCACGCAGAGACACAACTTTAATGTTCAGCTTTCACGCAAGACTTCGTTCCTGCACCACTGTTGCAGAACAAGTCTTCAAGCGAGACGATATATAATTGCAAATGTGCTGATTTTTATACCTCCTATTCTTTTAATTGTTCTCGACTAACTGCAATTTTGCGCACGCAGTCTTATATAACGTAAGCAAATTATTTATGGCGTCATATAACACGACAGCTGGTCGTTTGAAGCTATGTTTTGTATTTATGAATAGCTTATAACATATGCTAATTACCTCATGCAATAACAAATAAATAAAAATCTGTTCGCTTTCAAATGTGGTATGACTGCTTTATTTACGCTAGATTGTTAGTTGTTGAAAAATTAATTGAAATGAGTTTGTTAAAATAGTAAATCGTTTATTTCAGAAATATAGGCATTCGTTTTCTGCTTAAATCTATTTATTATAATGGACATCTTGATTTTGATTGAAAGGTTTCGATTGCTAATTATAATTTGTATATTGTAGACATTTTGTGTAATTTGTTGACAGGTATTTCTTTATTAGCATGTAGTTAACATTGTTAAAATGTAATTACCTGTACGTCGTACTGATTCCATCATCATCTGGTGCTGAATTGTGAATACATCGTATTATAAAACTAAAACGTAATTGATATGGAAGTTTAATACAATTAAAGAAAGAAATGTTAAAATGACATTTTATTTAAAAACCAACTGTTAACAACAATAAATTAAAAAATCACAATATTAAAGAATTATTACGCTCTATTTTACTTTATTAAATTTAGGGATATTTAAATTATTGTGTTGACAGCTGTGTGCACTTTTGTTACTATGAGATCTATTAAAAATATCTAAAGTTTTGACGACAAAATTATTATGTTAAATTTTAAAGACTTCAGGTAAAAAATACAGTTTTTTTCTTTGTACAAAGTGGTATGTACTGTTGCCCCCAATACCTTAAAGTAAATAACTGCTGTTGTATGAGTTCATATTTCTTTCAAAAAATATTTTCATAGTTCTTGTTAGGGATTAAGAAAAATATATAGTAGATATCAAATTATGTTTTAGTTTTATAATACGATGTATTCAGCACCAGATGTGCTGTAATCAGAACGACGTAAAGTTCATTACGTTTTGAGCATGTTAACTAGATACTAATAAAGAACTACTAATCAACAAATTACACAAAATGTCTACAATACACAAATTATAATTAGCAACAAAATTATCTAATTGAGATATCAAATCAGTCTAAAAAAAATGTAACCTGTAACTTAGTAGGAGGGAAAGCGATTAAGAAAAAACATAGAAAGTTGAGTAGTATAAATTTAGCAATATTTCAATATTTTTTAGACGAAGAAAGACAATCACTATCTAGAATATGTGTAAATGCGTACCTATTCCTTCTGTAACGCTTAGACGGTAATTCACTCACACAATAAACACTCTCTATATTCTTGTAACGGAAAAATTATGTACATGTGTGTGTGTGTGTGCCTGTAAAAACATCTGAAATAGAAAAATCCTTAAGGCGTTTCCACACAGTCAGCTTAAACAATAATATATTACATTGATAAAAAGTTTCGAAAATAATGAAATAAAATTATTGTTAAAATTGAAATGCTTACATACACACACACACACACACACACACACACACACACACACACACACACACACACACACACACACACACACACACACACACACACACACACACACACACACACACACACACACACACACACACACACACACACACATATATATATATATATATATATATATATATAATACGTTTTCTTGTTTAGTAATTTAAAACAACATAGGTTATTCAAATACAAGAATATTTATTAATTTATATCTAAAGCTTTTCGTTGGCAAACAGTACCAACATCATTAGGAATGAAAATGTTGATGCCATTCAACATCTTTTTCATTCCTGATGATGTTGGTACTGTTTGCCGACGAAAAGCTTTGGATATAAATTAATAAATATTCTGGTATTTGAATAACCTATGTTGTTTTAATATATATATACATTATATATAAGTCTGTGTAATATAATATTAAGGCTATATATAATTTTGACGGACTAACTTGAATTCTTTAACGCAAAATATTTCCACCTTTTGTTTAACCAAAATTATCATTGTTTTTATTATTATCACATTAAATCAAGTGAAGCCTTAAAGTTCTGGAACACGTGTTTAGTTTGGTTAAACTTTCTTCGGCTTAACCTTCGAGGGGGCGTATAGATTTTCAAGCGGGATAGGGCTTTTGCGGAGGTTTATTCCGCACAAAAACAGTTTTAATTTAAATTGTATTAGTTTTTATATTTGGGTGAATTTATAATTAAATACTATATAATTACATTGTAAAAAATTTCAGAAATCATTAGGATATTGTACAATTTTGAACATCTAAACGTCATATTTTTAAAAACATCTTGAATTATTAAAACGTGTAAGTAATGAATACTAGACTATTGTTTTCATTACGGGAGAAGTGTTAGTCTGTTTTTCTCTAAAATAGTGATTAAACGTCTAAACATAAAAATATTTAATCCTCATAACACATACATAAATATGAAATTAATTATAATATTTAGTGAAAAATAAGGAATGTTTTACTTTAAATATATAACTCTACAAATTAGTGGATGAAACAAATATTGTCTTTATATCACAATAGATTCTACAGTAAAATAAAACTACCAGATACCTAATCTTTGTTAAAAAAACAACTTATAGTTGTTCATTTTCAAGCTCACTAGTCACCACTAGTGTAACGTTAACATGATCCACTCTCATGAGAATTATGTTTCTTCTTGCTATCCTCCATTACCAGTATACCACAGCATTTTTCGGTTTTTACTAAAAAATACTTTTGTATTTCAAACTGCTCTGTCATCGCTTCCTGCCGGATTGTTAGCGGGTTTTTCTCTATAACATTAAAACTGATAGATTTTCAACAAATTGGTCACTTTCAACATTTTTGGATTCACCTATTATGTCTTCCTTCGTATAATTTTAAATTTTATTAGCTTCTTCATCATGTTCATCATCTGGCAGAGACTCGTTTTCATCACAAATATCATAAAGCTGCCTAACAAAATTTCCAGTAGGCAGTATTTTTTGAATATCCTCTTTTTCCACACCACATAGCATTTTACGAGTTCTCTTCTCTTCAAATGGAACAACAGTAACATGAGAAGCTTAGATACTAAAAAGACATACAACACTAAAATAATAATAACAACAAAAACAGTAATAACTTAACTCCTAAAAGTCTTTTGTAATGTAAATGGCCGCGCACGAGCAACTCCTCACAAATAACTTGAACGAAAGGGCGCTTGCGGAAGAAACCACCACAATCGGATTGCGAGTGACCAAGATTGGACTGCGAGTGCTAAGAAGAAAGAATTTACAAAAATAAGTTTGGCCGTTTCCTATAATGCAGGTGGGAGAGTAACGAGCTGAAGATAAACTTCTGACAATTGGAAAGACGTTTTATTAACAAGATACTTGCGGAGAAAAACTCCCCATGAGCCCTCTCGAAGGTTAAAATAAATTGTATTCATTTTAAAATTTATCTTGAAAAGATATCTAAGAATTTCTTCCATAACAACCACGACTACTTGAGTGAAGATTGTAACAAACCTGTCTCCATCCGATGCTGCAACAATAACAAAAACTGTGAACGTTACACCACACAGCAGTGCAAGTTTCTCCTACTGAACGAGGTGTCTAGTTTCAAAACCTTTATAACAAAATCATGTAAAGCAGATTATCGGAACTGGATACTAATTAAAGAGATTATGTAACTCGGAGATTGACAAGTATACGTCTGCATTGGCGTGTTTAGTGCTGCTCCATTGGCTATTAGTAATGCCCTTCTATTATACGCGTCTTTTGGGAACCGCTTGTTAAAAGAATGGACTCGACACGCAGCCGAATGTTAACACTTTCACATTTCGCCAACTTCTCAGGCTTTATTTCTTTTTTTGCAAACATTCTAAACTCCTTTCTCATCCGGTATTTAAATAACCTACATTTAAAATTCAAAGTTTCGGGAAGCCGTATTTTACAACTGCTATTTAACTCACTTACAACAGAACAAAGTTAAACAAAACCTCCAGTTAACATTTAAATAAGACCATAAACATGTTATTGGAATCTGCAAACTGTGTTTACTATGTATTACACTTTTAACATGTAACAAAATAGCCTTATGTTACAGTTTTCAAAAAGAAAATTAAGAGCTAGCAAGAATTCAGATTCCAAATTTGTTAAAAATGTACTTACTTTTTAAAAAACAAAAAATATGTAATAGACCTATTTATTTATAATGAAAAAGTTATGGTTTCTAAGAAAATTTATAGTTAATTATTGTGGTGTAATGGTTTAAATAATTTTGGAACGATGGTTTAACAAAATGGTTTAAAACAGCCATGGTACGTACAATAAAATGGAAAGATGGTTTAAACACGGTGATACTCAGTGAACAGTTATTTGAAATGCAATGAATAAAATTCACATTTATATTTTAAAAATTTCGAAAGAGATTTATATTTTGGAAAGAAATTTATAGTACAACATACCAAGTAAATGTAAAATTATACTGAAATTAAAATAAAGAGCAGTTCACGAAAATCTTGTTAATAACTCACATGAGAAGATATACTTTATATTTGATTAAAAGTGAATAATTATCCCAGAAAGGGAGTAACACCCCTTTACCTTAGTCGAAAGTACATTTTCTTTAGGTAGCGATCCGGCTCACTGGATCCCACAGCGTCCTCTATTCCTAATTGCAGGGGATCATAATATTCTCTCTTTAGGGCTACCTAATTGTACTTATTCACCCTTATCCTTCCTTTTTTAAAGGGTTGTAATGACTAGACATTTCTTCACGACTCCTATAGAGAGAATACGCTTCAAGATGCCACGATTCACGCCTAATGCTTTATAGTGACATTTATGACCCCACTTAAATTCTATGCATTTACAATAAATCCTTCGAGACAACAATAATTACACTGAGTAATTTCCATAAAACTGCGAAATAACAAAATTCAAGCAGAGTTATTCAGGTTACTATTTAGTTACAAATTCCCTAAGCAGTTAAATGGAAATTACAAATGGTAATCCAGAGATGATTACCATGTAAACGAAATGTACATGAAGAAATTTTTAGCAAAATAAAAGATTTTTATATTGTTATAGGAGGTTTATATTTATTTAGTTAAAGTTAATCCACAGTGCTTTTGAATAAATATACATTTCTTATTTATTAATTTTATCTAGAAGCTTGAAGACTAAACTACAAAAGCAATTTAAATCAATTGAACTGCATATATTTAATACTTGTATTCATGCATACAAGAGGACTATAAAGTAATTGCAAATTAAAATTATACCCGGAACAAAAACATTTCATTGTAAGCACTAATCAGGATAATTTGTTTAGACAGACGTTTCGATGAAGAAGTACCATGAAACACATCTCTAGATGGTAGCATAGGTTAAAACCTTATTAAGACCAACGTAAAAAGAATGAGCGAAAAGTAACCTACAAGATTTTAACCGGAATTTCGACAGGGATATTAGTGGCTCTTGGGAATTCAATATTGAACTCGCTTTACATGACTTAGTTAATTTGTTTTATGGATATTTTCTCCTGATTATTTTATATATAAACTGTAAGATACAGTGGATGGTAAATATTCCCAATGCAATATTCATAGAATAAATATGTTTAACTTATAAAGCAAACACTTTTAAAGTTTACAAATATTTATTGTATTGTACTCTTGTAACCGCCATCGTTATAAACTAGTCAGCTCATGCCCACAACATAGTTTGGTTTTCAGGTTCGGGTATGAGTAATTAAGCCCGAAACAATAGAAAGTAACAAGTCATACAGCAGCGGCTTCCTCAGCAGTGGCTAATTAACATTGTTCTTTATTACTCTTCGGCCGCTTTCTTTCCCTTAGGTGTTTCATGGTTCAGATTAACTAGGTAAATGTGAAACAATAACTAAAACTTTTAGTACTGATTTAGTATTAAAGATTATGGTTTGGCCTATACCTTATTTATTCTACGCCTTAGAGCCTCTTTTACTAGTATTTATTAAAGTTGTACCTATGTTTGAAACAATCATAACCCATCAAGTAAAAAATACAAGTAGGCCTATGTATACACTTATCTGTCAGGATGAGTTATTGAAAAATAAAACTACTATTTATAGAAAATACCACTTTCACTAACACACACACACACACACACACACACACACACACACATACACACACACACACACACACACACACACAAACACACACACACACACACACACACACACACACACACACACACACACACACACACACAAACACACACATACACACACACACTCACACTCACACTTACACCACACACGCCTAATTGGAATGGTAAAATTAATTGGGAATTTATAAATAAAACATGAAGATAATGCATAAAAACGACAAACATTGTAGATGAGCTTTCAGTTCTACTAATTTGTTTTATCACTAATAATTATAATTGTTTTCTGTAAACTTAAAAAAAAATTATCGAGAATTAGTAATAATTGTTGTATTTTGATAGCTGTAACTGTGTATATCAGGAATAAAAGTAGTTTTTTTGCGATTTCTTCAATAACATCGGTTGTTTTCTAAGAAAAGTATATTTGTTGTGTACGTAGCTTCCAATATCATCTGTTGTAGGCTTAGAAATGTACTCGTGACAACTATAGAATGTTTTTTAAATGAAAAATAGAAAACTGTTAACTATTTTGGGAATGTTAGTAAATAACAAGTGTTTAAAATAGTAAAATGTAACTAAAGATAATAGTAAATATTTCTGATTGAGAGAAAGAAAAGTTTCAATGTTATAAATTTGATTGCCATGAAAACAAAAAGATGAAATTAAACTTTTAAAAGTCAGCATAACAAATCAATGTGTAAAATAGAAATATGAGAGAGTATCCCCGTTATTATATAGCAAACTTTGTATTTTATGTAATACTTGTGTTTGTCAGATGTAATACAGAGTCGTGAGATTCCGATGTTTAAAACTGTACTCAAATATTAGAACAGGAAACAACAGGACAATTTGTAGAGAATGTTTCCAAAAATTATTTCTAAAGGTTTGTTCAATTGAGAGTAGGTCTACATTAAGTATATGACCCTATCCACGTCTTAGTATGACCCCCCTATATCCTCTACCAAGGGTTAGGGCACCCACCTGAGCATACCCACCGACTATCTCCTCTACCAGAGGTTTGTGCTCCTATCTGATTTTACCCACGTGATGGTATGACCCACCCCTCTATATCCTCTATCAGGTGTTTGTGCCCCTATCTGACCCTATCCACGTGATGATTGACCCAACCCCCTATATCTTCTACTAGGTTTTTGTGCCCCTATTTGATCCTACGCACGTGATGGTATGATCCCCCCTATATTCTCTACCATAGGTTTGTGCCCCTATCAGACCCTACCCACGTGATGGTATGACACACCGCTTATTTCCTCTACCGAAGGTTTGTGTCCCTATTTGAACCTACCCACATGATGGTATGACCCTCCCTATCTCCTCTACTAGAGGGTTGTGCCCCTATTCTTATCCAACCCCTATTATTTTCTATCCTTAATAGCAGAAATCATATTTTTTCATCGCTTCAGAACTAGTAACAAATTTTGTTTATTGAAAAAAATGTCCAGTGTAACAACCCAGTCTGCTGCATCCTTTTGATAAAAATTTTTAAAATGATTTAGTAAAAATATTAATTGTTTTAATGTTAAATAAATAAATATTTGAATTGTTGAACCGAAAGATAGATCGTCAATTTGGAATTGTAGCATTTTGTAAGTGTGGGAAGTAAAAGAGTTCCGGAAGTGACTATTGTGGCATCACACATTCTATACCAGTACACAGTCTCTGCCTTTCTCTGTACGCAAAAGAGTGGGAAAAAATAGAGACATGAATGCAAGGTGAAACGATAGATAATTTATTGTCGATTCACATATTAAAGCAAATAGATCAGTGCCGGAAGTTTGTATAAGTCGTGAACTTCCTCAGTTACTCACCTGGGATTGTGAGAACGCAGCCGTATCTGAAGCAAGATAAGATGAAGGGGTTAACAGCTATTCTATCATTGCTGTGTTTTAGTCTCATCAGTTTAAGTGTTTGACCATTGTTAAATTTTTCAGTTAAGCAATTGATTTCAAGAGAAGACGTAGCCTAAAAACTATGGGTGCCAATATTTCCAAATTCGCAGTGATACATTGAAATGGCTTTTACTCATAGTATTTATAAAGTAACTTGATTATCAATTAGTTATGGAGAAACTTTTAGAAAATTATATTTTAAATCAGTGTTCTTATCGCGATCATTGAAAAGATAATTTTAAAAATTTAAGCTTTTTCAACAAGTTAAATAATTTCTATGTCCTAAATCCCATTGAAAAAAACATAAGGATGAGACAAGTTAATAACTATGTATCGATTATGAACGGAAGGGAATCTGTAAATATTCTGATTTACCAAATTCGAGCTTAGATTGTGAGTGACGGCAGTAGTTAAATAATAAACTGACTCCGTCGATGCTATTTGTCAGTTAATGTTCATTAGTATTTAATTGAATTGTGATTGTTTTTTTATATTCTGATATTCTTTTGTTAAGTATTTGTATTTTTAAATCGGTAGTTAGGGGTATACACTGAAGACTAAGATAAAGTGGAGAAATATTATTGGAAGAGTTTTGAATGTGATTGAAGAATTGAAAACAATAGAGAGATAAAAGGGGGGACAAAAAAGGGAATGGATTTTTGCTACTGAGTAGAGAATAATAATAGCAACTATCGAGAAGGGAGAGATAATTTGGGGAAGGTTCAGAAGTGTCCATTTGATGGTACGTTGGGCGTAATAGATGTTTTCAGGTGGATCATTTGGTGAAACAAAGCTGGGAGGGAAGAGATAGAAGTTTGGTGAAAGTTGCATTTGCAATAAAGAGACTCAAGAATGAAAGATTAGTAGGCATTAACGAGCATTATCATCATAAAGCCGCCAGTAAAATACTGACGGGGAAGTTTAGTATAACTACTAGTACGGACGTCATAAAGTGTATTCCATCAGAAACACACGTCCCAAAGAAATTTGATCTCCTCATCTGTAAACAATGATAGGATTTCTTTATGGTTTATGAAGAAATATTGAGCGATTAGTATTAAATTTTCTCATATATACTTGCAAGATCTTACACTCATATTTGAAATTGTTGTTTGTGGTTTTTGTAGGCAGTAAATCGCAATAGAAAAGTTTTCTAGAAAAAATCTCGATTGTCGTGGAAGATTGTAGAATAGAGCTTCTCGCGAAACTTTTCAACTTTTGAAAGTTTTGATCATCAGAGTTTATTTTATTTTTACTGCTGATGTCAATGCCAGTGAGGTTGATAAGTTTGTCGATAAGTTTTTATTTAAATAATGTTCATGGTGTTAAGGTTTATTTACTGGTATTTCTGGTATTTACTGGTATTTTCTCATTTACTGTCTTTGATGTGTTTATTAAAAATCTATATACATAAATATATATATATATATATATATATATATATATATATATATATATTTATATATATATATATATATATATATATATATGTACATATATATATCCAAAACAACTAAGGTTATTGAAATACAGGTTATTGAAATCGGTAGCATACTAAGATACATAAAAAACAAGTTACACACTGCCTGTCTATTAAACACAGTAACATAGGCCAATCGTTTCTTGTGAAGTTATGTTTATATAAAATACATTGAACATTGAATACATATAACATTCGTATTTTTATTCAGGTTATAATTTTTACTGTTACTTATTTTTGTGGGCTATAGTAACTTATACCATTACAGGCTATAGGTACTTGAAACATTTTAATGCAGACTGTGAACTAATTATTTAGAACGAAAGTATTATAGACTATTCGCTAATATAATAATAATTTTTTCTCCAACTAAACCAACATCAATAGTTATAAATAAAATATTTGGTTTTATAAGAAACCGTTAGAAACAAGTAGTTCATACTTTTGTATTAAAATGTACCGATAATCCTAAAGCTTTAGGGTATTGATAATTTCAGTTAAAACCTATTACTGAAATCAATCTATTACCTAAATCTGGTTGGTTAGTTGTTAATGTAGAATCTGTTTCTGCTGATTTTTATTGCACAAATGTTAATACAAGAATTGAGCGTCTGTCCTACAAACCTTTACAATCTTATGCACTTTTACATTATAACTGAATAATTTAACCACCAGTGTCGTCAACAATAATTGAAGAAACAGTGATGCAATTATACCATATTATTCCACCCACGAAATAAACCTCGCTAACTACTTTGCAAGTGAGATTATAAGTAACAGATATCACCCCTTTTGATCGGTTACTTTCATTTTACAATTGATGCACTTATATATGCGCAAGGTGTGTTATTTAAGTACTGGGCGAATAAAGTATTACACGGCCATTTTAGAGATATCTGATATGGAAATTATAGATTCCAACATGGTTTTACTTAACAACTATTTTCTTCCAGTACTTTACATCATCTTTAAAAAAAAGTCTTATTAGGTTCATTAAAATGCAGACGTTTCAGAACCGCAACTTAAAGTTGCTTAATTTAAAAGTAAAATAATGTTTGATCAGACTTCCATTATGTTATCCAGTTATACTGCAAAATTTACTATGCAAAATGGTCTAGATAATTTGTACAGTGTTGGGAAATGATTCTCTTATATTAAAAGACAGTTCTAAAATGATAGTGAAAATTAATTTCAGATGATGCTTGCCGACGCCTTTATTGTAATTAAATGGGGAATTTACTAAAGGCAGCAACCAATATGCTGTTATAGCCTACGAAGTATGTATAATACAAGAAAGAACAAGAAACCCCCTGGTGATGATCATTAAGGATCACAGCAACAATTGTGTGAATTCACGCTTGTGAAGTAGACCTATTCTCCTTCAGAGTTGTAAAGCGGTGTCTACGCGATACTCCCTTGTGAGAGGACAGAAATGCAAGGTACATCGAGTTATGCAGTACTAAGGAAAGGTCATAATATTAGATCCTGATACTGGAGAAAATAGAAACTATGGCATCACGGGTTCGATTAGATCCATTTACGAATATTATTCTTTTTTTCTATTTATATTAGGATTTTGTAACGTTTTCATTAAATATGTTGACATAAAATTCATTCAAAAGCGTTTGGTATATATATATAAATATCGCAGTATGTTTTCTTGTGTATTAATAAAGAACAAAAGTCTAAATACAAATACAAGAATTATAATTGAATTTACAATTCAAAGCTTTTCGTTGGCTAACAGTGATGATGTTGGTACTGTTAGCCAACGAAAAGCTTTGAATTGTAAATTCAATTATAATTCTTGTATTTGTATTTAGACTTTTGTTCTTTATATATATATATATATATATATATATATATATATATATATTTTCATAAGAATCTTACTTTATATATATGCGAGTCGACTTTCGAGGAATAATTACGTGTCCTCATTTTCTAGCATCAACTCACCGTTCTTGAAAATGAGGATATGAAATTAGTCTTCGAAAGTCGACTCGCATATATATAAAGTAAGATACTAGTTCAAGTACACTATAGTGTAAGTGATATATATATATATATATATATATATATATATATATATATATATATATATATAACTTTCACTATATGTACTTAAACAAGAATCTTACTTGGTATTTATGCGAGTTAACTTACAAAGATTGATAGTATCTCCATTATCGAACAGCATTCGATGCTCGAGGACATTATAGTAATGCTCGATAATGAAGATACTATCAATCTTTGAAAGTTAACTCGCATAAATACCAAGTAAGATTCTTGTTTAAGTACATATAGTGAAAGTGATAAGTGAGTACAAGAAAACAGTGTTGCAAAGTTAACCCCCGCCACACACACACACACACACACACACACATATATTATATGTGTAAGGTATTTATTGGGGGCTTTAATACAATTTAATAAATACCATTAATCATAAGCTATGCTCAAAACATGTTTATAATATAGATATAATATCCGCTTAAGAGCATCTTAATAATTTTCACTCTCCTCATAGCTCATTGAATCAGTTAGTAACCTAAGATTTTATAGCCCTCTTCCTTTCATTCTTTCTAATAGAGAACCTAAGAAGGTTCTATTATATGAACCAACACTTTTTTTTGAATAAATTTTTTTTTTTTGTCACAAGATGTGTTGGGAGATGAGGCTTCAGCATCGTAAAAACTGGAGTTGGACTGTTTTCACAATTATGGTCGCAGCTTGAATGACTGCTTAATAATTCATTCCAAATAAACATTTGTCATAGATCATTAGGACTCTCTCTTTATCCTGAAAAAACATAAGTTTCATATAGCACACTGAAAAATAATTGCTTTATAAGAATACGATGAAGTGATAACGTACAGCCAAAGCTAAATAATTTCTTTACAACGAATGAATTTATAAATAAAAGTTTAAAAAAAGTATGGAATTAATCAGCACAGAAGCTAAGTACATATAACGGCGTTTAGAAGTAGTAAATTGTACATCTGTAAAAGGTAAGCTTGGACGACTAGAAGGCTCACACGGTAACACGAAACAATCGTTACAAGTAACATGTAGAGCCGTACGGGAGAGTTTATGTATTTTTATGGAACGTTCTTTTTACGAAAATCCAATCTTTGCCTGTTTATGTTGATGGGATATATCATTGAACTGTCCACAACTACTGTATCTATAGTTAGGATCACGAAACCTTGTACATGGCCTTGAGAGATAGCAGTAGGCGAGACGGGAGGAAGAGGGTCAGTGTAAATAATTTCCTACAAACGTGGTATAGATATTAGACGAATTCGATGATATATTAGCTTCGGTGTGAAATAACAAACTATCTTGAAATATGTGTAGACATATCGGATGCAGAAGCTGTTGTAAAGAACCTTATGAATATATAACATGTTTTAAGAAGTGGTAGTACAGAAGTGTAACATGTTTTAAGAAGTGGTAGTACAGAAGTGTAACATGTTTTAAGAAGTGGTAGTACAGAAGTGTAACATAAGAAGTGCGATCTCTCAGCGCCAATTGCACGGTTAGGTCGTCTGCACTATACTTTAGCCCTAATTATTGTATGTGGAAGATTACTTAGTATATAATATCTACATTTACGATATTATTTTGTTAACCCATTAATACTGACTGAAATAGTGGATATTCTAAGAATATACGTAAATATTAATTACAAATATAATAAATAAAGACAGAGTAGATGTATTGGATGAGAAACTGCATAAATTGTGATTTTTTCATACACAAACAAATCTACTAGTATTATTTCCGTGACGTCAGAGAAAAAGTTTTGCTTAGTTATAGGTTATGCTTCAATGTTACAGACCTACTTTCAATTTTATGATTAAAAAACAAATTATATATATATATATATATATATATATATATATATATATACTGGGCATATGCTTGATATCTTATTAGTAACATATATTTATCTTTTTAAATTTAAAAAGTACAGTTACTTATAAATTTCATTTGCGTCGGTTTAGTTTCAGTATAAACACATTTAGCATAACAAGTCAGCTATTGCAACAGCTATAAATGTATCTGAAATATACTTTCACTAGCTCCGCCTTTAATAATTAGCGTTTATGGTATTTTGTGCGAGATATAATCATCAATCTTGTCTCAAGCATAGCTGGCACAGAGTAAGAAACAATACTCGCTAAATGTATTTTCATGCGTACAATAAACGCCGTGGCCTTTAAACTCAAGTGTTTTTATAAATGGCAGATTATTCTCTTCATTTATTAATTACAAGATTTCGCAAGAGGTGTTTATAAAGCCATTCACCATCACGTTGCTCATTTTACTTTATGTAATGTAGCTGGAAAAATGAAAAGTTAGTCAAGGAGCCAAAGCCAACGTTCTAACTAATACTAAATTGTTTAAATCGACAAAAATATTTTATTGTTATTTTTCTGCGTTATTATTAATGTTAAGTAAAAAACAGCATTAAGATATACAGAGGATATGACCGTGCAAGGGTTTGCTTATCGCGGATGGGTAAAATTATATTTTTACTTTAGATCTAAGCTATGTTACAAAAAAATATGTTTTTTCTTAATGATTTTATTTGTTTTCCAGTTTCAAGGTACATATAAAAAGAATTAAAAAAAAAAATTAAAATACATGAAATTGGCTTCTGTAAAAAAATTTCTTACGTGTAGTTAGTTCTTGTTAAAAAATAAACCTAATAATTTATCATAACAGTTTGTATTTATTGTAGTATATAATGTTTCATACTAATTTAATAAAAAATAACATTGTGTATTTATTTTTTGTGCTATAGTCTTGAAGATCTTAGTTTTATGTTAAGGAAATATTTGTTTAAGAAAGATTTAAAAAATCAACGGGACGTACATTTAATCATAAAGTTTAGAAATTACATGTTAAAACTATCAAGTACATGTAATGATTGTTCCATATAATGTTTCAAAATATAAATAGTAATTATACGTACTTTCGGCACTAGAAAATGAATAACTCAAAGAAACTATCATTAAAAGTTTAAAAGCAGATTATTTTAAATATAAATATATTCATTTATTAAGTTTTGTTGCAAAACCATGTCATTTAATTTTCTTTCAAATATTTCTGATGAATCAGGGCGAACTAATTCCACTTCAATTGAAATGTATATATTAAATCTTGGCGAATATTTAGCATAAACGTATACACAGAGAAAATTATATATTGATGGTCAAATGTCTTGAAACTATCATACGCTACGACAAAAGAATTTAATTTAGTGGACATTAAATTTTTACATGACGTGCTTCGCTGATTTTAATTCAGTCAATCATAGATATTGGGTAGGCTACATAGAAAAAAAGGATAATTTTAAATGAAGAATTATAAGGAGCGTTCAGGGTGCACTTAGGTTTATTTGTTAAACTTTTATATAAGTTTGGATTATAACAAATTTTATAAACATTCCGTACTATGATAAACAAATTAAAATGCCAATAATGATGATAGTTTGTGTACAAAATGAGTTGACAGTATCTCTGAAAGGTCTTTATAGTCGTGCACAGTAAGTAAAAGACCTTAATATTGGCGTATTTCTGTAAATACGTAAATATTGTATTTCCCAAATACCAAGTCTCATTGGAAAAGTCTGCTTATTTGACGAATAAAACTTACGAAGAGAGTCTGAAATTGCTAGTTATGCCTTTGATACATGAGATAAACTATAAAAAAAGGCGAGGTCTTAACATACTCTAAAAAAAGTATCGTAGATTCAGTGTTATTTGTGATGTAGATTTGTAGTTTCTGAAAATAAAAATTTAGTTTTTGCTGTTTAGATCTTGTTATTTCTTGGAAGCTTTTAACTTAATATTCTAACTAAATACCAAAATACCACTTTGAACATGTGCTTAAATATAATGTTCGTTAAGTACTGTTTAAATTTGGATATACTTAAATTGAGAACAAATTTAGTTGGTTTATTTTATCCACTTGTGTCTAATTTTAGGAGTGAAATTAAATTATATTTATTATTTTAAAAATTTTAGTTAGAAGTTTAATAAATCAAGTCCGTATTCAATGGAATGTTAAAATCTTCCCAACTCAAGTTACCAAACCACTCTTCCAGAAGACATTTTTGGCTGTAATACTAGTCTCTGTAAGGATACTGCCCTGAGACAAAAATTATGATTACTTATTTGAACCTAAAGTATATAATAAAATTGGAGTATATTTAATAGAGAGTAATAAAACGAGACTGGATTTGAAAACAAAAGTGATCTCATATAGTAGTTCTGTATTCAGTATTAATTTTATAGTCAGTTCGTAGTTACAGAAGATCAAGCTAGAGACAGAGTAGCTATTCTATGTAGGGACTATATCCTCGCTGTTTCTGTAAAGATAAGAACTTCCTTACAAACAGCTACCAATGGCGTACGAGCTTAATGTATGTTGCGTCTACTTTCCTCGAAGTGACAACCTGCTGCAAAATGAATTAGTAGACCTTATAAGCCACTTGATAACTCCTTTTTTATTTTGGGGGGATTTAAACGCCTTTCATGGGGCCCACCGTTATGCATTTGTCTAGAACATCTTTTTGAAAGTGTTAGATTGTAACTAGATTTATAACTACAAAGTAAAGATTCTCTGACAGATTTATCAGCGTCTACAGGGGAATGGACAGCTGTTGAATTGTCAGTGTGCAGACTTTCTTGAGCTGCAAGGTTGACATGGTCAGCATTACCACATCTGCACTCTGTGCAGCGACCACATCCCCATTGAGATCTCTTTATGTCTCTTCTCATACGGTTGTGTTTTACATCATCATTGGATCTTGTAAGTAGATAATTAGAATCGTTTCTCATAAGATTTTGCATCACTGAAGCTGGGTTACCTGGCTCGAATGAAACTATTTTGAATGCCGCAGAAAAAACGGCAGCCCTGACAATCTAATATAGATTACAATAGTAATCTGTTCCATGACGTAATGAAGAATGCATGACTATCCTGTATTTGTGTCGAGCTTTAAGGAGTTATAAAATACAACCAACAAGTGAGACTAGAAAACTCGCCTTGCTTTACAATAACACCATCTCAATATTTATATCACCATCTAAAGCTTGGAAAAATTACGAACTGTTTGTGCTACTTCTATTCCATTGCTTTTAATTGATCTATGGCAACCGGATAGAAGTTTGAACCACCCTGGACATAGTGGAAATTGCTAATATGCAGGGCACAAGTTTTTCAAAAGTTTTTTCTTCTGCTGCTTACTATACCAGATCCCAGAGTACAAAAGGAAAAAGGAAGCAACAACTTTCCATAGTTGGGTTACACTTAGAATATTATCGTTAGAATATTCTTTACTCCCTCAACGAACTAGAATCAGCTCTCTCGTCGGCTTCAGGTCCGGACGAAATTATCCATGATTAAATTACTCTCGTCTTCGGAACATATAATTCCCCTTCGAATATAAAATCGTTAATTTGAGAACCATGATTCTTCCGACGCTCGACAGGAAGCGACAATAATTCATAATTTGTCTTTTTAAACCAGGTAAATAACGATAGCTATATGTATATTGGTAAACCAATGTCTTTAAGAAGTCCTTTATAAAAATTAGTGATGATCAACTACCATCTTGTCTAGTACCTAGGTTACAAATGGTCATTTTTGCAACGAAGGATGTTCACCAATTGACCGATTGGTTTGGCTGAAGTCAGCTATAACTTGCGTCAAACACTTGTTACTGTTTTTTTCGACAGTGATAAGGCGTATGCAATTGAGAAAAGGAATTGTAAAAAACTTGAAATCATGGGGCATACAAGGCACCATTCTTACGTTCAGGCAGAATTTCCTATTATGTGTCCGCCTTGATGCACAAATTCTAATAGGTTGAATGTCGACACATTAATCATGTATGTCTACTAACAAACAAGACAGCGTTCCTCTAGGTAGCATGATGAGGGTGACACTGCCGTTGCTGTTACCAGTGTCACTGATAAGGTACTTTCTACCGTTCATTGTTCTCTGTTATGTATAAATGGTAAATTGAAATATGACAATAGCAATAATACATACCTCTCAAGTAGGTAATATTACATTACAGGAATGGTCAAAACACAGGTGTTAAGATTTTTGCTTCAAAATCTCATTAATTTCATCTAAAGATTCTGTGTGTTTCCATTCCAAAAGTGCTCTGAATTAAATTTAGAAAATATATTATGAGAATCATTTATTTAGTGATATTTTGAGTTTAATACACTAGCTTTATTTACGTAGTGTTGTGTTATAATTTTGCTCTGTCCCCGGTCACTGTGGAGCACTCAGGAACTCAAAAGCTGATGAAGGGGGGGACTTCTCTACAAGTATGATGATCCTTACAAAACGTGTTATGTCATTAGATTTTGTCATGGTGGAAAATAAAGTAACTTATGCAATATTCTGCGCTTAAAATTAATAAAGTAAAACTGTGAGTCGAAATAACCTGAGAAAATTCAAGGACACCTCTCGTCCATGGAAGTATTTTATTAGTCAAATTATAAAACAAATTGAATATTTGTTTTTGCTTCAGCCACTATTTCTTAACGCATGTTAAAAGACCATCCACTATGACAGTTCTGAGAAGGTAACATCACAATCAAGCATATTGTATTTAAATGTAATGAGCTGACATAATTGTCAGCATTACGTTCTTTAAGGAAATTTAAAGGTAGATTTGAGGGAGACGATGACACTTGTTTATCCCGTACGTAAATTTTCATCATTCCTTTATCAAGCCTTATTACTTAAATGTTTTAAGTTTTAATGTTAGTTTAATTATTAGTTTTATTTTTAAGCACCACTACTAGTTTCTATTTTAAATTTTATTACATTTTTTCCCTTAAGTTTCTAGTAGTTTGTTAAATTTTGGCATTAGGATTTAAACATTCAGTTTTACTTACTTAGGATTAGCTTCACTATTATAATTGGTTATGGCAATGATAACTTTAGTTGGTTTTTCGTTAAAAAAATCCTGATTTGAGCAAATCAATGGTAGGCAAGACTTAGGCCTATAACGGTGTATTATTCAAACAGGCTTTAACTAGCTAACTACAAAATCGCTCAATATACATTTAAAAATAAATATTAAAGCTATTTCATTTTATTTTTAAAAATGAGATATCCAAAAGTGAAATAATAATTTGACCTTGAACTTGTTTATATTTTAAAATGTCACACAAATAATAGATAAGATGATCATTTGTTCTATTATTATTCAATTCCTTTTGTAAAATTTATTAGTGACAATTATATATTTGCAACACATTTCTATTACATTTTTAGTGTTTACTATAATTAAGGCTGAGGTTTTATGGAGTGTAATCCAGGTTAAACGCAAATTCTGCACACCGTAGATGGACTTTACACGGATAATAATTGTTTAACATTTCACAATATCCTCAACCTCAATCACAGATACGTGGTGCATAATCATCTTTTATTATTCCATTTGCCTCGGTGTATGCATTTATAATGACACTGGACAATAAAAACACTCAGGATTGAATCAGTGGGCCGGAGCGTCGTGAGTATTTCTATGACGTGTCAGTAACATTTTAGCAAGGAAATCACACTCATCCTTATTTACTCGATTTTGGCACATTTTAACAACACTTTAATTCCGTTATTGCTGTTAAATGGTTCGCTTCACTGTTTATGTGAAGAATAGTCTTCTATTTTAAGACTTAAAGTGCAGTTGTTCTTAGTGAACACATAGAGGCCGAAAACGTGATGTTTGTCATCTGGTTGATGTTTATTAATTACTCTAAGAATAACTATAAATTCATAAACAACATAATTATGTAGACCCAACGTTGGCTCTATAACTGTCTAGCAGTATATAATATAACAAAAATACTTTAATAATGTGACGTTTGAAATAACGGGGACTGAGAGAACTAGAATTAATAAATAGGTTTAAAAAAATCAAATTAGATGTAAATAAAATTAGAATAAGATATAGCATATCTCTGTCACTATATATATATATATATATATATATATATATATATATATATATATATATATATATATATGTACAGTACACACACACACACACATATATATATATATATATATATATATATATATATATATATATATCGCAATATGTATTCTTGTGTATTAATAAAGAACTAAGTCAAAATACAAATACAAAAAGTATAATTGAATTTACAATTCAAAGCTTTTCGTTGGAAAACAGTACCAACATCATCAGGAATATTAAACAATTTCAAATTGTTTAATATTCCTGATGATGTTGGTACTGTTATCCAACGAAAAGCTTTGAATTGTAAATTCAATTATAATTCTTGTACTTGTATTTTGACTTAGTTCTTTATATATATATTAATGTATATGTAATTTGTGTACGTGTGTTGTGTGTTTGTGTCTACACAATTCTAATTAAGAAAAAGAAGATGAGGGAGTAGAAATGAATTTATGTAAATCAATAGAAATTTATAAACATTATAAGTAAAAGTAACTTATTAAAGAATGAGCAAAAACTAAATGTGAACATAAATTTAAAAAGTAAAATAATTCTATTAGAATCAGAATATCACAGTGGTTTAATATAATCATATTTTTTCAGTTGATTTTAATTCTATTGTTCTGAGGATGCTGGAAATAGTAAACAGAGAAAAATTGTATGTCTATATAAACATATATATAAAAACATATTTATATTTAAAAAAGATATATATATATATATACATAAAGGAAACGAGCAAAGGTTAAAATTCGTTGCTTATAATTTTCAGATAAGTATATATATATTTATATATATATATATATATATATATATATATATATATATATTTAACAACATAGGTTATTCAAATACAAGAATATTTATTAATTTATATTCAAAGCTTTTCGTTGGTAAACAGTACCAACAATATCAGGAATGAAAATTGCAATTTTCATTCCTGATGATGTTGGCACTGTTTACCAACGAAAAGCTTTGAATATAAATTAATAAATATTCTTGAATTTGAATAACCTATATTGTTTTAAATAATTAAACTAGGAAACATTATATATATGTATATATATATATATATATATATATATATATATATATATATATATGATGAAATGTTACCATCTGGAGTACATCCGTTCATTCTGCAGTTCATAAATTCGCAGTTCCGACGTTTCGCTAGAATCTCATCCAGCATTGACGAGGTGAACCCAACAACAGTAGAAGAGCCCTTCTAGATGGTAACATTTCATCATATTTTTCCATCCGTGAAGGAATACGTATCAGCATATATATATATATATATATATATATATATATATATATATATATATATATATATATATATATATATATATAAAGAACAAAAGTCAAAATACAAATACAAGAATTACAATTCAAAGCTTTTCGTTGGCTAACAGTACCAACATCATCAGGAATATTAAACAATTGTTTAATATTCCTGATGATGTTGGTACTGTTAGCCAACGAAAAGCTTTGAAATGTAAATTCAAATATAATTCTTGTATTTGTATTTTGATTTTTGTTCTTTATTAATACACAAGAAAACATATTGCTATATTTATATATATATATATATATATATATATATAATGTTTCCTTGTATAATAATCAAAGTAATAGGTTACTCAAATACAAATAATTATTAATTAATTTTTATTGAATTCTTTTCATTGATATAAATTGTTGTATTATTCATTCATGATGATGTTGTTACTGCTTATCAAAGAAAAGCTTTAAATAAAAAAAAAACTCAGTTTTTTTTATGTGTAAATATATATAAATATAATATATATATATATATATATAATATAAATATCGCAATATGTATTCTTGTGTATTAATAAAGAACTGAGTCAAAATACAAATACAATTATTATAATTGAATTTGTATTATTAAAAAAAAAAATTTTTATTTTGAAAATAAAAAAATAAAAAATTTTTTAACAACATTGTAATTGATTTGGCATAGCTATTTATTTGATCTAATTTGCACATATGTTAGTTTTAATTGTTTAATATTCCTGATGATGTTGGTACTGTTAGCCAACGAAAAGCTTTAAATTTTATATTCAATTATAAGTCTTGTATTTGTATTTTGACTTAGTTCTTTTTTATGATATAATATAATATAATATATATATATATATATATATATATATATATATATATATATATAATAAAACAACATAGGTTATTCCAATACAGGAATATTTATTAATTTATATCCAAAGCTTTTCGTTGGAAAACAGTACCAACATCATCAGGAATGAAAATTACAGATTGTAATTTTCATTCCTGATGATGTTGTTACTGTTTACCAACGAAAAGCTTTGGATATAAATTAATAAATATTCTTGTATTTGAATAACCCATGTTGTTTTAAATTATTAAACAAGAAAACGTATTTTATATATATATATATATATATATATATATATAATATTTTTTTTAATGCTGGGAAAAACCAGCCAAACCTTAAACATTATTTTTCTCATATTCTTTGTTTTGCAATTAATGTATTTGTAATATATTAGACAGTTTATAAAACAAATAGTCAGAATGATATATATGTGTACAAATATAAACAAACATATAATTTATAGATAATTCCATATAATTCTTTCCACCAGAAGAGGACGACCAAATAATCTATGTTTCTGTATTATTGAGTAAAAACTGATGTCTTTGATGTTACTGTCATGGACAGTGGTAAGTGATTATTATTTTTGCGTTTAAGATGCATTTTAATAATGTTTATATAGCGACTGTAGTATCTTTTCCGAAAGCTTTAATAACATAACGTAAGCTGTAATTTAAAGAAACAAGCAATCCTTCATCTACATAATCCTTAAGGATGGGGTGAATAAAATTAGTGATCATTATTATTATGGTTCCTAATAATGTATTACTAGATCAGGATCTACAGCTAAATAAAAAATTATTATTACCCGTAAACCACTAAAATTGTATTTTAATTTGTTTCTCATTTAAACAAGTTGTTCAGATATTTTCGTGTGCAACTAGACACAAATTGTATTACTACGCCTAGGAAATGCGATTATCAAGGTACCTTATGGTTAGTTGTTTTTACATTGCTTCAAATTGTTTAACCCAGTGTGTGTGTGTGTGTGTGTGTGTGTGTGTGTGTGTGTGTGTGTATGTGTGTGTGTATGTGTGTGTGTGTGTATGTGTGTGTGTGGGGGGGGGTGTATGTGTCTGTGTTTGTGAGTGTGTGTGTGTGTGTGTGTGTGTTACATAGTGCCTGATGCTAGCACTATTATTATTAAAAGTAACATCGCTTATTTTAATATTATTTAACCATATTACCTACTAATGTCATTGCTATTAAATTAAAGCTACAATGTATGAAAAATTCTAACAATATCACTTAGGTTAAGGCCTATCAAATCAACGAATATTAACAAGTGACAAACTTTGAGGTATCTGCCGTGGTGGGAAGGTGTTTGGAATTATGGAGCAAACACTAGGTGTCATATTTTCCGTGCTGTTATTCCTCCGCTTAGTGTTGGGGAAATGAACTAACTACTTTATTAGTATAAACGCTACAATTATAATAAAGAATACGCCATGTTCTTGCATTTGAAAGCTCAAGGACAATTACAAAAAATGGAAATTCCTAAACGTTCAAGTTCAGCTTTTTTTTAAAAAAATATTATTAAAATATAAATGCATAAACGAGTTTGATATTGATAAAATGAAAACAACAATAAATGACACACCTTAAAAATCATCTATGTCTTTCCTAATCCAATAGTCATAGGATTTCTAATTTGGGGAAAAAGAACCCTGCTCTTTAAGTAGCCTTCTTCAAGTCACATTCAAATGTGAAAACATCTGCTTATTGAGCCTACATTTACAGCTGATGGGATTCTACACAACTACATTGTAGACCAAGGAGATCTAGTGCTAATAGTAATAAAATCTATGCATCAGGCACTTTCATTTTGTGGAACATGTTTGCCATTGATGGAACAATATTTCTATAGAGGCCAATCTTTTACAACTTGTTTTCACTTTGTTCGTTTTCATGGAGGATTTTAAGAAAAAGTATTTGATTTTCTTAGTGAATTCATTGCATCAGAGGAATTAAGTTAAGCCTAATACCAATAGACCTCAATAACTTTATTAATTAGATGATTTTTAAACCTGTACTTATTATAGACACTCAAACTACAGATCATAAATCAATCAACTGGTTTAATTGAGAAACCGGATTAATTGGCCATAAGGAAACTATAAAAATTGAAGAAAATAATTAATTAAATTACCCAGTCATTTATATATTCTTTTGTGGGAATCGTCAGAATACTGATTATTTATTTTTTTAATTCGACTCTTGGTGGTTTTTAAAGGTATATTAATTAATTCATTACCGGTATAATAGTTAGGTTAAATTATACTAATATTTTACTTTTTTATCAATTGTATAAAATCGTTTAGAGCTAAAATACTGTTGTTTAAATTAGTAAAAAATGATTATTTAATAGGATCACGGTTCTGCAGCTAATGTATTGTACTTTTCAAGTAAATAATAAATTTATAGCAAAAGACATCTACTATGTCCTTGCTAATGCCTATAGTGGTTATTATACACGTTAGTATAGTAACGATTGTGTAGACATTTACAAACATATTAAGAATAATTGTACACAATGTTTTAGTATGTATCACAAGTGTACATATAGCATATTTCAGGTTAGTATTTCCGATTGATATCTACATAAAAAATAACCTTTCAAAGATGTAAAACCGAGATTCTAAAAAGAATCGGTTTTGAATTAAGGAACTCTCATTTTTAAACTAATTTTGTGTAAGCCGAACCAGAAAATAAGAATGACTAAAGCTGATGTTCCGTTGGATTTGGTTCATTCATATCACTGTGCACTAGGGTAACTAAATTGCTGCTGCACTTATAGAGTCTTGCATAGGTTTAAACTACAAAGAAACAGTATAAAACTGCCACCTGACACCTGTTTCAGGTAATAAACTGTGTTGTGGCGATAAAAAGTTTTAATAACTGTACTAATTATGTAAAATGTTATACTGTGTACTATGTAACACGAGTAAGTTAACACATTCCTTCTTTACTGTATGTATCAATAATTGCAACTGGCAGAACATATTTTTGTTTAATATTTCATTACACCACTAAATCTACTACACACGCGAATATTTCAGATATTTAAGTAGCTAACTGAATAAAGTTTAAAAAAATATATAATAAATGCCTAATTTTATTTTAGAACCAATTAAAATTCCAATCGAAAACGTTTTCAATAAATTAATCTTCAATTTGATAACTGTGATCCAATATAGATTAACATTACGCTTGAAAAGAATAAAGAAAATGGTTTCAAACAAAACAAACTGTTGTTTAAATAAATGTGTTTGACTTGCGAGTCGGGTACAACTGTTTATATACAGACAACGTATCAATAACGGGTGCGTTATCGTTAACAGCACTTACTCCTGCACTCAACTAAAAAAAAATTGCGCAGTAACGTAACCTCAGTATATTTATGAAAACCGCGCATATAAGCTTTCATTAACTCACAGGACCTTTGACCATGTGTACTAACATTAAACTCCTAGTTTACTGCTAGTTTACATATACTAAGGTTATGTCACGACGCTATTTTCTAATACTTAGAGTGTAAGAGGAAAACGCCCTGAGGACGATAACGTAGCCAGAAATGCTGCCAACCGCTTTTATTTAAACAACAATAGGCGACTGTATTCATGATTAATAAAAAAAAGAAACTATTAGCAAAACGTTTAACATTAGGAATGTTCTTTAACAAAACTGTATAAAAATACAAAACATATTCAATGTAATTATATAGATCATACGTCGAAGCAGTGTTTTAACTGCAATGGTATTTTGTATAGAATCACAAAATCATTAGTTGCTACGGAGACTATGTACCCTTAGATTTTCAACTATAATTACCTATTTACAGATACGTCTTTATGTTTAAACTAAGTGTATATTTATAAATGTTGTGTAAACAGAGGTTTATAGTCAGTATTAGGTACAAATAATAAATTATCAAATTAACTATGATTATAATATAATTATTATAAATCATAATTATAAAAAAAATAGGAGCTAAAGGAATATACAGAAGGTAAAAACTTTACTAATTATTCTGACCTAATTTCTACTTAAAGTTGCTCTTTAAAACTTTTTATACCCGTTTCCCTGACTATATTCCCGTCTTTGCGTGAGTATTTAACATATTATTACAGGTAATAAACTTTATGGAGAGTTAAAAACCGGGAATATCGCATTTAACCGGATTCTGAGCTTAAATTTACAAGAATAATAATTTTTGATTTGCTTTTTAATAAAAAAACGAAGATAAACGTTGTACATATTTACCTAATATCATCGGTCTATGGTTTAGTGTATAGTTCTTAATACAATGAATTAGAACTGTACATAATAATTTGGAAGATGGTTGAAAATAATACAAAACTAAAATGTGTTACTGAAAATGGAGGGGGGAGTGAATTATTATAAAAAACAGGCAAAGTATTGTGTTGGGATTAATATAATGAGGGATAAAAAAATTTCTTACTGTAATGTGTTTAGCTGAAGGTAAACGCGAGGGAAGGAGAAAAATAAGAAATGAATATATTCCTGGTTATGGAGTAGTTGAATGGGAATATTCGTAGATACATGCAGCAAGGTTAGAATAACTACGGTGATTCCCAAACCTCCGAAAGAAGATAAAACTGATAAAGTCAAAAGTTTGTATTTTGCCATATTTAAATCTAAAATATTCCAATTACATGTTTTAGAATTATTTATTCTAAACAAAATTTTATTTATTGTTAATGTTTACGGCTCAAACGGATGATACTGTAATACAATTTTAAATATATTTTGGTGTTTTTGATAGGTTGGGGGTTATTTTGAAAAAATAAAGCTTTTTATATTATCATCTCTTATTTCATTTAGTCGTTATATGAATTTAGAATTGAGATATAAGAAGTTTTGATTATTTTTAACGTATTTTTGACCAAACGGCTGTTTAATTAAATGATTGTACGTTTATGCTATAGTCTACTTTCTTATTGTGCAAGACAAGGTTGTAAATAATTAGACCCGATGATCTACATAAGGGGATGTATAATAAATAAAAAAAATTAAAATTAATAATAAAACTAAAAACACAAACAAAAACGACGTAAAAGAAATTCACAAATTAATCATTTATTTATTCAGAAGCTTTTCAATGACAAAGTCATCATCATCAATGAGTGTTGCTACTGCAAACTGTAACTTACAACTTGTAGTTACCAGTTGCGATGATGACATTGTCTGATGATGAAAAGCGTCTGAGTAAATAAATGATTAATTTGTTAGTTTTGTGTACGTCTGTTATTTGTTATTAACATAACCTCAGAAACTAAGCTCAAAGAATTGTTGGTTTAAAAAAAACTGTTACATCTAATTATTCTAAGACATTTGCCTTGCCTGATGTTCGAAGGCTTGTCGGGAGTTCTAAAGAATGAAAAAAACTCATTTAATACTTTCTGTTTACATCACTTGCCCAGCTAACCACAAAATGTGCACAGATACTTACGCAATATCCACCGGCCAGCAATCCGGTATATTTAGCAGTCTTACCGCGCCTGTAAACATTTTACCCGAAAGAAGAGAAAGTTAGCGGATAAACATTTTATTCTGTGAAATGCCGCCGGCATCAATTATTCAGCCTCGTTTCCTATTGTTTTGCATTTCTTGAGTAACCAGTTCTCTTTAAACACGCTATATAGGCCCTCTGGCAATAAATTTAAATTTTATGTGTTTGAATTATTCAAAAAGTGTTTCGAATTCGTATCCCTTGTTTTATTATTATGTGTGTTACAGAAATGAACTGAAGTAGATATTGCTTTGTTTTAGCAAATGTATATCTAAATAATTTTTTTAAAATTAATCGTAACAATGTATACTTTAATATGAAATGAATTTAGTCATTTAGAGTAAGATAAAGGATGTAGGTACCTTGATTTTATTTAATAACGAAGATGAATTATTTCTAATTTTGTCTGTTTTGAAATTAAGATTTCGTCTCATAATTCTCTTAGACCAGAAACACGTCCTCAGTCACTTCATACAAACACGATGCTTTCTAACTAATCTTATTTGGAATTTTTAATAGAACACCTAAGGCATTCCTCTCTCTCTCTCTCTCTCTCTCTTTCTTTCTTTCTCTCTCTCCTTCATTATGTAACATTAATTTCACCCCGTTACGATATTGTCTGATCTTTTCTTTTCTTTCAAACATTAACACCTAATCTTTCTTTCAACCAATATCATTATTTTTTCACTAGTACTTCTACCAACAAAATACTTCACTAAGATCCAACAACAATTTTCTAAATACCGTTTTTCACCACTGACTACTTTACGAAAAATAATGTTCGATCTGGCTTGCGAGTTAAAGTTATAAACACAAGAAATATATACAACTCACAATTATAAAATCTTTAATTTTAAACTCGTTTCAATGACATTATGTCATCATCTGCAGTGATGCTGTCACAAACAAAACTTTAATTTATAAAATTAAACATAACCTATACCAATTTGTTAATAAACCTTGGGTGTTTATTATGTGATAAATAGATATTTTTTTTTCTGTGGAGGTTGTAATACGTTTACACACCATCACGTCTGCCCGGACAGATCTGGTGTGTTGGACTCCTGGCGAATACCCACTAAACCCTTCCTCCCTTCCGGCCCTTTGTAGATCTGACCGGAGTATCATTGTATTAGCATTCTTCCTGGTCAGAAGGCC
This sequence comes from Prosapia bicincta, assembly GCA_036971475.1. Classification (NCBI taxonomy): domain Eukaryota; kingdom Metazoa; phylum Arthropoda; class Insecta; order Hemiptera; family Cercopidae; genus Prosapia; species Prosapia bicincta. The sequence goes on from JBAIZL010000001.1 coordinate 373,655,709, forward strand.
CTTTATTAACTCCAGTGGTTATTATTTCTAAAACTGAATGTATTTGGCCTGGTCACTGATCTTGACCTCGACCATCTTCTTGTCTCATTTTACTCCGCAGTATGCTCTCGCAGTATATGCTCTCCCGCAGTATTTACTATATATGCTCTCGCAGTATATGTCGCTATCTCTATCCAGTTGGAAGCGCTCCACAGCATCTTGCCCACAATGTTGTCCAGGTCTATTGGCCTGACGTTGCTTTCCAGCGTTTTTCTCTCCGATTGCCATCTTCTGCACACAAAGAAGGTGTGTTCGGGGTTATCGGGTGATCCTTCACCACAATGGGAGCAATTTGGAGTATTCACCTTTCCCATTTTATAAAAATAGACCCGGAAGCATCCGTGTCCTGTCAATAACTGTGTAGTGTAGAAGTTTACCTCTCCATGCTGCCTGTTAGTCCATCTGGATAGGTTTTTGATTAGTCTGGCTGTCCATCTTCCGGTGAGTTCTGCAGACCATCTTTCCTGCCACTTTGTCATCGTCGTCCTTATTGCTTCCTTTTTGTTATCCCTATCGTTCATATTGTTTCGTCACTCTGCAATGGTCTTCTTTTCTAGTGCCAGCTGATCAATAGGAATTATTCCAGCCACCACTAGAGAAGCCGATTCCGAGACCGTTCGATAAGAACACGCCACTCTTAGTGTCCCTGTTCTCTGCACTAAGGCCATCCTCCTTCTATTCCTCTCGGTTTTGAAGGCTCCTGCCCAAATTTCCGCTCCGTACAGCATTATATGGATTGCGCCACGGATATCAGAAGACGGCGTCAGCTCTGAGTAGGGCCCCTAACGTTAGCCAGAAGCCTGCTTATAGCTGTAGTGACTCTGATCGCTTTTTCAGCTGCGCATTTAACATGAGTTTGAAAACTCAGCTTCCTATCAATCATGATACCTAAGTACCTAATGGCATTTATAACCGCTATTTCTTCCTCTCCCACGAGCGTCTCAGGGCCAGGAGTAAGGTGTCTCTTAGATATCAGAGCAATCTCAGTTTTTTTCCAGAGCCAAGCGCAGACCATGCTCCATCATCCAGCCGTTAACACGACGCATTACTTGGGCTAGTCGCAATTGGGTGAGCTCTTGGTTTCTCGCTATAATGATCGCAGCAATGTCATCTGCGTATCCCACCAGGAAAGTTCCATCTGGCACTGTTATACGCAAAATACTGTTGTAATTTGCATTCCAGAGGTCCGGGCCAAGAATGGAGTCTTGAGCTGCTCCTGCTGTTACTCTCTTCCTTCTAAGTCCATCTGAAGTCTCGTACATCAGATACCGGTTGTTAAGGTAGTCTCGTACTATCCGTAGGAGATTATGAGGCAGATGAAATGTCTTCTCCAGGGCATAAAGTATGTCTTTCTATCTCGCTGTGTTGAAGGCATTAAGTACATATAGGGTAACCAGAAGGCACATAGGTCGTGAAAAGTGGTTACCTACCTACTATATCCTATACCTATCGACTATTTTAGCAGCATCAACTACGGTTCTAATAGCATCAATAGTTAACTTGCCTTTCCTAAAGCCAAACTGTCTATCAGAAAGATCTCCTGCATCGCGGAAGGTCGAGAGCAGCAGTGGCCTAATAAGTTTTTTTATCAACTTTCCAGCCGCATCCAACATGCACAGCGGTCTGTATGAAGACGGAAAATCTAAGTTCCCCTTGCCTTTGTTAACCAAGACCAATCTTGCTCGCCAGTTTTCAAGCAGTGGTTGTACATGTTGAGTAATATGTGCGGGTGAACTCTCACTACGGCTTTAAGAACCTCAGAAGGGATTCCATCCGGTCCCGGAGCCTTGTTATTTTGGAGGAAGTTGGCTGCAGTCAATAGTTCTTTTCCGTGAAGAGCGGGACATCTTGCCCTCCGGTTTTCCGCCTTGAAATCTGTCCGACAGGGTGGGAAGGGAACAAACCATCTACTATAATTTTCATCTGTGCCGCATTCAATTTTCCTCCCGGAGTGAATAAATTTAGCTTTTTCATCACCAGCTTTTATCCCAGGCCCCAGGGATCGCTATTTTGGTCTTCACGAAGGTCCTCCCAGCATCGCCTTTGGCTCTCTCTAATTGCTCTACGGAGTTCACTCTTTGCCGTCTTGCATTCCAGTGTCTCTTCAAAGGCCACACCCTGTTCCCTTCGCCTTGCCCGTTGAGCTGGGCGTCTCGTTCTAAGACACTTTCTCCGTAGTATGGCTATCTCCTCAGTTCACCAATATACTGGATTTCTATTTCCTCTAGGGAATCGTTTTTGTGGGATAGCAACCTTGCAGGCTCTTTGAATGAGTTTCATTGTTGCGTCTACTACAGCTTCAGCGTGCCTGTGCCTTTGCGTTGTTTGTCCTATTTCCATGGCATCCAATTGGGAACCCTGCAGGACCTCCGAGAATCAGTCCTGATCAATTCGGGCGACATTCCACCTGCTTCTTCTCAGTGTCCTCAACCGTCACATTGGTTTCTCAGGGTTGATGCTGATTAAGATGTACTGGGGATAGCTCGCCGTATAGTCCTCCATCACTACCCAGTCCTGAATTCTAGGGACTAAAGTCTCTGAGGCTAACTAATATCGATAATACTACCTCTATATCCTGGTCGACGGAAGGTAGTCGTGTTACATGTGTTAAGGATGACGAGTTGCAGTCTTGATGCCATTTCGGTCACGAAATTGCCTCTAGAGTTAGTTATATCTGCCACTCATTCTGAAGCCCTCGTGTTGAAATCTTCTCCAACAATGATGTTACCATCTATTGCCTGTAGTCTATCCTCTAGCTGGTCCATCTTTTGAAACAATAATAATAATAATAAGATAGATAAACCGTAATCTTTAGGTTTGACAGAAATACAGCTTTATTTATTATGCAAACCTCTTTAAATTAACGTTTACTTATAATTTTTGCATAGAGTTGTATACCTAATACAACCCTGTTTAATGTTAAGAGTAGTGAAAAAGAGACGTAATAAAGGCAGAACTGTAGCACATTTTTCAGGGAAGGAAATAATGGCTGTCTTAGTCAGTAGCGCTTATCGCAAGTACAACTACTCTGTAGCGGGGTAATATAATGTCTTCTACCCTCTACCAGGTATAGTAATCGTAGAGTCTTGCTAGGGCCTATGTTGTGAAGTGGAAAGCATGGTGCCTAATTTTCAATACATTTCATATAAACAGATTTAGTATTATTTTAAAAATTGAGTAAGGTCTTTAGCAACAAACAAATTTAATACAGAGGAATTCGATATGGAAATATTCTTACTATGTAATGAGTAGCATTTAGGCCTACTCAACGAAATTCAAGGTTTGTTACCTTAGTTTGAAAAATAAAATTCTACAATTTAACATCTGCTTTTAATTAAAAGTAGTAAGACGTCGTACGAGTAGCGTTGAATTGACATTAAATTATGATTTCCGGTGTAATTCTGTTAAAGTCACTTTCTAGCCACATGCATATTCTCTCTGACCTCAAGTAACCCAACGTGTAACCCACAATTGAAAGAACGCGCTACTAATTTTAATTTTTAAACTAAACAAACTTTAGAGAGCGAAATGTTCTCTATATTCTGACAGCTTATAAATTATGTTTTCTATAATACAACTCATTAAAATTTTAAAAAACCAGAATTTTCTGTCAAGTATTTTTTTTTTAATAACACAATAGCATCCGTCAACATTTTTATGAAAATAATAATTCAGATCTAGATAACCTTTGAAATATTCTAAAAACAATTATTACACTGTCAAAATTTGCTTCACCCTTTATTAAATATGTTGAACAATTGTGGAGATTGAACACGGAACTTACTGCATCAAAATGCACCTCTTTGTTTGAAACTACAAAGATTAATTTTTACAGCTGATTTCCTCTGATAAAATGATCTCCCATAAACACAAGAGATTAGAATCCAGTCGAACAGTTTCGTGTCAGGATCGGAGAGAAAGCAAAAGTGTCCGATTAGGACATTACTACTTTCTTCTCTGGAGTAGCTATATCGTACGGTAATGCTGAACTCTGGTGTTAAGTCGATAAATTAATAACTTTCTCGGGGAGAGAAAGAAATATTAAGGTATTGAGTTTATTGTACTACCTATTTTATCTCAAATTCTATTATGAAATTCCATTTCATTCGTTTTAGTACAAGCATAACTCGCACACAGCCTTTTTTCAGATCGCTGTTGTGTCATTTTGGGATTCATGAAAACCTTATTTGATTTCTAACTACATAAATATTAAAAAATAGTAATACAAATATGTTTCCAGATGTCAGATCTTCGTAATATTAATTAACTCCAAATTTAAACTTAATTTAATTAATATACGAAGAATAAAATTAAATTTACTAAAAAACTATATCGAAAAATCTTTTTCAAAATAATTTAATCTACTTCATATATAATTAACAATTTGTAATATATATGAAAACAATTTACTATATATAAAAATTTCAACCCTGAAAAATAATTTTATGTGCTTATGCCATTGTTTTACTTCTTTGTTCCATTCTTATCACAGAAGGAAAAAATCTCAAAAACCAATCAAAACGAAAACTGAAATTCAATCTGTATACACCGCTGTGATTACTTAGGAAAAAGCAATAATAGCATTATTTACTTATTTATTATTTAGATTTTCTTGAAATATATTCAATAAATATTATGTCTGTATAAGTAGGCCTAAGCTATAGTGGTAATGATAATTATGAAGTTAATGGCCATCACTTTTCATTATTCTCACCCCTCAGAATTATTTTTGAAAATATAGTCAACATGTTAACGAATGCAGGACATGAATATTTAAACATTATTTAAAAAGAGAAAGGTACTTTTTATTAAATAATAACCTTTATAGCTTATGTATGAATTTCTTTGCATGTAAGGAAACAAATGAAGTACGGATAGACAATGTACAATAAATTATTATTTTTAAGTGCATTTCTTATAAAATAATTATTAAAATCACGACAATTTTTAGAACTACTCTCATATACTATTACTACATACGAAGGAATGCAGACATATTTTGCGTGTAAAGTGTACTTTATTTACATTTTGTCTGAGCTAATGTAATCCAACGTAATGCTTGCTTTCAACACTAAGTTTCCGTAAAAATTAAAAAACCTGGCAAATGGTCGGTTGAACATGATTACAAATTCTGCTCATGACTTGGCTTCTGTATTAGCCTAAACTCTTGTTTAAACTGAAGCCAAGACGGTTACAAGCTTTGCTTCCGCACATAAATTAAACGTGAGTTGTGCATGCAATGATGGAATAAGTCTGAGTAAAATGGAATCATTTTTATATTTGTGGAACGACAAATAGTTTAATTAAATTACCTACAAACAAAACGTAGCAGTGAATGGTAGTGAAATGAAATGGTCTGGAATATTTGAGTGTTATTGAAAATAGTTGGAATTTGTAGCTTATACTGTAGCCAATAAAATGTGTATAGAACCATTTATAACCTATTTGTATAACTTCCGTTATTAGTTTGTAGATGACGTCTTTTATAGATGTTTTATATTTTAATTTTAAAAACATCCCGTAGGTATATTACACATAGTAAGCTAAGTACGATAAAATTATCTATTGAATCAAACGTATTTATAAAGGTCACAAAAGTAATGGCTACATACACAACAATTATTTTAGCAAAATTTATTCCTGTTTATACTATACATTTGAATTATTAATTTTTAATATTGATTTACCTAAAAACCGTTTATGTTTATTTATTTTATGATTCAGATACTCTTCAAATATATAGTTTAGGAGATTATTTGAGATTATTGTGCACCTATTGGAACTTGAGAAATGAAAAATAATTTTGTGAATAAAAATTATTTTTACCTTTTTTATAGCGAATCTATAAACCTTTAAGTGGTTTAAAGATTTTAATTTCTCATTCCCACATGTAATAACGTATCTCAGTTATTTTATAAATTACTTCTAGGATTTTTCAGAAGTTTATTCTGGAATCTCTGGTTGTTTATTGAGAATGCATTTTACCCTGAGCATGAGTCTGTGTTTGGTTTGGTATGGAAATTATCACGGAAGATACATTTTGAGTTTAGGGGATCAACAATTTCAAAATTAATTTAATTACTCATATTCTTATAGCCAGCCATTATTTAAAATTTTTACAAGTTTCTTCTCAAAATGGGATAGCTTTTGATTTAAATCGAAATGTTTTATGTATAGCTTCATAACAATTTCTGTAGTAATATTATTTAAAAAATGTTAAATAATTACTGCTTTATTACTTTTAATTATGATCTTGAAAATAGAATTTTTCCTGCGTTTAGGAACAAGTTATTGTCTGTTCACTTCTACATAGCCGTTTTGCTTTTAGAGGGACTGCCTGTTTCATGTTGCTTACTCATGGCCTAGATGTTTTGCTACCAAAAGTAACTTGCCATTTTAGTTGATAACAAGGCTCTTCTCTTCATGCAATTCATATTCTTCAAAAAAGTTTAGGATCTCTTGATTTTAAACCTTATATTATTTATGAATATTTTAGTCTGAAAATTTCCCATGGTTTTCAAAATTAAACTGGTTTTCAGATAATATTATTTAAATCAGGATCTTTAGAGCGTTTACAATGCATACCTTATACCATATTTTTTGAAGTAATCCTAACATGGACGTAGTCAAGGCGGGCTTTGAGGAGTTAGGATCACCTTTTCATTTATGTTTCTATTACAAAAATTATGAAAAAATTGTTTGCTACGTTTTCATTTCCCTTTCCATTGTTACTAAGTATATATATACAGTAAAACCTTTTATTATTTGATTCCATCCACTTTAGCTGGAATGGGATGCCCCGAAACGGCGGTCCTGAACAATCAAAAACTAAGGGCTACTTACTATAAGCAAGTAAAACATTTTGTATTTCAGCTTACTAGACTAAGAAATGGAACTATTCGAATACAGACCACTTTCAAAACTACCACTATGATTTATGTGCATTCAAAATTAATGCTATTACCATCAAAATTATGCTATTACCTTATACTTTAATTCCATCAAACTAAGACCTTATACTTTAATTCCATCAAACTAAGACCTTATACTTTAATTCCATCAAACTAAGACCTTATACTTTAATTCCATCAAACTAAGACCTTATACTTTAATTCCATCAAACTAAGACCTTATACTTTAATTCCATCAAACTAAGACCTTATACTTTAATTTAATTGATACGTTTAAGTGTCGTTTCAGCCCGTAAACCGTATCCGTATCTGGATTGGCCCTCCTTTCTCAAAATCCAGGACTACGTGCCTGGTATTAAGGTGGTTAATTTAGAACGTTTCAGTTGGGCTTTGAATCAATACGATCTTTGGAGTTTTAGGTCGAATGTTTAAAAGAAATTGATTTCATGGTTAAGTCAGACGAATAATTCATAATTGCTAGAACTATTCATGTAAATTATTTTTATATTAGCACTATAGAATTTATTGATGTTCAGACTTAAAAAAAGAAAAATACCGAACTGTTGTCATTAAAAGTAGCGAGAGAGTATTCACATGGGATCTCATTAAACTCTGTGAAGAATGTTATCAATTTTTATTACTTTACCAATGATTATCATTTCTCATTCTTTTTATATTTTTTCATTAATGCTAAAAAAGTATATAAATAATATTACAAAAAAAAGTTCCTAAATATATAAAATCTAAATGTTCAGCTGTATAACTGTTTTCACATTTAAAATTGAAGTAAAAGTTTTTAAAAATATATTTCGTTTAAGATATTGATATTAATTACGAAGTTATAATTTTAGTCAGCCAGAGTAAACGTTTCTGTCTCGTTTGTGGTCGTCTGTTTTGATAACTTTGTAAGTTATTCACTACAAATAAAGCAAAAAAGTGCGAGTTACCTTGTATTTTTTTTTAATAATTAAAATACTCGATTACCAACATTCACTTAACGTTATTGGTGGACAAGTCACCAATTGTAGCATATGCAGTAGTAGCATATGTAGTATTGCTGGCTATACAGTGTAGTATTGCTGTATAAGTAACTACAGATCATCAAGGCATACTTAAGGGTAACTGATGTACATATAGTTTATTAAATAGAAAGAGTCATATTTATCGGCTATTTTAATCACACAATAATCTACAAAAATACAGGCTTCGTGGAACTAAACATATTGTAAAATAGCTGATAGTTTCAAATAATTTGTTGTGAGAGCGTAGATCAATTAGCTACACACTTTATGTCAAGGATGTCCTTTCAATGTGACGCAACATTCACAGAAGTGACGTCATACATAGCCATCCTTCGTCTGTGGGAAAAACATCTGTTTCAGCTAATTATTTCTAAAGCTAATTAAATTTGTTGATTCGAAAACTGGCAGGTCAGGTTTGAGCGGATGAGTCTGCGTGAATGATCACCTGTTTTAATGCCTTTAAGTAGTCAAGTAAGAGGGTCTTAATTAAGGTTGTTATAACAACTGTATTCTGGCATTGTTGGAAGCAGAATAAAAATGTAACTCCTAATGTGTAATTTGTAAACGTTAAAGACTAAGATGGATCACCATAGGATAATAAAAACTGGCAGTTTTTTGTTGTACATCTTGAGGGTTTTCTTACAATTACACTTTTGGTATCAACTTGGGAAAAAACCTCTACTTACTAAATATATCAGTAGGTAGTGTTTTTTTTGCCTAATTGTCGCGCTCATAATCAAAGAGTGCTATAGTATTTCAGAAAAAAAACCCCCAAATGGTTTAAGTTACAGCACAAGATCAACTTTTGACTGCTACCAGACACCTAAAAAAACATATTAAATTATTATATCCATGGATATTAACAAAACGAGCGATTTACATGAAGAATTCGAAATTGTTGCAGCAAAAATCCCATTTTATGATAAAATACACTTTTATCTAAAAGTCTTGTAAATGGAGGAATTGTCTATAGGTCTATTACTCGTATTATTAGGCTGCATTATCATAGAGGACAGCTATAGGCTGTATAGAAGGTACACCATCAGTCGAATAAAATTTTGGAAAAGTTGAAATTCATAATGATCACTAATTTTATTGAATTTTGAGACTGATGAATAATTGAACTAAGTATGCTACTTTTGATTCTTTCTTTAGTATCGACTTAAGTTACATTAAATGTAAGGAAGTGGTTTGGACAAAACAGAAATTTATTTAGACTCTAAACTATTTGATAAAGCATACTCAAATGTTAACCTCAGCAAACTACCTTCACTGGTTGCATTTCGAAGAGTTGGATATTCAAAATTAGCCCATAAAATGTCTTGTAACAAGAAAGCCTTAAAAGACGTGAGACATATTAGAACTAAGAGGTAAACTATAATTCACCTTAGTTATAATTTTATAATTCCTCTTTTAAGTTTTTAAATTAATAATATGGAGTGTTAGAAGTTGAACGTCATTAGTTTTAGTGTAAAAACTAAATAAAAACTCATAGCTACACAATATCTGTCGTATTCCCTTGCTAATTATATTAGAAAAAATAAAAATTTCACTAAAAAGATATTACTAAAAATAAATAATTATAAAACAAGAAGAATGTATAAATCACTACAATTCTAATTAAATAATAACGCACTGAAACGTATCAAGGATAAAAAACAAAAAATAATAAAAAAAACAAAGAATAAAAAAATGAAATATAATGGTAACTACAGAAGTAACATTTTAAGCCCTATCACTATGGTTAATTTTGTCTATTGCTATAGAAAAAGCATGAGATTTTCACGCATTTTCATTTTATTTCTTTTCCAGGATTATCACACTAGGGGAACGATAATTATTAACGTATTTATACGAATACGGTGATTACACATTGGCTATTACGATACTGTAGACCTTATCCCTTTTTCTTGTATTAAATTGACTATTCTCCATCGAGAGAGGATAAAGTAAGGGACGTGTTCTCTATAAAGTTCATATACGGCTGTTTGGCCGCTAAGAAATATATATTCGGTTCTGAAAAGTACAGTCATTTGGATTATACATTTTTTTTCTAAACCTTTATTGTAATATTGGTAAATATGAAATAATGACTTTCTTTTTTTTTAAATTCAATGAATTAAAAGTCTAATATTTACTTTAAATGCATGTGGTGTTTCCCCGTGACGTAAAATTTATAGTTTTACTGAACAGACAAGCGTGTTTGAAATGCTGAAATGCTCTGATAAACTAAACACAATGTGGTGTTTTTGTGAAACCTTTAATAATGCTGGCTGACAGTGAACTTGCTACTTACAACCACAGGCCATCGGGGAATCGGTAAATTCTGTATTGTTTTAACTGTATCTGAAAAAAATATCACATAAACTAAAAGAAGAGTTTCATTATTGTTTATACCACTACGGATTAATAAAAAGAAATTTTTAACATTTTACAATATTTGTTAAAAACAGTGATGATTGATTTGCCTTGATCAAGTATTACCCATCTGTAACTAAAATAGACAGTAAAAATAGCCAGTTGTCTAATACTTGAGGTCGGGGATGGAAAACGTACAATGATTAGTGAAGCCCAACCCAAATAAGGGCTCATTAAAATCGAAAAAAATAAAATGAAAACTCATTAACTTTCATATGTGTTTTATTAAATCAGATTTATTAATTTCTAAAAGTATAACTCAATAATATTTCAGCATCTCTTTTAATACGTTTTTACAATAGCCTATATATATATATATATATATATTGTAAAACTTAGATGAATTATTTTTTCTTGTTGAATATGTATGGTGAAATAAAATAATTTTCATAAACAAGAATATACGATTATTACTTCATTTTATTGTTGATTGAAGCTTTTCGCTAATTTACATTACTAGCATTTTCAAAATTTATAAATCACTGTTCAATTATGTGACTAGAGTAAGACTGTTGAGTAAGAACAGTCTTACTCTAGTCACATAACTGAACAGTGATTTATAAATTTTGAAAATGCTAATAATGTAAATTAGCGAAAAGCTTCAATCAACAATAAAATGAAGTAATAATTGTATATTCTTGTTTATGAAAATTATTTTATTTCACCATATATATATATATATATATATATATATATATATATATATATATATATATATATATATATATATATATCGACATGCAGGAAAAGTTAGAACTATGGATGGGCCGATTCCTAAAATTTTCGATTCCGATTCTAAAATTTTCCTTTCGATTCTCGATTATTTAGTCGATTCTCGATTCTCGATTCTTTCAAGTTATAATAGCTTACATGCTAGTTCTCTAATAATTAATTTAGTAAACATCTTGGTCATATGGCAAAACCTTTTAAAAGTTCTGTTTTAATGAAATAGACTACACAAAGCCTTCAACCGTGAGAGTGATATCTGTCTATAATATAATTTATTAAGGTTAAGTTTCGGAGGAGTAATACAGTGTTTCTGTTATCCGTCAATTCGCTCAACCGTCATGGCCACGGTTCCGACGGTGACGGTTAATCGAGTTTTTACTGTACTTTTTTGTGTTTTGTTCTGACATTTAGTGAGTGAGAGAGAGAGAGAGAGAGAGAGAGAGAGAGAGACGAGCGATGTCAAACGACCAGAAATGGTTACGATCTTGATTGCTGTTGCTTCATAAATAATAATATTCTCGTTTACTTTAAACATTTAATTCATTGAAACCAACTAATACATAAATAATACATAGTTGGTAGTTAATTATTTTTCCACACAAATATAATAAACTTTTGGTAATAAATTTTGTTTGGTAATAAATTACTCCACACGCATATTGTATACAAAATACACACGTACAATAGTTAACAAAATAGGAATCGGGATCGACACTTTTATCAATGAAGAATCGAGTCACCTCGATACCACCTAGAATCGACGATTCCTGGAATCGAGAATCGGAATCGGCCCATCCCTTGTTAGAACTCAAATCAAAGTTTAATTTCGCTCTTAGAAGTATGTTAAAGAAGATTCAAATTTGGCTGTTATTTGTTAAATAATCAAGTGGTTTTCGATTCTTAAATGATTGTCAAAGCTATTCACTTAAAAAACAAATTATATAGTAAATAATTAGGAATATTTGAATATATATTTTATTTTTACTTTAAAAGTTTTAAAATATAAATTGGAATAGTAGGAACTATTAGCTTTATAAAAATTGAAGTTTCTTGATGTAATCATCTTGAATTCAGTGATTAAACTAATTTTAAACTACTTAACTAAGTGAATACGTAATTGCTTACTTGCTGACGCGTTACAAAACGATCGTTCTTTTTACGAAGCTAACCCTCTACTCGGAGTAGAGGCTTTTGCAGATCAGCATTTAGGCCTATATATTATAGGTATTAGGCCGAGTAGAGGGTTAGCTTCGTAAAAGGAACGATCGTTTTGTAACGCGTCAGCAAGTAAGCAATTACGTATTCACTTAGTTAAGTAGTTTAAAATTAGTTATAAAAATTGTTATACTTTCTACTTTATTACACACTGTTCTTCAATCTCTTCTCTTTAAACAATCCTTATGGTTTAAGTTTTCCTTTAATTTTCTAAATATATTTCTTTTGATTTTAATGCAACATTGTTATTAGGCCTGTATGTATTAATTTCTCTCTCTCTCTCTAGTTATTCCGTTTCTATTTCTATTATATACCTGTAATTTAATTTTCAGTCTATGTTTTAGGCGTTGTTTGAAAACGTCTATAAAAGCAGAGGAACTTTCTGCTTTTTAATGGTTATTAATAAAGTAAAAATACAAATTACCTTTAAAATAATTATCAATAATGGAAAATAAAACCAAAACATACTTCTCGGGTATTTTGTGAACAGTTTTATATTCATCCAGTTGTGTAACAATTTATTTAAATTAATTGGCTTTAATCTCAATAAAAGGTCAAAGCCGGGCGGTTTGTGTTACATTGTTGTTAGATGATTTACAAGCAAAGAGCGTGGATATAATATTCGTAAAATTAATCTTTCATTCAAACAAAATCGATTTATGTTATTGATCGGCAGTGAAATAAATCATCGTGAAATATTAATTCAAGGAGAAATCTATCTGTAATCTGTTTTCGATTATATAAGCTCACTTCTTTCAGCGAGGGTTAAATTATTGGTCACGATACAATGGCCTGGTTTTGTGATGAGGAATTAATTACGGGCCATGATAAAGCCAGAATAAAAAATGTAATACAGATAATTGTAGAGTGTAATGATTTTGTGTCTACAAAGAAATTTCCTTATAGATATCACGGCTAGATACAGACAGTATTTAAAATTAGAATTTTTATGTTACTAGTCCTACTTATATAGCCTAAGTATATATAAAACTGAATGAGGACTAGAATGTCATAAATACTGCAATTAGTACATTTAGTGCGTGTATTTTCTCACAAACAAAATAAATGAAAAACCAATTACGACTATGTTCTAATATTTAAAACAACATTGTGTTTATACAATACTTTTTGAACGCTAGGCCTTACATCTCTTTCTAGCTATGAGATATGTGTTGGTTTGTCATAGTCACTCTAAGGATGTAATGAAACATAGCTGGTAAATTTCCTTTTTTTGTAAAAAGGCAAAAAAATATCAAAAAATTGAAACTCATAGGGTAGTTAAATTGAAAAAATATGTGATATTCTAAGAGGGGTAACAATAAGTAATTTGAGTATATTTCAGTGTGTACTCGTAACTTTACCGCCTGAAGGCAGTTTCAAGGTACATTGTCACCAATGTGTTTTCACCAAGGTCGAGTCAACAAAGAGTGATAACTTTCGCCAGAAATCGTTAAAATAAAATAAAGACATGCCAGATGCTTCCATCAATCTAGGACGCACCTGTACAGGTCTACATCTGTGCGACTTCTATAGGAATATGCCTCGACTCGTCTATATTTGTTTAAAGAATAATAGGTCAATTGAAATTTGTTTTATTATGATAAACACATGATATAGTTTATAAAGTGTTTGGACAATTTTTGTACTGTAGTGATAACCTCATTTATATAAAATGGATATTTACTATAAAATAAATAATACGTTAGAATATACATTAGAATAAATGTTATAGAATAAGAAGAATAAATTTTATTACTATTAAAAATTATATATTATAAGAATACATAAATGTGTATTATGCAAATTTAAAAATGAAAATTCTTTAAGAAAAATTTTTAAAAATCCCTTAAGTTTGTAAGTAATAAAGAGATAAATAAAACATATGTAAAAATGAATGGATAAATGAATTATGAATCAAATTTATAACAGTACAAAAATATAAAAATGATAACAAAAATGTAAAAACAAACTTACAATATCATGATAAATAAATAAAAACAGAAAAACGTATACTCATACGTCATCAGAAACAATAACATTAATTTAGATTAAAAGTTTTAAAGTTAGCATTAAAGGAACGTTGTTTGCAGTCTTCTCTTACGTTATTCTATTGGATTAAACAAACACGCTATTTGCATATCATACACCAATATTAAAGGGATAGATATTTGGATTTTTCCACTTTTTTTTATCGATGCTTAGAGCGGACGTCTTAAAACCAATCCAATTTTAGCTAGTGACTCTTATACATAACAGTTTATATTTAATTTTCTTAGCTATTTCAGTTCTGAAACAAATTAGTCGAAATGGAGAGGTTTTATCAAATAAGAAAACAGATCATTAAACTAAGCAGGTATTCTATCTAAAAAAATAGCTCATTACAGTTTATATGCCTAATATCAATAATATATATATGCTGATCTTCAAATTCGAATAAAATCTAAAAGTTAACTTAAAACTTTTATGTTTTGTTAAGATACTAGTACGATTCAGGAACGTTTTCAAATATTAAAAATGAATTAAAATCACCAAAAAAACAACTTTAAGCACCCAGTTAACAAATATTATTGTTAAAATAAAGAGTTGAACAATAGCCGCTCATAGTCATTACACCATGACTTGATTCGAAGTTAGCCAATATTACTAAATGTATGCACGTATTTGGTGAATGATTTATTGATAGCAACCGCCTTTTAAGTACCGAAATTGATTACAGCTGTATTGTTGTGTAATCTCCATACGAAATTCCCCGAACAATGAACTAACGGAATATTCACACCATACCTTGACATACGACCTATAGCACCTCTTCCACAGACAGTTGAAACTCTCAGCCAGAGGAACATATAATATAAATAATATATAAACTCTCAATAATAAATATGCACGATAATAAAATTTTAAAATCCTATTGAACACCAAATTAATTACATATGGGCACATGATCAAAATGTATTTATAGAAATTATGAACCAATACAATGAAATAGGATTACTATTTGCATTACAAACAAGTAAAAGGTAGGTTGCTTGCTTTGTCTTATATTCATATACGAATGTTATGGTTTGTTATTAGTAAATGTAATATATTATTTATTTATGTTTTCAAATTTAAGTTTAAAGTTATATGTAACAAATTAACAGTTTAGTAGTTGTAACAAAATTACGAAACAGCTTTTCATAATGTTTTCTATTTTGTTTCATTTTTATGTACTCCAAAAATGGATAACAAGTATGTATTATTCTGTCCGGATATAAAATTTTCAATTATATTTCTACAGACGTAAACGTTATTGTCATTATTACGTAATAGTAAAATATATAATTTAAAAACTTGAGCAAAGCATACAGTTAGAGTAAAAATGACACTCTAAATAATCTTTGTCTGCTAAAGGAAAAGAGATGTATGCATTTAGACTCTGCTATTTTCAAGCTTTAAATTAACTATACCTTGACGAGACAATAAATTATTTTAAATGTTCAAATTATGCTATTTTAAAATTTAAACAAGACCTAAAACGTCCAACAATCTCAGGAATCCCAACTGTGTTACTTCACCGTTAATCATTATATCTCACCTTCCTATTCTTAAATGTTTTTATAGTTTTGTAGTAAACATACTAATTTCAATTCTTGAATTTTGTAGAAGACGCTGATGAAGATCGCCATATAGCGATCGAAAACATTCTGACAAATTTACAAAATTTAAAGTTCGGATAGTCATAAACTATTGTTTAAGTGATTAACTAATTTAAACCTTTGATACGTCGACTACAAAGAATTAAGATATGCTTTGGAAAAAAATCAAGTCATTTCATTAGAAAGATTAAATGTATTTGGCTAAACATATTTTTCAGGATAGAAAATGAGACTTCCTTTCAAGAAATAGTCTACTCATGAAAACCTTATTATCTTTATTGTGATCATATTTGTCAGAAGCCTATTTGATAACAATAACCGAACAATAACAATAACCGAACGCTTAATCACGATGTAGTCTACAGCCGTACTGCATTGAACTCACTGTATTATTGCCACAACTGTTTGTTCTGAACAATATGTAAGCCTATCATTACATTAAGTAATTCTAATTCTGTAACACTATAATTAAACTGTACTTACCAAATTTTGATGCTATTCCGGACAGTTTTATGTACAGTAGTAGAATTTCTGTAATTTAGTTTTCTACTTGTTCAAATTAGTGGGCATATTTCATGTCAGATTATTTTATTCCACTGTAGATTTTTTTTAAAACACTGAATCTAGCATGATTGAAAAAAAATATATAGAACTACGTGAAACACTTGATCAAAACATTTTAACACATAAAACTTCATTATAAAACACTTCAATCTTATTTACACTTCAAATTTACATTTACTTTTTCTCGAAGAATTCCTCTATATGTTACTGTCTGTAGTCTTCTCGTAAAATATTGTTTATAAATTGTTCATATTCATAATGTTTGTTGAAATTTTCTGCTTTTTGTTGAACACACTGCCTTAGAATCTCAAGAGCTTGGTGAACTTCCTGCTTAGATCTTTGCGGTACACATTTATCATTTTCGTCATCATCGGTGCCTTCTTCTTCTTCAGTAACTTTTGATGTTGAAGCAACTACCTCACAAATATCGTCTTCAGTCACTTCCGCTGCTGTTTCAATACTATCGTCAACTTCCATCCACCAAGTATATTCTTTTAAGGACAAATCGAAAGGCTTCAGGTTCTCTTCAGAGTCTTCCTCAGATGTAGCTTGCTCTTGATTTTCTTCAACAAAAAAAAAACCCCTTTTCTAAAGCAATTTTTCACAGTTTTTTCAGAAACTTCATTCCAAGATTTTGCTATCAGATGAATAGCATCGAGTAAAGAAGTTTTTTTAGCCAATT
Organism: Prosapia bicincta; assembly: GCA_036971475.1. Classification (NCBI taxonomy): domain Eukaryota; kingdom Metazoa; phylum Arthropoda; class Insecta; order Hemiptera; family Cercopidae; genus Prosapia; species Prosapia bicincta. Next base: position 373,672,927 of record JBAIZL010000001.1, read on the forward strand.
CATTTGAGGTAAGGGTTTGAAATTCATCCATATTTTCTATAATTCTAGCACGCATCTCTCGTCGATAAAAACTTTTGAGATTTTTAATTATGCCTTGGTCACATGGCTAAATAATTGGTGTAGTATTGGCCGGAAGGTAAATCACTTTGATGTGTTTTAGCGTAGTGGTTATGTAATTATATGCAGTGCAGTTGTCTAGTAGAAGGACAATGTTGCGTTTGAGGCTGGTATCCCATTTAGTCAGCCATTCATTAAAAATTTTTGATGTCATCCAAGCATCGGAGTTTGAATGATATTCAACCGGTAGCTTTTTGATACCTTGAAAACAACGTGGATTTTGTAGATTTACCGATAATTAAAAGTTTTTCTTTATGACCAACCATGTTAACACAACACAAAACAGTTATTCTTTGTTTACATATTTTACAGTCGTTAGCAATTTCATTTTTAAATAAGTAAGTATGTTCGGGTAAAGCACGAAAATAAAGTCCTGTTTCATCTGCATTGTATATGCAGCTAGGAGAATACTCAGCCAAAATCTATGGCCATTCGTATTGTAACCAGTCCTCAGCTCCAACAAAATCAGCATTTCTTTTTTCACCACACGTTTTCTTGTAAACAATATTTTACCTTTTCTTCCATCGATTGAACCATCCATCTGTGGCTTTAAAATCCTGTATTCCTATTTTTTTTTGGCAAGATCCTCAGCTTTTAGACACATTAGTGGGCCGTCAACTCGAGCATCTTTTTCGCGAACATTTTTAAACCACAATTTCAAAGCTGATTCCACTTGCGGATCTTTCCCAGAACGATGTCTTTTGTTGTCAACATTTGCATTACACTTTGATAATGACAAGATTTTTTCTTTGTTGTTCAATATTTTACATAAGAGAGGTTGAGAAACGCCAAGTTGAGAAGCAGCGTTGCTTTGACTCATTTTTGGTAATTTACTGTACCTATCTAGAATATCAAGTTTTTGTTTAAGACTTAAATCGCGTCATTTCTTTTGAGATTCGGACATCTTGCTATACTGTCCTTTGAATCTTCAAGTGACACTAACCTCTACAAAACAAACGAAAAAGATCTTTAAAAAATAAGTTATGTAAAATCACACTGAAATACTGTAATAAACGTTCATAAAAATTCACTGTTAAAAAATACAGTAGGACTGGACTGTAAATGGTTCAGTAGTAACATCAAGTAATGTTAACAAACAACGAAGGTCGACTCAGCGAGTCTAGGGTGTTTGCGTAAGCAAAGAGTAAGGGAGACATTCTGAGAACTGTGCTAAGTGCTGAAACCGTTATAAAGTATTTCTGTCATTCTAAAAATAAACATTTTATGAATTGGGCGTCATTGTGTGTTGCACGTGCTGTTTACACTACTTTGTAGAAATTTTTACTTGGTCTATGCTAGTATACGTTGACGCATATGATTTTGAATGGCAAATTAAATGATAATAATAAGCGAACAGTAAATTACAATAAGCGGCCTAATTACAATGTATTAATATACGTCCGTGTTTGTTTTTCAATGAAACGATAACAATAACCGAATGATAACATTAACCGTTATCAGAATAAGCGGCGCCGACTGTATTAATATATATATATATATATATATATATATATATATATATATATATATATATATATATATACATATATATATATATATATATATATATATATATATATATATATATATGGTGAAATAAAATAACTTTCATAAACAAGAATATACGAGTATTACTTCATTTTATTATTGATTGAAGCTTTTCGCTAATTTACATTATTAGCATTTTCAGTATTAGCAGTTACTCTAGTCACATAACTGGACAGTAATTTATAAGTTTTGAAAATGCTAATAATGTAAACTAGCGAAAAGCTTCAATCAACAATAAAATGAAATAATACTCGTATATTCATCTTTATGAAAGTTATTTTATTTCACCATACACATTCAACAAGAAAAAATAATTCATCTAAGGATCACAATATATATATATATATATATATATATATATATATATATATATATATATATATATAATGATATGAATCATACATATGTGTGTGTGTGTGTGTGTGCTTATATATATATATATATATATATATATATATATATATATATATATATATATATATATATATATATTATATCAATATATATATTTTACTATTTAATATGATAATTATTTCGCCATAATATTTATACAATTTCTAATATTACTATTATTACAGATACAAAAGAAAGAGAGAGAGAATGAGAGAAAGAGAAATATGTAGGGAGAAATAATGCATTTTTATATATAATATGCATACCGTATTTCAACGTAGAAAGATCTCAGAACAAAAAAGATCGTTTTAGTCTCAGTAATGTAATTTATTTTTTTTGAAAATATATTTTTGATTCGTATTTTAAATGATCTTAATTTTATTTAAAAATTTATTTTTATTAAATTTGTGTTTTCATGTGGCATTTATTAATTAATTTTATATAGATGTTTCTTCCGCAAATGAAGACAATTTGAATTATATATATATATATATATATATATAACTTCAGTAGAAGTTGACTCGCTCTTCTACTGTTGTTGGGTTCACCTCGTCATTGCTGGATGAGATTCTAGCGAAACGTCGGAACTGCGAATTTATGGACTGCAGAATGAACGGATGTACTCCAGATAATAACAATTCATCATATTTTTCCATCCGTGAAGGAATACGTATCAGCATATATATATATATATATATATATATATATATATATATATATATATATATATATCAGAAGATGATTTTCTGTTGACATCTTCTTGAGGGTAAAAACTCAGTGGCCTCTTCATCACTATTGGCAAGAACAGTAGGGTTTCAAAATTGGGACTGAAAGAGAAACTAGTTCTTACTATTTTCTTCAAATTTATTCTTGCCTAGATAAATACATATTTATGTATTCATGTAATGAGTAGTATAAACATAAATATGAACAAATATCCTCGAATTTGATCCTTAACAAAAGTAAATCTAAAGAAAACATGCTATATTTGTGATTATCGCAGTTTCATTAGACACTACTTTCTACCAATCAATGAATAGCGATCATATTTGTGTCATATGACATAGTGAGACATAACATTAATCGAAAAATTTCTTAAAAAAGCAAAATATTTAATAGAATAAAACACCATGAAAGAAAAATAATACTACATATTCTTCAATATAAAAACGAGTGGTATAAACAAAAAAATTAGGTCATTTCCTACTTAGGTCTACAATGAAACAAATTTTAAAGTTACTTTTCATTAAACAAACAAAATTAATAAAAATAAAATGACGTAACCTTTGCTTTAAAATAGCTGTTCCACCACATAGAATCAGCTGTTTCATGAAATCACATGTAGGCTATCACTTATTTTAAGCCTTATAGCTATATTGCATACCTTGCTCCTTTTGGGGAAGTTATTAAATTTAATTAATGTAGTAATATTTAAAAAAAAGTGAAATAACATGAAGGGTCATCCATTACAAGTTGAAAAAAATGTATGTGAACTTGAATGAACGAATGCAAAGAATTTTATTAACGATTGGAAATTTGGAACAAGATAGTAGCGTATAGAGAGTGTGAATTAATAAAAGGAATTGAATAACAACATAAATAACAGGGAAAAAGTCAACAAATCTCACAGATAGACATTTATTTGAAATTAACAAACACATAATCAACTCTGAGAAATATTTGATTTGTATTGCCGAATCACAATTACATTGGTTTATTCGCAGTAGATAAGCGCTGGCTTTATTACCTTGATGTAATATTTATAAAATGAAGTTTGGGCTAATAACTTTGTGGTTCCATGAGATTACCTAAATGTAGGAGTCCGAGAAAGTGTGGAAAAGCTACAAATGCGTGTTTGGGAGAAAGGCGTTGTCTTTACATTCGTTCCGCGCCTGCGTTGGCTAGGGTAAGTAATTACCTGGTTTGGTTGCTCCTTCACCTCGCACCATTAGTTACAAACGACCACAGATGACCCACGGTCTGCAGTAGAATATATTATACATGATATATATATTCAGTGCATAATAATTATATATGACGTGATTATATGTTAATATAAGAGGAGTGAAGAGTTAAACACTGCGTCCAACGCACATATTTCTTTAGTTATACACAAGTTAAGTGACTCACAAACAACTTATTATTTACAAAGGTAAAAGTCTGTACTACAGAGTAGTAACCAGACTCACACTCATTTTTTGTGAGATTTTGAGTTCACTACTTTGACTTTTACCTTTGTTAATAGTTCTCACTAGCTAAGCTCTAATTAACTAAATATTTAATATTTGTAACTTAATACTAGCTACTTGTGAGAGAGTTTTGTAACTACAGTAAATTCTGTAGAAAGAATATTTAAAGCGATTGCAAATACTCTACAGGTTTTTTATACATTGTACATAGAGAATGAGTTCATATTTGAAGTATGATAAATTTTACAGTAATGAAACAGATATAAAATAGTATGCACATCAAATATCTAGAATAAGACTTTAAAAGAAGTCAGTAAACTATCTAGCAAATTAAAATGTTTTATAAAGATTAATAAATAATTTTAATTTCAAAGTAATTGGTATGTGTGTGTATATATATATATATATATATATATATATATATATATATATGTATGTATGTATAAATATCGCAATATGTTTTCTTGTGTATTAATAAAGAACAAAAGTCAAAATACAAATACAAGAATTATATTTGAATTTACAATTCAAAGCTTTTGTTGGCTAACAGTACCAACATCATCAGGAATATTAAACAATTAAAATTAACATATGTGCAAATTAGATCAAATAAATAGTTATGCCAAATCAATTACAATGTTGTTAAAATTTTTTTATTTTTTTATTTTGCTGCCCTAACATTACAAACACTGAATATATTATCCAATTTAGATTTTACTTGTATTTGTTCATTTATCAACTCATTATTAGTATTATATTTATGTATTTCTAAAGCTTCATAAATATTCATTCTCAGGCCTTTGTTAATTTCTTTTATAAGTATCATATTATCTATATTAGGAAATAAGTGATTATTATTAATACAATGACTAGCAAAATTTGATTTATAAATTTCTGGCTTTTTATATGCATTAAAATGTTCCTTATATCTATCTTTAAGTTTTTTCTTAGTTTGTCCTATATAAACTTTATTACAATAATCACATTCTAATTTATATACACCGTTTTTTTCATGCATACTATTAATATTATTATTATTCATTATATTTATTAATTTATTATTAGTATTATAAGCGAATTTTATGTTGCTACCTTTAAACAATTTTGTGATATTTTTTACTTCATTACCAAAAAATGTAAATGAAGTCCATATGACATTTTCATCATTATTTTTGTAAATTAGATTATTATTTTGTTTCTTTAAAATATTATAATTAAGTTTATCAACAGTTTTCTTTTTATAACCATTCTCAATTGCAATTTGATAGATAATGTTTTTCTCTCTTATCTTGTTTTCATTATTCATAGGTATTTTATGTAATCTATATAATAAATTGTATAATGTAGCCATTTTTTGATTATACGGATGGTTAGAATTATTAGGTATAATTTGGTTAGTTTGTGTCGGTTTACATATATCGAATTTGAATTTAACATATATCGTTATATATTTTTACCTACATAAATGCTATTAACGTTGGATACAAAAACGCTTAGCGTCATATCAGATAAAACAGTCATATCCCTTGACCCCGGTTCAGAGCAGGTGAGCATCTATGCCCGATAGATGGTGTGATTTTTGCTTATCCCATTACAGAAAGACCTATTTAATTTCATCTTCCTTAAATCTTCTTCTTTTAAGTATGTATAACTAGTAGACACTTCGTTATATCCCATAAAGCGAGAAAAATAAAGAAAAGTTCTAGTATAATAAATAAAGTCGTAAAGTGCACTTGCTTTTACACATAATTTAAAAATATTGTTTCGCCTGACCCTACTGATATATCAACGTAACAAAAGGATCTTACGTCAAATGTATCTTTTAATGGTGTAATTTCTTGCAGGACTTCTCTTGAACTTCTAATACCACACATCACTCTCTCCGTTTGTTTGAGAGTGAAACGTTAACAGAGGACATAAATACTGTGGTTAAGCAGGAAGTAAAGACTAACGATACAAAGGAAAACTGCTGATAGAAAGAAATCGCTGTGGCACTGGAACCGCTGATCATAACGAAATACTTGTTTACTCTGTAACAAGTAAATGTTTAGAGCTATTTACCTGCGTCGCTAAATATCTGTTAAAGTTATATCCAAACACATCAAAGAATACAATAACCTAAAACCTCTAAAAGCCATGTATCATACATCATTAAAGGAACTTCATGTGCTATTCTGTTACGTTTTTGTTTTACTAATACAGTAGAACAAATTATCGTGTTCGAAGTTTGACCCGTCATTATCCTATTAGCACTCAGCGGGAGTTCCTGACTCAGTATACCTGCGTTTTACCCATAAATCACGCATTGTGTTCAACTTTCACCGGTACTCGCGTACGTTACCATGTTCGAATCACGACAAGAAAAAATAACGATAAGAGAACTGCGCATGCGTCCAAGCATATGCACATTAGCGACCGGCTCGAGAATGGATTCCATTTCCGCAACTCGTTGTATAGGCAACTCCTGGAGAAAACCGCGTCAATTACATCACAGGAAGTCAATCAAGTCTCAGATTAAAATTAATGCCTGCCTTTAATAATTTCGGTTCGGGTAGCCTCCAATTATTTTATGCAAACGTGCGAATGTAATTATTTACTGATTATTTTCATTTTTGTTTTAATAGAGATCTTAGGTTACAAATAAGGCGTAACGGCTAGACACATCCCCCCCCCCCCGCTTAATAGCAAGTCTGCTTCATTTAAGCAACGCTACGACGTTATGCCGTAACGTTTTCTTACTCACTAACCAGGAAATCATCACGCCTTTTCATTACATCCACCGAAATTCCTTATCCTTAATGTTATAAGGGAATATTTATACCAGGGAATATACATCTCCTTAAGAGCTCCTTTGAAAATAGATGTATACTTAGGATAAATAACCGTGTAAATGTGTTGCCATGATACTATGTTGCCATGCTGTGTTTCTCCTTACTTTAAACATAACCATATTCACACTTGTTTCATACTCTTAGCAAATAATGTATTGTTCGTCCATTCAGCATTTTGCTACTTTTGAGAGGCAGTATGGGTAACGTTTTTCAAAAATGAATTACTTCTATCCTAACATGTTAAATGTTCAGGACTCTAAATCTGTTCTCAGGTAACCATTTGTAAGAATCGATTAAGTGTTATGCACAATTGTCGGTAAAACACAGTAAAAATACCGATAAGTAGAAATAGTTTGGTACATATGAAAAATCTATTCTCCCTCCTTCTGCTAGTAGTATTGCAGCCTTCTTTATTCCTTTAGCTTCTAAACTTGACGTACTTGGGAGGGAGGGAGATAGGAGGGAGAGAGAGAGACAGATAGACAGACAGACAGACAGATAGAAGACAGACAGAGGCAGAGACCGAGAGAGGTAAAATGGTCTTTGTTATTTCTCAATTTTTTTATTCAGAAATATTAGAATACATTTCCAAGAATTATTGACAATATTACGAGTGTGTGAAAAGTATACCATGTTGAAAATGTTCTACATTTATAGTTTATCTATCACAGGCAATAATTGGTTTATAACGTTTTTACTTATTTTCAGATTTTCATTCTCTACAATGAATCGAAGACCAATCATGGTGCAATCAGAAAAGAGGAAATTTGGTATCTTTGAAATCGATTTATTCCATTACTAAGAGATTAAATAAAAGTATTGTAAAGTGTTTTGATGTATCAAAAGGTTTTAAAAATATCCCAATTCTCAAAAAATATACTTTATCTAATCAAAACACAGTCAAATATTCCCCGTATTTCACCACAAAAAAACAACCTTTTGCGGAGTTGAATCTAGATTCTAGATTCTATGTTTTGTAGGAATCTTTTTTTTACTATTCGAAACAAGAAAATTATAATGAAGGAAATATTATAGAATTTCTAATTTTTGAATCGTGAGATACATAAAAAGACACAATTGTATAACCAGGATAGGTTATATAATTTAAAAATTAAAATTGCCTCCGAACTCACACACAAAAGGCTATAACTGGAAAACAATTAACTAAGTAAATGTCAAAAGGTAACAACACGTAACCGGAAAGGAGTTAGAGCGTTTTAAAATATGAAAAACGTCTTGGCTCAAAAATAAATCTGTAATTGACGTAAATGAAAAATCGTAGACACATCAAAGGAGTAATTCATAGCCCTTAATATATAGCAGAGTTGTACTATTATTACATTATTTAAGATTAGATGAAAACATTTGGAAATATTCACGTTACGTAGTGTAAATTTTGTAAATTAAAACTAATGTATAATTCCCAGAAAGAACAGTTTTTATTGTATGAATTTGCCATCTTCACAAGCATAATCTTGAACCTGTAAACCTGCTGGATATTTAAAAATGGTTTGAAAGGTTGTGTTAGATTTCAGAGTAAACTTTAATTTTGTTGCTTTAAAAACCTTAACTATGTAGGTATATACTATACTGTTGGATAACTGTATTAGATTATAGAAATCTGTAAGTGTTTTTAATAATGGTTTAAGTATTTCCATTAGTTAGTTACACAGACTAAAATATATTTGGTCCATTATATTGGTACATTATATTTTAGTCCACTATTTCAATATTTTACCAAACAGCAAATTACATTTTACCATAACCATTTTGCTCTATAATCAATTTACAAATCGTTTTGATAGAGCAAGTTTGTAAGTATCCAAGTTTGTAAGTTCTGTAAAATACCAAATACATGGAGCAGGTAGATCTTATCAATCTACTTTGTAGATATAAAACCACTACTTTATTATATTATATTATTAGTACATAATAATATGTACTATGTACTTTGTACAAAGAACAGGTACTTTGTATTACATGTAGGTGATACTTATAAATTGTTTTGTAAGAATCACGAATCGTGTTTGGCTCAAGTAAATGTTATAATTTAGAAATCCCTATATAACTATTCGCACCCTAATGCAACTAATATGTAGGACGCACAAGCGACTATGATGATGGTTTTAGCCCCATTATGCTATCGACTTTATATGAAATAAATGGATTAATTTGATGATAACCTCGATAACTGCTATCACACCTTTTCAAACGTTTAAACGATAAGAGAAATTAACAAATCGAGGTGTTACTGTAATGTCAGCAAATATGGGAGAAAGGTCATAAACGCAGGTTATCTAGGCCGTGGGAAAATTTGCATTAATTTATAGACACGTAATTATCCCTAAGAACGGCTATTATTTTAAAAGTGAAGGTAACTGAAGACAAATACGCTAATGTACAAACCCGCCGGCTGTCTTGAGAATGTGAACGCATTGTGACATCATAGTCCGACGAGAGAACGTTCCTCGTGATCTGTTCTGAAGATAAGCCATTTCCGTTGAGCGTCCATCTGTGTTTCGGCTATATTAGAGGCTTGTACACAACAGCATTTCTTATAATTCTAATCTTGGGAGTTTTAGAAGTTTATCAAGTAAATATTATATTTTATAACACCAACATAAATGTGATAATTTGATCAATGGTCCGTAAAATTGGATAATTAATATTGGTGTATGTGTGTAGTGTGTACTGTTTGTATATGGCAAAGCTTGATTTGGGTTATGTGTTTGTTATGTCTTATATGTAAAAAGACACATGAAAGACATAAGAAATATACAATCGAAATTAAACTTCGCCATACACATACAGAACACTATGCACATAAATATAATATAAACACTAATATAAAAATCCTTCAATACAAAAAAGCAACACACTAAACACAAAAAAAAATTACGAGATATATAAACACCACTGAAACCATCCATAAAATATTCGACAAAATAAAACGACAAATCACACAATCAAGTACTATATTTGAACACATAATTAACAACTACTCTATGAACAATAATACACCGCAGACTACCAATACACCACAGTCGCACACCTAACAGTCTTGATTAATAGTCCTGTCCGTCACTCACAGCATTAAACAATGCACTGATCTGTAAAACACGTCTGTTAAAAATATCAGTAAGTAGTGGTATTTTTCCCACGCGATATCAAAAGTAGTAATTTATAAAAGGACCTCAAGATGTAGAACACAAAAACTGCAAGTAATATATTATTGTTATTTTAAAATAAACCATGTATTATAACTCAATATTTACGAATGCCATAATCTATGTTTTAAAGCGTAATGCGCGTTTTAATGATAAAGTCATAATCATTTCGAGTATCTGTACACATTATAAACTAGAATTCCTACTAATGATTATGTAGAAGACTGATTCCCATAACTTTGTCGTTGACATGCTTATAATAATATAGCCCAACTTGTGTTTTGATAGTTGTGTTAGTTATATTTAGTGTTCCCTTTACTCACAAGATTTATTCGATTGTCGGTTTGACCAATACATTATTTTATTATGTTTAATTACTTATACTTTTACTTAAAAAAACCAATATCTGAATAGAGGTATAATAAATAGTTTAGTTGTCTCCTTGAACAATATTTGTAAGAACATTATCTTTAATGAACACTAGATAAATGTGTATACGTTTTTATTAAAATTTAAAAAAATGTTTAATCTAAAAACATTAGGAAGAAGTATTTGGAAAAAATCTCATATTAAAATAAATCTAAATATATATTTAAGTACTTATTTCTGCCTTTCCTAACATTACAAAATTTTCCTCTGTTGACGCATTTCCTCTGTCGACTCATTTAAATCGTACTGTAATGTTTGAGTTTTGCAAATGTAGTTATTTCGAATCGCGTCAACCAAGAAAAATATTGTAATATTAGGAAGGGCAGAAAAATGTACTGAAATATACACAAATATTCCTAACAGAAATGAAGATGAGTATGCTAAACATTTTAAAGAGAAATGTTTTTGTAACCATTCGCAAGGGATTGGATTGTTCTACCAAAGAATGGACAGCTGAAGCGACTTTTAAAAACATGTGTTTTTAAATACACCAATACACCTGTCAGAAGAGAAAAATAAATCCCCCAGGCCTAATGTAATGAGTTTAAAATTATCTATTTTTCACTCGTTAAGTTAAAAACATAAGTAACTCACTAAGTGATATTCTTTTCCCTCACTAAGTGAGATAAGAAGTAGTAAGTAAAATGATGTCAAATATAATATTTAAGTTTTAACTTTTTCCATGTTCAATAAGAAGGATATATATCCATTAAGAAGGGTATAATATTGGCTGGAATGTTAAACGAATTAATCGATTATTCGCCCGTCAAAGGACTTCGAAAGTGACAATCGACCATTGCACGTCCTTTGGAATTTATTGCAGGGAGTTGCTTTCACCACATTCGGTTTCAACTTGAAACACAGATCAGAGTTTGCGAAGGTATTCCTGTCCTAAAATGGACTTACTAATAACACTTGAAGGTATGTGGCATTTGAGGAACCGCATTGTTTTCACAGATCCATCAACTTTGCCACTTTGAAAAACCATTAGCTCTCCAAAACCATTAGCTCAGCATACAATTAGGACCGAATAATGTTACAAGTGACTTTTACTAAACTTTGAGTTGTAGTTACTTAAAAGTTATACATTTAAGGATAAAAGTTTCGAATTCACTCAACGGTTCTTAAAATCTGCGTGAGGATAAATTCGTTTAATTAACAGTTATGTTCGTTGTTAAAGTGGAAATCAGAACAAGCATGTTTTTATGAAAAAAATCTGTCATCTGTTAGTTTTACAAGAGTGTGATATGTTACATCTACCAGCCGCATATCAAGCGTTAGATAGTCTCATTGAATACAATAATTTTCACAATTTTTTTTAAAATCATGATTCCATTTAAAATACGTTTTGTTTTAATTTAGCTGATATCATTTTCAATTGCTAAATTGCACATTTTGTACAAATTATTTGACTTAGGCTTATGATAGGAGCAAATATTTCGGCATATAAGCTCATTAGATTTAGCCATAAAAATTTAAATATTAAAGTAACAATAAATGTTAAAACTTAAATTATGATGAACCTAAAGTTTAATTTTATGATAATGGAGAGTAAGTAAATATTTATTGCTTTCGAAATGCTTGGAACGGAGAGTTTTTTTTACTAATAAAAGTAAAAAAATACTCCAAACATTGTTAATTTAATAGTTTTTTTATATAGTATTTTCAAGATTATGAGTAAAACTTCTAAAGTATAAAGCGCAAATAATTTTCTACAATCCAAACTATTGCTGGTATCGTTAATAATGCTATTGTTAATATGTAATCCTAGATTATTATTTTTAATAATTACAAACTGTTTAATTTGAAAGTGTAGGGAGAGGATAATGCCAGCAATCCTCTAGGTAATAAAACGGCAGGGAAATAAAACCTTCTAGTCCGCGGTATCGAAGAACGATCATGGGTGAATGTGAACGATCAAAAGGCAGATGATCACGGATCTAGTCTAGAGTTTGGAATTTTCTGTTTTACGGAATATTGTTTTTATTAAGGGTGTGGATTAGAATTTGAAAAACGTTAATAGTTAGTGAAAACAAGTATAAACAGAGTATCATATTTATTAATCATATTTTTGTGTACAGAAATAATCTAGGACAAAGTTTTCCTTTCAAAAGATTATGGAAGTATTTGATTTACATTGGAATAGATATTTCATAAAATGATTAAAATAATTTAATAGCTATATTCAAGCTAATACTATTAACCTTTATAGTAATAATAAATAGGAATAAACTAATGTTTGATAGATTGAGTAAACGCGGGAGTTCAATCTATGTTAATTATCATTCTAGTTAAATAATGAAGTAAGATATATTGTGAGGTTTTATGTCTATCAAATACTCTAATATGTCTCATGTAACTCTGAGGAGAGGAAGAGGATTGCGGATATCTGGTAATATTGAGGCGTTATGATTTCGAGTAAGTGGTATTTCGTCTCTATACCATAAGGGTACACAAGAGGATCCTATCTCAAGAGGATTCACAATACTAAATAGTCAGCGGGGAGTAGACTATCTATGTGAATGAACCCATACCACCCACACTCTCGGCTGTTTACTCGTTAGTGTATTATGTGGGAAAATATAGAAGTAAAATGGTGAAAAGGAAGAATGGCGATAATGAGTAGGCAAGGGGCTTAGTTCCGAGACCCTTAGTACCAGTATGTAAGAGTTCAAGGGCTTTTAATCAAGTCCTAGACGGGTCATCGCCTCTGGTACTAGGCAATTACAGTAGACTACGGTATCGCCCCCTATTGCAGAACTACCGAAATAGAACTTTCCGAATTCACCCATTTACCGCAGGACCGTATGTCTTAAGAGCTATAGGTAAGTACAAATTCAGTGAGTTGAATTGAATAGGCAAACAAAGTAAATGTACAAGACCTGATCAAAGACCAAATGGCGCTCAACTTTTACCTTTAAGTGTGTGTTTGTCAAGGGGCTCTAAACGATGTATTTTTTTATGTAAATAAATATTCAAGGCGATCTGACCCTGAATATTTTTATTTGAACTGACTGATTAATTTTGAGAAAGTTTTATTTACCATCACTTTTAAAAATAATTAAAACTTACACGATTTAAAAATAAAAATTCTGATGCAACCCAAAACCTGATGACCTGAACAATGTTCAATTTAATTACGTAATCCCCAGCTGCAACCTCGCGGTACGAGCGAACCTTAAAGCGTGCAAGTAATCAACTCATACGTGGTCACGGTCGTGTCATGTCGGTGAAATGTCTGTGTGCAAATATTTTTATATTCATTATATTTTCGTAACGTATAAACACTATGAAAATTCAGTAAATTATGTAAAACAACGTGAACAAAGTGAAAGTGGAGTTGAATTATTGTTTAGATATTATTTGATATAACGCTGCAAGCATATTAATCAAGAAATACATACATGTAATTAGGGACTGCACGAGGTTACATAACCAACGCTGCCGAGTAAAGCTATAATTAATAAAGCAACATCAGACGACTTCATGCTTAGCTGACAGGTAAAACCAGATGACCTAACTCAACATTACTGAAATTTGGATTATTACTTTCCGACAATATTTCCAAATAGAAATATCATCGACAATTAAAGATTAAACAAGTACGATAGTACAACTAAGTACTGTTAAGTTTGTAACAAGAAATGAAGAAATGTTTATGTAATGTATGTTTATAAAAGGCAACCGTATTACAAAAAGAGAAAATTATATGTACAGTGGAAGAGGCGTAGACGTATTCGTTCTAAAAGGATAGTTAAAAACAGATGTTCAGACAATTAAAGGTAATTTAATGATCCAGTAATTGCAAATTATTCAAGCATCTGAAACAGTTCGATAACGTACCATAAGACTTGCGCTATAAACAACAGAAAACGCTGCCATATATAGCCGCCCTCTATTGAAAAAGTTGCGTGCTACATTCAAAACAAATAAGCGTAAGAACCTTGTGAGGTATATATATATATATATATATATATATATATATATATATATATATATATATATATATATATATAATTACAATAATATATTTTTTAATATTTTTTCCAATTTTTTTTTTGTATTAAAAATAATTGTGAATGTTTACTTTTAAAACATCTTTCAAATGCCAGATACCATAAAAAAGAGGTAGTGTATTAAAATAAATACTTACAAAACATTTACAATTAAAAGAATTACTACAGATTTATAAAATTAAAATCGGTTTTGTAATATACGGATTAAAGTAAAACTTCATGTATTTCTGAATACAAGATGTCGTAGTGTAATCAATAATTATGACAGATCAGTGACACGAAAAATGCAAAATAAAAATCTAATTATAGTAATATTAAGTAACCTTTTTTAGCAATATTTATCACGATTATATTTTATTAATATAAACTAAAATAATATTATATTATTATTATTATTATTAATATTAAGTAAATATTAAAAACGTTTTTACCTTCTTTTGGGAATATAAAATGAGAAATATACTTGCATGTATTTTATAGCTTTTATATATATATATATATATATATATATATATATATATATATATATATATATATATATTACTATATTTGTTATAAAACAAAATAATTACAAAATTATTAAAATTATTCTTTGTTGATAAAATAAACTAAAAATTGGAATAGACACATTTGTTAGCATTTAAATAAATTTGTAAAACTAATTTGATATTAAGTATCAAATTACAAACACATAAGACTTTCTATTTGATTGAGCGTTTATTAAAAAAAACTTGGGATTTTTAATAATATATAAATATATGACAAATTAGACAGCTTATCAAGCATATATTTATATACTCGTCACAAATACGGGGTCGGTAATAAAAAATATCAATAATATATATATTTATATTCATATCAGATGACATTTTTGTTAAATATATTTAAATATATGTTTCATCAACAACAATAAAGAGATGTGAGTTAGAGGAGGAGCTCAAAGATTTTCATGAATTATCAGTATCTATATTTTCTAACGTAGGCCTATAACAACACTCTGTGGTTATAAGCTCATTGTACTTGCTGATGATGAGTAAATAGGCTTTAGAAAATAAAAAATATTGATAGATTTGAGAAAGGATTCAAGCTATTATAATTTAAATATTTCGGTTTATGAAATGTATAATGAAATATAATATGCGAGCTCACAGAAACACACACACAAACCTCAATTTATTGTATTAATTAATACATTTTAAGTAATAACTTTATTTTTATTTTTATAAAATCCGTTTAGTCGATCTATCCGTAATATATTCAATATTATGTCAATACTAACAATATATATTCAATTATCGTTATAATATATAATTTTATATATTTATTAAGCAATAACATTTTGACTTGATGAACATAAATTTTAAAAAATAATCTCCTAATGGCACATCTAAACGTTTTATAGTGACAGAAAGTGACAAAAGGATCAATAAGTCAGAAAAAAATTAAAGAAGCGAAGAAGTGTAAAATATATAAATTTAAATAATATCAAGTTTCAAACATATAAATGCAACTCCCAGTACTTCTATTGTAATATTTCGAGTTTCAAGAAGAACTAAATTCATACGTTCTAGCCACATGACGGTCTCTGAAAATCAACTCTAGCTACTGCCCAACATATATGAAATATATTCTCCATTATAGATTAGTAAAAACATTTTAATCAGTATTCCTAGGATTTAAGTGTACAAATATTAACCTAATTCTTAGATTTCCCAAAACAATGTAGTCCAATTCTATATTTATACATTCAAATAATATGTCAACACATACAATAAATATTTCATAAACATTATATTAAAATATTTTACTAAGATTTATTCTTAATATAAATTATTTTAATTATTATATTATAAATTAAAGAAGTTTTTAATTCAATAGCATTTCATCCTAATAATTTACGATTAATTAGGTAATATAATCTAAGCTTTAAAACAGCTTTTATACAAAGTAACTTAAAAACATATTGTTTGTTTCATATACACAGTTATATGTAATCACATATTTTACTCAATTTAAATATGTTGTAAATATTAACGGCACTGGTTCATTGTTTCCTGATTTAAGTTGTACCAATGCACGCAATAACGCTTTTATATAAAAAGATTAAAAAGATTTCTATGACTGGATGTAACAATGAAAGTAGTACAAATAAAAAAAAATCTGATACGCGACCGCTGCTTCCGGATCAAATAGCAAATCTAAACCATGTTAAACAACTTCACAAAATTTAATTAAAATTTGTTTAGGCGTTTAGGAAGAGTTTTGTTACACTAACACGGACATATATATATATATATATATATATATATATATATATATATATATATATATATATATATATATATATTAAAACCACATAGGTTATTCAAATAAGAGAATATTTATTAATTTATATCCAAAGATTTTCGTTGGTAAACAGTACCAACATCATCAGGAATGAAAATTACAACAATCTGTATATATATATATATATATATATATATATATATATATATATATATATATATATATAAGTTACGTGTTATATTAAGCTCGAAAGGTTTTTAAAAATGATTTTATTTTTACAAACCTTTGTTAATTAAGAAACATTTAATTTTGAAATGGTTACAATAATTTAGCTTAATAAAAACATAAGCTAATACAACTGATGTACATTCAGCTGGAGCGGAAAACGTCTGTGCGATACAGAGGCGACTTACACACTACAAGGGCTCTGTTCTCACCACCTATATAATACAAAAGCTGCGTAAGCAGGAAACTTCCTAGCACGCATTTTACTATGAAAGGTTCACATAAATTGTTCACATAACTCCTCCATTCCTAAATAAAACTTCGGGGGTAGGCGAAGTTTCGGCATCTGTTGAAGTCCTCTTCATCACTCTGATGAGGGCGAGGTATATAAGGCTGCTGAATAGGCCTCCGTAAAGGGCGATATTCCAGATACTGATGTGGTGAGTTATCTCCATACTTGGGTCGATTTTTGAGATGGTTTCCGTGTTTATTTTGTCCAATTCTAGTCGTTTAACATCTACTGAGAATTCTGGCATCTTATTCATTCGAAATTGTAATTTGGACGTGTCCATGAAAATAGGGTGACCTCCAGAGGTTGTTGATGTGTTGATAAGTTTCATGTTGTTGAAAAGGACTGGACCATTATTAGTTCTTATCAAATATATGCCTTGAAGGGTGACGGTGGTAGTTGCCTTGCGATTGGTAATTTCCAGAGTCTGCTTGTTGGGGAAGGTCGCCAGGTAGAGGTTGATTTCTGGGATCCAGTTAATTAAGTTGTCTGAAACTTCCAACGCAGTATATTCACAGTTGCTGGCATCGTTGGTCCTGATGATGGACACTTCACCGTCTAATTTATGGTGTGTTAGAATGTCGAATGAGCAAAAGTATATGGAATCGGTTTTACAGTTACATTCATTGTCTAAACCTAATATTACAGAGTTAGACACTAATATGTACCTTACTTTTGGTATAATTGTTACATAATCTGTTTCATATTTTGTGGGTATAGAATGTAATTTATACAATTTAAATTGAGTTTTTTCTACAATGGGTAAATTTATAAAGTATACAATCCTTTCAGAATCTAGTTTACAATTAACTTTAATCAGGTTCTCTAATTCCCACATATTTTCTATTTTAGGTACTAAAAGGTAACCTCTCATTATAATATTTATACATTTTGTTTAATTCTTCATATAATTCTTGGGTTGAGATAACACTAGGGTGTACAACACCTAGTTTACAAAATGTAAGAGAATTTTCTAAATCTGTGATTACCTGTAACATTATGTCATATAAAATGTTCAATTGGTTTACAATACTTCTAAAATTTTCTAGTTCAACAAAGTCATTTACATTACGATTCCCAATACTTAACTTATTTCTTAATTCTACAAAATTGTCTTCAATTACAATAAAAGTTTTATTTAATTCTTTCATAATATTATTACTAAAGGAGTATTGAGATTCAATTTGATAATTAATTTTAATTTGCTCATTTTCAATATCTTTAATTATTTTGTCATATTTTTTACCATCATATGCATCTAAATTGCCTGTTAAAGATTTGATAACGGATCCTAGTCCATCTATAAGACCTCTTTTTATTCTTTTGTTACCATTATCCCTTAAGAGTATAATTTCTAATTTTTCTTCTATTACATTTTTACTGTGATTAACATATTTAAAATAATTAACAATATCTCTTATTCTATTACTGTTATCAGTTACATATTCATTGTTTAATAAGCTACCGTTACAATTGTAGCAACTAGTTTCAAAATTTTGCAATACATCATAATAATAAGCATCAATGTTATTTAAATGAGAAACTAAGTTTCTTACATTAAAATAGTGGACAAAGGTATGGTAGGAAGATTCTAATTTGGCCGGCCCAAGGTCTATTGGGATTATTCCGAGGTTGTTATTGATTTCTCTGATCTCTGCTGAGTCGGTGGCTGTGCCAATGACGAACAGGAGGGACCTGGAAAATTATTTTGAGCATTAATTACATTTTTTTATCTTCTTAGGCCTTTTAATTTTCGACATGTGTATTTTGTCTTTTGTGTTATGATGTCTAGGCTTTATTTTACCAGTTTTTCTTTCCTTGTTTATTGAAGCTATTTCTTCTTTGCTATATCTGTTTTTCGTTTTGCTTTTGCTTTTGAACTGTTTTTATATAGACTTCCGGTGGTATTTCTGGAAGTGGTTCCTTGTTTATGTTTCTTTTTTCTAAAACTTTTTCTTTAATTCTTTGATTGCTATCCCTAATGTTTTCATAAAGTATTTTTGTTTTTTCTTTATGGTTTAAAACGTAGTCATTTACAATTTGTTTTTCTAAATCTATATCTAATAAAGTGTTTGAATTTATGTGTCCAAATAAGACTTCGCACGGCGTTAATTTTGTGACTGAGTGTATGCTATTGTTATAAGCTATTATAGCATATTTAACTTTCTTAATTATACTATCTTTTTTAAATTCGATTTGATTATTTAACAGCCTTATGTGTTCTATTAAAGTGGAATGAAATCTTTCACATAATCCGTTTGATTGGGGCTTTGTGTGCTGATAAAGTGAATTTTGATCTTATGCAGGTCTAATATCTCCTTTACAATTTTTGTTATTAAACTCCGTTCCATTGTCTGAGATAATAACTGTTGGTAAGCAGAGATGTGTGAAGTAATCTAATAACTTGTCTGCAATCTCTGTAGCTTGAGAGCTTCCCAAGCGATAAGCTTGAGCATATCGTGAGAACGCATCGACTATGCTAATAAAGGAACTCTTCTCCAAGGAGATTGTGTCAACGTGAATTATTTGAAATGGTCTTGCAGCTGTTGGTATCAAGTTCATTTCTAGCTGTAAGGGAATTCTGTCGTATTTAGTTCTTTGACATATGTCACACAGATTTATGAAATTTTGAATTAGTAACTTTAAATTAGGCCAATAATATCTTCGCTTAATTTGTTCGTATGTTTCCTGTATTCCGCGGTGATTGGTTTTGCTAACATGATAATTACTTATTATTTCTAAGGTATCTTCTTCCGAAGTTAGGTCTAAGAGTTTGTTATTACACTTAACTAAATTTAGTTCAGTTTGTTTGAAATTTTTGGCTATGCATGATGCAAATTTCTCATAAAAATCGTCTTCAAAATATAGATTATATTTTATTTTGGGTACCAAATATGATTTTACTTTATGTCTTCTTTAAAATTATTTTCTGATATTTCGACTATTAAACGAATTTTTGAAATCCCAAATAGCTTTATAATTTTTACTTTCTTCGGCTCATATTTTACTAATGATAAAAATATTTGGTTTTTTCCAAAGTTTACAGGCTCGTCGGAAATTGGTATTTCAATTTGGGTGTTCCCTTCAAAATTGGAGTGGATAGTTTGACTGTCGCTTTCTTCATTGTCCTCTAAGTTGGCGTTATCTGTTGCGTCGAGTTGTACGACCATAGTTGTCGTTCAGTTCCGGGAAGTAACGTTGCAGTAAGTCAGCTGCAGATAACTCAAGGTCTGTTTCTACAGTGTGTTGGGTGTTCGTTGGCCTTTTGTCAGTAACGTTTAATTGTATTCTGGACAATGCGTCTGCATTTTGGTTTAGTTTGCCTTTTTTGTATCTTAGGTCATAATCATATTCTTCTAATTTTAATCTCCATCTTAAAAGTTTGGAATTTGGTTCTTTAACTGAAAATAACCATTGTAAAGGTTTATGGTCTGTATTAATTGTAAATTTTCTCCCAAATAAATAAGGCCTGAAATGTTTGGTCGCCCATACGATTGCTAATAATTCTTTTTCTTTTCGAGTAATTAGTTTCGTTGTCGTTTAAAGTTCTGCTCGCATACGCTATAGGAAGGTCTTTTCCATTTTTGCCTTGGCTTAAAATTGCTCCTAGTGCATAATTACTAGTGTCTGTCGTTAGAGTAAATTCCTTTTCAAAATCTGGGTATTGTAGAAGGGGCTCATTAGTCAATATATTTTTACATGTTTCAAAACATTCTATAAAGTCTGGAGTTTCTATATTTATTTTTGCATTTTTCTTTAAACCGTTAGTAAACGGTTTTGTTATCTTGGCGAAGTTTTTAATAAATTTTCGATACTAGCCTAATAGTCCTAAAAATCCTTTAATTTGTTTGGTGGTTTTAGGTATTGGATAGTCCTTGACTGCCAAAATCTTTGCTGGGTTGGGTTTTACGCCATCCGGTGTCACAACATGTCCCAAATATGCTACTTCTTTTCTTAATAATTCTGTTTTATCCAGCTGTACTTTAAAGTTGGTTTTGCGTAATCTGTCGAAAACTTCTTTAAGTCTTTGTATATGTTCTTGGATGCTAGTAGAATAAATTATAATGTCGTCTAAATAAACTAAACATGTTTCATTTTGGATGCCTCTCAGAATATTATTCATAATTCTTTGAAATGTAGGGGGGCTATTCTTTAGTCCAAAGGGCATTCTTAAAAATTCGTAGTGTCCCGTTTCTATTGTAAACGCTGTTTTTCTATGCTATTTTTATCCATTTCTACTTGGTGAAATCCTGAGGCTAAATCTAAAGTTGTAAAATACTGGGACCGTCCCAATTTATCTAATATGTCTGTAATGTTCGGCAAGGGAAATTTATCGTCAATTGTCTTTTTGTTTAATCCCCTAAAATCTATTACTAATCGAAATTTTTTTTTGCCAGAAGCGTCTTGTTTTTTGGGTACAATCCAGACAGGAGAGTTCCATGGAGAATTTGAAGGTCTAATAATTCCTTGTTTAAGCATGTCCTCAGTTTGTTTATTAATTTCGTTCTTGTAAATCTCTGGATATCTATAATTTCTAGAGTATACGGGGATTTCATCAGTAGTCCTAATAACATGTTTTATTTGGTTGGTAAAAGTTAAATTGTTTCCCTCAATATGGAATAAATCTGCATAATCTTCTATTAAACCTGTTATAGCGGATTTATCTTCTAAGTTCATATGTTCCATTCTAAATTTTGATAAATCTAAATTTTTTCTTCTCGATTTTTTTTGTGTTTATAATCTAATAAATTGAAATTAGCGTTCGTTTGCATTGTATCAGGTTCAAGGATATTGTATTCTTCTAAAGATTTTAATTCTAATGGTTCATTCACTGTTACTTCTACATTTTCTTCTGTGTTGTTTATTATAGGGCAATAGGCTTCTCCCTTGTGTACTGAGACTATACACTGCGGAATTTCTAATCCATTTAAGTGTTTGTATGGTAAGAGTCCTTCTCCATCTAGAATATTTTGTATTCTAAATTTAATCGTTAGGTTAGTGCGGGCTTGTATAACATAACTTGTTCTTTTTTAGCGTTCTGTTCCTGACATTCGCCTTTATTATTATTATTATTATTATTATTATTTTGTTCTTCTGTGTTAAAATATTTAATCGGGATTTGTTTATTGCGAAATATCAATTTATCATTCACAAAATTTAAGTTAATTTTTAATTCTTTTATGTTATCTAATCCAAGGAGTAAGTCGAAATCTTTATGGAAATCAAATAAATAGAATTTGGTTGTTTCTTTTCCTAAAAGTGGTAGTGTACAACTGTATTTTTCTTTTGATACTCCATGAGCTGTACTCACTTCAAATGGTTCTTGTTTTAGGGTGTTTTTGAAAAATTGGAAAGCTATTGATTTTTTAATAAATGATCTCGTGCTTCTAGTGTCAATCAATCAGGATCGTGGATGTACGGTAGTTCGTTTGTGTCGTCTTCGATATGCATTATGGAAAATGTCTTTTTATTGTGGTTAGTCCTAAAAAATGATTTTGGGTATGATTGTCCTCTTGAATGAATCCACATGCGTTTTCCTCTTGCGTTGAATCATCAAAGTCTATGTAGCTGTCAGGGTCCTCTTGCGGTTCATAATCCGTTTGTTCGGTCAGATAAGAGTTAGTCATCTGTTCAGTCAATCGATTCATAGTTTGATCGTAATTTTCTTCTTCTATTGTTTTCCCTGTCATCTGATAAAGTCTATTTTGTCTAATTGTGTTCCCTGTTTGACGTGTGGAAATGCTCATTGGTTCTGGTTCAAATTTTTGATGAACTTTTAGTGGTGTGTAATTGTTAGATTGTCTCGGTTGTTGATTTTGCTGTACGTATGAGTAAGGTTTCGTAAATTGGTTAGGATTATTTTGGTAGTTGGGCCTATAATTTTGGAAGGTTTGTTTGTTAGGAATGGGTTTGCGAGTAGGCTGGTATTGTGGGGCCCTAGGTGGAACGTTCTGTTAATTATTTTGAAATAATTTGTTATTTTTAAATTGAAAGTCATTAGTAAGCATGTTAATTGCTTCGCTAAGAGAATCTGGATTTTTTGTGCGCATTAGCGATCCTACGGGTTCATGTAAACCTCTAAGGAGAACTCTTAACCCTAATTTCTGAACATATTCTATCAAAACATCTTTGGCCAATTAATAAAAAATGAGATCTGTAAATTTAATAGTTTTTGAATTCTCTCATAAAATTTAAAAGGTGATTCATTATTTTCTTGTTTTAACTCAGCCATTTCTAAATTTAAAGTAAAGCAATCTCTTTTGTCTGAATAGCTGGTTAATAATACTTTTTTAATCTCATACCAATTATATGAATTTGAATTTACTACCATTTCTAATGCTTGGCCTTTTAACTTAGCTAGTATAGAAGAAAATAGATATTCATTTTGAAAATCTTCTGGATTTTCGTTTACATAAAACTTATTTACTACCTTATCGCATATTGAAATAAATCTGTGGAGCATAGTGGGCTCTCCACTATACTCAGGAATCATATCAAGATATTCCTTCTTTAATGTTGGCGTTGCCATTTTAAAATATTATTTTCTTTAAAATAATAAAATTAAAATCAATTATATAAAATTAAAAAGTATTTACTCTACTTTTTCTTAACTCTATTTCTTACGATTTACTTACAAGTGGATCCAAAATACTTTGCTCATTTGAACTACTATTTCACTTTTCACTTACACGATATTCACTCGTGCTCTTAATAGATATGCGCTCTATTAAGTTGTTGTAGATATTCACTCTACTAAAGTTTTCTTGATGTCGTTACAGATATGCGCTCTCTAATGAATCGAGTTTCTGCAGTATCTCGGTTAACGATTGAAATCGATAAAAATTATGTTCATTAATTCTCCCGAGATGTCCTACCGACTGCGCCAGTTACGTGTTATATTAAGCTCGAAAGGTTTTTAAAAATGATTTTATTTTTACAAACCTTTGTTAATTAAGAAACATTTAATTTTGAAATGGTTACAATAATTTAGCTTAATAAAAACATAAATTCAAATACAACTGATGTACATTCAGCTGGAGCGGAAAACGTCTGTGCGATACAGAGGCGACTTACACACTACCGGGGCTCTGTTCTCACCACCTATATAATACAAAAGCTGCGTAAGCAGGAAACTTCCTAGCAAAGGTTCACATAAATTGTTCACATAACTTATATATATATATATATATATATATATATATATATATATATATATATATATATAGAGAGAGAGAGAGAGAGAGAGAGAGAGAGAGTGGAGTGGAAATATATTATACTTTCCAATAAAACGTTAATTTCTAGGGTACCATCATATATATGTCCATGCTTCAGAGATGCCCGTTTCACTCGACCTTTAAGCAGTATATCAAAGAAGCCGTGGCTGCTACAGTAAAAACAGCAATGACACGATCGGAGAATTTATCAGACCATATCGTGACTTAATGCAAAACCAGAGCGGAATGTTCATTCAATTCGTTTAGCTTTGGCGAACTGATTTCACAGCGTGAGAGACTGAGCACCTCATGATCTAACTTAGGTGTTAGATGAATGTCTATACCAAGATAATATGTTCATTTCAGATTTTTTTACTGACAATAATAATTTTCTACAATGTTTTAGACAAATTTCTATAATAACAAAGAAATATTTGAGGTTTTTATTATTAGTTTTGTTTTTTCTCTTTATTTATTGTTATTAAAAGTTTTAGTAAAAAAATATAGTAATTTAGCTGATATAACGGTCATTTAATTTAAATTTTTATGGGACTAAAATTTATGAAACAATTCTAAACTTAAAATTTTATTTAATATCGGTTAATAAATATTTAATGTGCTTAAGATTAATGACGGATCTCAGACATTCACGCTAATACAAATATACTTTACGTTTAGATTTTTTGAAAATCCTTTTCAACTTTTTTAAAGTTTACTAATTTAATATTAAGGCATAATTTACAAATTTTGTTGATAAACAATTCTTTTAACATCATTAAATTAAAATATTCCCTTATTCTTAATAAACATAAGACTTTACCAGTTAAATTTCACTAATAGGCACTTCAAGTATTCTAAAATGACAACTTCAAGCTTTTTAAAATGAGAAAGTTTTCATGCGGCTTTAAAATTTATCTTTTGCATTAAAAATAAACCCCACAGATCATGCTAATAAGTAACAAGTAGCTAAAGACAGGCACACATTCTTGCGGTCATTAATCAAGTGGTTTCAATTATGCACATCACAGGTGTTAATAAATTGAATTTAGAAAGGACGTCTCTACTTTGTTTTGACAGATGACGAAGCTTTATAGCTCCACTGGGAACAATTTGTAAATGTAAAAATGCAAGATTGATACAACATATTATGCATTGAGGTAAACGGGATTATTTTGAGTATAGAGTAAAATACAATTACGAGCTTTATCAAGAAATGTGTAACTGCTTGCTACTAACTTCAAAAATATTTGAAAAATATTTTGTCAAAGAAAACCACTAGAAGTATTTTACAGATTATTAACTCCTATGTCAGGCCCGAGTGTGTATGTTAGGCATGGAGATAAATCTTCTACGGTATTAATATTTTTGTAATAATTACATGATAAGATATGATTTCATACAGCTGATTTATACTAGTATGTCTGTTTTAGAACAGCTCTTTTATTACGGAGGTGTGTTCGTTTATTTATTGTACATAATGAGGTGAAAAAGTTATTAAATATTTTTGATCAGTTAATAAATAAAATAATTTGAAAAATCATACTAAAATAAATTTAATTTAATGATAAAAATGAGTTATATATTACCATTCAAACTTTTTACATAAAACTTTCTCAGGCCTGTCTAACACTTTCTAGTTGAAATTCGTTAAATAAAATTTTATTATAATTTTTTTTATTATAATAAATTTTTCTAGATCTAATATATGTTTTGTATTGACTAAGTTTAAAAAAATTATGGGTAAGAATTTTTCGGTTTATCATTCTCTGTCAAGAGCTAAACTGAAATATACATTTATGTAACTGTAGCTATAACTAAAATTTTTCTTTATTTACATTTGGATATAGAAAAAAATATGTAATTCGCCACTAAATGATAATACCACCTATTTTCAAATTAGCTGGTTTTATGGGGGTAGTTTGACTTTTCAAATACAATACCTACTCATGTTTCCAAAAAGACCACACCCCCTCTAACAAGAGGGTACTGAAGTGATGGTGTCGTTGATTGCGCTCGAAAATGAAGGCTCCAACTACAGACAAGGGCAGATTCAATTTGAGACCTGGATACATGCAATTAGAAACCAGGGTAGATTCAACTAGAGGCCAGAGTAGATGTAACTAAAGACTAGGGTAGATGCAACTAGAGACTAGGGCAGATGCAACAAGAGACCAGGTTAGATGCAACTAGAGACCAGAGTAGGTGCAACTAGAGATCAGGGTAGATACAACTAGAGACCAGGGTAGATGTAACTAGAGACTAGGGTAGATGCAACTAGAGACCAGAATGGGTGCAACTAGAGATCAGGGTAGATACAACTTGAGACCAGGGTAGATGCAACTAGAGACTAGGGCAGATGCAACAAGAGACCAGGTTAGATGCAACTAGAGACCGGAGTAGGTGCAACTAGAGATCAGGGTAGATACAACTAGAAGCCAGAGTAGATGTAACTAGAGACTAGGGTAGATGCAACTAGAGACTAGGGCAGATGCAACAAAAGACCAGGTTAGATGCAACTAGAGACCAGAGTAGGTGTAAGTAGAGATCAGGGTAGATGCAACTAGAGACCAGGGTAGGTGCAACTAGAGACCAGGGGTAGATGCAACTAGAGATTAGGGTAGATGCAACTAGAGACCGGTGTGGATGTAACTAGAGACCAGGGTAGGTGCAACTAGCGACCAGGGTAGATGCAACTAGAGACCAGGCTAGATTTAACTAGAGACCAGGGTAGATGCAACTAGAGACCAGGGTAGATACAACAAGATACCGGGGTAGATGCAACAAGATACCAAGGTAGATGCAACTAGAGACCAGGGTAGATGCAACTAGAGACCAAGCTAGATGCAACTAGAGACCAGGGTAGATGGAAATGAAAAGGATAGAATCAAAAAATATATTAACTTAGAAATAGTTTTTTTAAAAAAACAAAATCATTACAAGAAATTTATTAGAAGTATAAGAAAACAAAGAAGAGAAATGTAGTTATTGAAATAATTTTCTTTGTGTTTTATTTTTAGTCTAATTTAAACACCTTCAAACTAAAAATTTAATATAAATGTTTCAATCGAATACATTTTAAATAACGTTATTACCCGTACTATTCTACAAAAGTTATCGTTAAAACTCCTGCAAAGTGTTGTCAGTGAAAAGCAAAATTGTACACTAAATGTAGCTTTAATCTGGGAAGCTAATAAACCAAACCAATACATACACTGGTACCACCTAATTACTTCTTTTAACTTTAAATTTATTAGCCTTTGCAATTATTTTTAATAATTCCCTATTTACGGTATTAATAATTTTCTCTATAAATTACTTTATATTTTATCATTATTAAAATATTTTATCTTTATTTTATTACTTATTTACTTCCTTTTATTTTATCCCCACTTCTACTCTTATTTACTCTTACTATGCTCCTAACACATTTTACAGAATTTTATTTTTAATCATACATTTTATTTCCGTTAATATTCCACCGTACTCATTGGTCCAATGACCTCTGTAATCGTCTGTATTCGTCTGTAATCATTCAACCCTCCCAATGTGATTCCCCTCCCAAAATTTTTAAAAATTGTAATGATTTAATGAATGATCTTTTCGTTAAATTTATATTTTATAATTTTCAAAAATTGCTAGTGATGAACACATCGTCGTTTCATTCAATCAATGACATCATTTCGTTATTGAATAACATTATAACACAATTAGTAAACTGTAAGTCTAATATTTATCCTTTAAAACCAATAGAGCTAACACATAATTATAACATAAGTAGCAACTGGATTTTTAATCAGTATCAGATTTCCATGTTACTTTGTTCGAATTGAGTTTTTGAAAACTAAACGAGATTATCATATAAATTATCGACTATGGTACCAATTTTATTTTATTAATGTGAAATACTTTCCCAAACGCCTTTGTTACTAAAGCCGATAAATTTACAATTTATAGTAGTAAGGTGTATTATATGCCTGTATATTAATAATTATTTATTTTTAAAATTATTTAATTCATATATATATATATATATATATATATATATATATATATATATAATGATATTTTACGTTGTCCATTATATATATATATATATATATATATATATATATATATATATATATATATATATATAACCCTTTATTCTAAAAACAATTCAATTCAAATAACTTATTCAATGATTCTTTAATTTTTAGCTAATTAATTACATTTTTACATATTTTACATACTTTCGTTCTCAATTCACTGATCTATAACTGTTATGTCTACAAATGTAATCCTCAAATTAGTTATTGTTTTGTCCTTAACAGAGCAAATCGTTTAATCCTCTTTTAGCTTGTTTTTTATGACTGCAAAAATAAAATACCAATTTAATTTACAGGAATAAAACAGTTTTTGTAGAAAAAAGTAACCAATAAAATTAAAAGGTTTTCTTTCTAGCATTTTTTAATGTTGACATAGCAATAAGTTATTTATATTTTATATTTTTTAAACATGAAAAAATTGACTGATTTACTAGTTCGACATAGTTAGATATTTTATTGAAAATATTTAATTTTTACGGTAAGATAAAACTATGTTCTCTTTATACAAAAGTTAAATAAAATACCTATGATTATGCATTTTTAAAAATTAAAAAAACTTGCCTTCTTGTGTGTTAAAATCTTTGTCATGGATTTCCATTGACGTCGTCCTTGAATTCGTTGGATTGGACATAGTTGACATAATAAGACCTCTAACCAAGTTTCCGGAACGTAACACAGGCTCGACGACATCGTCACTTGCAAGATATTTGTCCAACCATACAACTCTCTCGTACTGAGTTATATTTTATACGTTTACAGTGACTTGAAAGGATTAAAAGTTACAGTTTTCCTACACTGAATACAACTTCAACCAGTGTAAGAAATCGTCCTGGTTTTTTTTTATAATTCCTTCTACGGACTCTGTAATAGCCTACTACGGACTCCGAAATATATTTGTGGGACAAGACAAACTAAAAGAGCCTTCCCTAATCGTAAGCACACAACTTTATAGTTTGCTCCTTCGGGAGGTTACCACATTTAATAATTCTCCAATCAGATTGACTTTGGATTTGTGTCTCTCACTGTACAGGCCTTCACTTTCCATCTCTCTTCAAATCGGGTATTTGGTTCTGATAGTCAAAACTGTTTCTTTGTAATTTATTAACATTTGAAAAAATAGTGCACAGATTAATAAATAATTAACTAAAAGTATCTTGTTAACTTTTAACTAAAAGTAGGTTTAGCTTCAATTTAGAATTTCGTATCTTTTGTAGTGTCTCATTCATATATATAGTTGACAATAAAACTATGACAGAAAACAAAACATATTTGTCCTTAATTATACCATTGTCAAAAGCACATACAAATTACGTATATATTAGTATACTTTTTTATATATGCTTATAGACGACAGACAATTTTGCTTTTGTAAACACTCAACAGCTCAGTTTTAATTAAACAATTATACAACATACCTTACAATTTATAAAAAACATAACATTTTATAAAATATAGTAAAAATCAACAAGCTACACAACTCTTTGAAATATCCATTTACCATTTTTATTATGTTTTATATAAAGTTATGTTTTTAATAAATGGTAAGTTATATTGTATAAGTGCTTAATTAAAACTGAGCTCTTGAAAAGGAATTTCGGAAAGAAATTCGAAACTTTGAGTGTTTAAAAAAGCAAAATTATCTGTGATCTGTCATTAGCCTATATAAAAAAATGAGTAGTTATTAACAGATAATAAATAAAAATATATTAGTATAATTAAGACACATTGCCTTTGAAAAACAATGTAACACAAAGCCAATTAACGCATAAGAAGGAGTTACAGAATAGTGAGAGGGTAGTTTACAAAGAAAGTGAAGTGGGAAATCATAGGCAGAATAGCCGATGCGTTTGATATACTAAAGATGGTCCTACAAACTCGATCAACATTTTAAATTGAAGCTAAACCTGCAAAACTAAAATATAATCTGTGCACTATTTTTCATTTGTTTATAAATAAATAAGAAACTTCTCATCTGGACAATACCTCTTTTAAACTGAGGTCAATTGGAATTTTTAAGGCTACTAGAAGTTACATAGAATAATGATTCTTTATAAAACCAGAGTCATTATAAAACGTTTCTTTATAAAACCAGTTTGTCATTAAAACGATAAAGTTGTTGCAAAACTTGCAACATGAAATATTGATATCTAAACAAAATGTTTTCTAAACTAATTTAACAGTTTGTTTTACCTCTGCTTTTAAAAGACTTATTTTTTTAATAGAATTATAAAAAATTCTAGAAAATATAAAATATTAATTTTTTTATCATTCTGAAACAGCGAAATTCGCGTTTTAACACGCTCTATCTCTTTCTGTTTTTTTCTGAGTATCTATTATTTTATGACTGAGAGAAATGCTTCAACTTTACTTACCAATTTAATTAATTAGTGCTTAGTTAGTGAGAACTATTCACAACGGTAAAACACACAATAGTTAACTCAAATTCTGACCATAAATGAGTTTTTAACAAAACAAATACACAAGTTCATAACAGACTAGTTTCGGTGACGATGTCGCCTTCCTCAGTGCTTGGCTACTACTTCCT
Organism: Prosapia bicincta; assembly: GCA_036971475.1. Classification (NCBI taxonomy): domain Eukaryota; kingdom Metazoa; phylum Arthropoda; class Insecta; order Hemiptera; family Cercopidae; genus Prosapia; species Prosapia bicincta. Next base: position 373,704,261 of record JBAIZL010000001.1, read on the forward strand.
CAAGCACGGAGGAAGGTGAAATCTACACCGAAACTACTCTGTTATGAACGTTTCTTTCTTTTATTAAAAAGTCATTTATTGTGATATTTAGATATAACTGTTGTATTTATTCTCTCCTCCGGCTTGTAGTCAAACAAATGATGAATTTATTACCACATACTTCTTATAATATATATCTCTATTTATCTGATATATCTTATACTGTATATATCAGGCACGTTTTAGAGTTAGTGAGTTAATTCTTAAATTTTATTTTGTACCTTGACACCAATTACGTTTCAGTATATTACTCACACTCCTGAATTTAAAGTCTGACATAAACTTTAATAATCAAAATTAGTTTAACTCATGATCAACGAAATGTTTTCCTTAACTACAAATAATAAGTCAATTATTAATTAAGAGATTAGACCTTTGTAATGTAGATAACACGCGATGTAAATTTTCTTCTAAGATTTTAAATTTTTAATAGGATTTTAAAGCAATCATATACTACTTTCCCTGTATGCACACAAGATTATGGTTTTGAAAGGGATTGAATTTCTAGGTATAGAATTTAGGAAAGGGTTATGACTTTCCCTCGCTATTACATGAACAAAACATGAAATTTAAACAATAGATAGGCGTTATATCTTGGCAAATTATAAAATGATTGTGAAATGTTTAGATTACAGCTTTCTTGATTCAGCCTGAAACATTGAAAATTTTACATCTGGATTTATTAAAATGTACTAAACTCCTGACATCATTTCATATAACATTACAACGATGGACTGATTATTAAAAAAAAAAAATAAAGTAATAATCGAATATTCATTGTTTACTCAGAGTAGTGAATTTTATTATTTATTATCAAAATAATTCCTGCAATGAATTACATAATACTATATTTCATTTCTGATGAAGAAGCCTTAATTGTTACATATGGATTACTGTACTTTTAAGTAAAAGAGAAGGCTAAGCTCAACTTTTATTATTCCTTGCGTACTTGTCGTAGCACAGTAGCCATAGTCTCAAAATATTTATTAGGCCACGTTTTAATATTAATATAAACTTTTTTGAGTTATTGAACCTAATATAGTGTACTATATACTATAATTATGTACTACAGTGTACTATATTGAACTTAATTATATACTATTGAGTTAATATAATATATTATCTATAATCTATATAATAACAACTTTTAACAAATATTTATTACCAATGAATTATACTAATACTTTGAAGAAACATAAAAATATTATTTATAGCTTATTGTTGATTAGGTTTTAAAACTAAAAAAATTTTCAGATGTTTGATATAGATCAAAAGAACGTTAATTATATTTAAGGCAATACACAAATTTAATGGTAAACAATATAAAAACCTAACATAAATCTCGAAAAGGTGTAACAAAATTTACAATATGGTATTATAACATTTTATATCTTTTTACAGCTATGTTTTTTATTGCTTTTATTATGAAAAGGTGAAATAAAAAATATAATAGGCCTACTACTATGTATATGTGTGTGTCGCAACACACGTAGTATATAGGTAATTATTTCACTAGAATTTATAGACTTATTTCTACTTAATAAGGCTAAGTGAATTATGAGGCTAATTGCTGTTGCTAACAAACCTGTCATCCGCCTCCGAGGGCAATAGTTGTCACTTTCTAAGGTTTAATCGTCTTATTTGTCGAAATCTTGCTCGCCTTCGGTTTAGATGACGAAATCAAACGCTAAACTGTTTAAACAACTTTTACCCGCAGAAAAAATTTTCAGTAGGCGATGATCATTGAAGAAGAACTGCATTGACCCGATTCTAGTGAAGGGTTCTCCGTGTAAAGTGTGAATGGTTGTAGCCACGGACGAGGGTTTTCTCTTTGAGAGTAAATAACCATTTTGTTATTAGTGTAAATAACGTATGTTTTTTTGGTGTATTAATTTAAAAAATCAGTCTTTTTGTTTATAGTATTTTACCATACATTTGAAATATGTGCCACAAAATCTTTTTGGATTTTCCAATGGTATAAATGTTTAAAGTAAACAAAATATATTTACGTCTACCAAATGTGTTTATGTTATATGAAGTATATTTGTTTTCCATACAGTTCGTCTATTACCTACCCAAACTAGGAAAATATGGGAGCTGAGGATTATATTTGAACATTTACTTATACTATCCCGGTTGAATTGTAATTCTAAAATTTATATATATATATATATATATATATATATATATAATAAAGAACAAAAGTCTAAATACAAATACAAGAATTATAATTGAATTTACAATTGCTGATGATGTTGATACTGTTAGCCAACGAAAAGCTTTGAATTGTAAATTCAATTATAATTCTTGTATTTGTATTTAAACTTTGGTTCTTTATTAATACACAAGAAAACATACTACGATATTTATATATATATGTATGTATGTATGTGTAAGTATGTATGTATAAGACAAGAATTAAATAATTCATCTCTTACTATTATATTGTTGAAAGTTAACCATTTTAAACAAAAAAGAAAACAAATTATACCTGATTATATCAAGTTATAAAAACATTTATAATATATTTCATTAAAATTTTTTTGGTAATCATACTTTGAATATATGTATCACAGCTTTTGATTCAAAATCTCAAATTATATGTAGAAAAAGACTCTTTAATTTGTCTTAAATACTCTATTTTAAAATAAATAATAACTTTTTAATTTATTCGGTTTTAAATGGAAATTCTGCTTTTTTATTTTAATAAAGAAATAATATTGTTGGGGATTTTATTTCTTCTATTTCTTCACAATGTGTATACAGCTTTGCATGGATTGTATTGGTGTTTTAAGATTCATTTCGAACAAAAATAACTGCCGTCATCGATTATTTTACAAAATTAATACATAGTTGAATATTTATTTAGTACAAACTTGCTCTGAACGTTATTAGTGCTTCAATCTAAGCATTGCGTAATAATATTTTGTGAAAACTGAAAACTATAAACCTACAGTTTATAATTTTTCAACAAACATTCCTTTTCAGAAAGGCTAACTCGTAACGCCTAGCCATTCTATGATAATCAATCTGCACTAACGACTGGCTACTCATACAACTATCGGAAGGTCGGGAGATTATAATCAATTCACTAGATAGACGATTCTATCTAATCATTGCACTTCATTAAAGCCGAATTTATTAAGAACGTAGTGACTTCTAATCAGGTTTATGATAGCTAAACAATCAGTTGCCGACGAGAAAGCTGCTCCTAACACAAAGCGAAATATTATGAACACAGTGGGGGACATATAAAATATAAAACAATCTAATCCACGTGTGATGAGTGACACCGTTTATTATAACGTTACAAGACAGTGTTAGAACGGAAAAATAAAATGAAAATTTGTTGTAGTTGGGAAAAATATGAAATAGGGCTATTTGTTTGTGAGACCTGGTTTAAAAAAAATAATAATTGATATCCGAGGAAACACGTTTTTTTAGCGGGTTTGATTCTTCTTATTGCAAACGTTATAGTTTGAAGAGTAAATAAAATAAGTAAATTAAACAAATATAGGAATAATTCAAACAACTACTACCTTACCGAGTAGACATTGAAACCGAAAAGGGGAAGGAGGGGTGCTACCGAAACGAGTAGACATTGCAATCGAAGAGGGGAAGTAGTGGGAATATCGGACCGAGTAGACTTTGCAACCGAAGAGGGGAAGGAGCGGTACTACAGGACCGGTTAGACATTGCAATCGAAGAGGGGAAGGAGCTGTACTATCGGACCGAGTAGACATTGCAACCAAAGAGGGGAAGTAGTGGGAATATCGGACCGAGTAGACATTGCAATCGAAGAGGGGAAGTAGTGGGAATATCGGACCGAGTAGACATTGGAACCGAAGAGGGGAAGGAGCGGTACTATCGGACCGAGTAGACATTGCAATCGAAGAGGGGAAGGAGCTGTACTATCGGACCGAGTAGACATTGCAACCGAAGAGGGGAAGTAGTGGGAATATCGGACCGAGTAGACATTGCAACCGAAGAGGGGAAGGAGTGGTACTATCGGAACGAATAGACATTGTAACCGAAGAGGGGAAGGAGTGGTACTAGCTGACGGAGTAGACATTGCAACCGAAGAGGGAAAGGAGCAATACTACCGGACCGAGTAGACATTGCAACCGAAGAGGGGAAGGAGCAGTTCTACTCGACCGAGTAGACATTGCAACCGAAGAGGGGAAGGTGCGGTACTACCGCACCGAGTAGACATTGCAACCGAAGAAGGGAAGGAGTGGTACTATCGGAACTAATAGACATTGTAACCGAAGAGGGGAAGGAGCGATACTACCGGACCGAGTAGACATTGGAACCGAAGAGGGGAAGGAGTGTTACTAGCTAACCGAGTAGACATTGCAACCGAAGAGGGGAAGGAGTGGTACTAGCTGACCGAGTAGACATTGCAACCGAAGAGGGAAAGGAGCAATACTACCGGACCGAGTAGACATTGCAACCGAAGAGGGGAAGGAGCAGTTCTACTCGACCGAGTAGACATTGCAACCGAAGAGGGGAAGGAGCGGTACTATCGGACCGAGTAGACATTGCAACCGAAGAGGGGAAGGAGTGGTACTAGCTGACCGAGTAGACATTGCAGCCGAAGAGGGAAAGGAGCAATACTACCGGACCGAGTAGACATTGCAACCGAAGAGGGAAAGGAGTGGTACTACCGGACCGAGTAGACATTGCAAACGAAGAGGGGAAGGAGCGGTACTACACGACTGAGTAGACGTTGCAACCGAAGAGGGGAAGGAGCGGTACTACCGGACCGAGTAGACATTGCAAACGTAGAGGGGAAGGAGCGGTACTACCGGACCGAGTAGACATTGCAAACGAAGAGGGGAAGGAGCGGTACTACACGACTGAGTAGACGTTGCAACCGAAGAGGAAAAGGAGTGGTACTACCGGACCGAGTAGACATTGCAATCGAAGAGGGGAAGGAGCTGTACTATCGGACCGAGTAGACACTGCAACCGAAGAGGGGAAGTAGTTGGAATATCGGACCGAGTAGACATTGCAACCGAAGAGGGGAAGGAGTGGTACTATCGGAACGAATAGACATTGTAACCGAAGAGGGGAAGGAGTGGTACTAGCTGACCGAGTAGACATTGCAACCGAAGAGGGAAAGGAGCAATACTACCGGACCGAGTAGACATTGCAACCGAAGAGGGGAAGGAGCAGTTCTACTCGACCGAGTAGACATTGCAACCGAAGAGGGTAAGGTGCGGTACTACCGGACCGAGTAGATATTGCAACCGAAGAAGGGAAGGAGTGGTACTATCGGAACGAATAGACATTGTAACCGAAGAGGGGAAGGAGCGATACTACCGGACCGAGTAGACATTGGAACCGAAGAGGGGAAGGAGTGGTACTAGCTGACCGAGTAGACATTGCAACCGAAGAGGGGAAGGAGTGGTACTAGCTGACCGAGTAGACATTGCAAACGAAGAGGGGAAGGAGCGGTACTACACGACTGAGTGGACGTTGCAACCGAAGAGGGAAAGGAGTGGTACTACCGGACCGAGTAGACACTGCAAACGAAGAGGGGAAGGAGCGGTACTACACGACTGAGTAGACGTTGCAACCGAAGAGGGGAAGGAGCGGTACTACACGACTGAGTAGACGTTGCAACCGAAGAGGGGAAGGAGCGGTACTACCGGACCGAGTAGACACTGCAAACGAAGTGGGGAAGGAGCGGTTCTACCCGATTGAGTAGACATTGCAACCGAAGAGGGGAAGGAGCGGTACTACCGGACCGAGTAGACATTGCAACCGAAGAGGGAAAGGAGTGGTACTACCAGACCGAGTAGACATTGCAAACGAAGAGGGGAAGGAGCGGTTCTACCCGACCGAGTAGACATTGCAAACAAAGAGGGGAAGGAGCGGTACTACCGAAGCGAGTAGACATTGCAGCTGAAGAGGGGAAGGAGCGGTACTACGGACCGATTAAACTTTGCAACCGAAGAGGGAAAGGAGTGGTACTACCTAACCTAGTAGACATTGCAATCGAAGAGGGGAAGGAGCGGTTCTACTCGACCGAGTAGACATTGCAACCGAAGAGGGGAAGGAGCGGTACTACCGGACCGAGTAGACATTGTAACCGAAGAGGGGAAGTAGCGGTACTACCGGACCGAGTAGACATTGCAACCGAAGAGGGGAAGTAGCGGTATTACCCGACCGAGTAGACATTGCAACCGAAGAGGGGAATTAGCGGTACTACCGGACCGAGTATATATTGCAACCGAAGAGGGAAGGGAGTGGTACTACCAGACCGAGTAGACATTGTAAACGAAAAGGAGAAGGAGCGCTTCTACCCGACCGAGTAGACATGCAACCGAAGAGGGGAAGGAGCGGTACTACCGGACTGAGTAGACATTGCAAACGAAGAGGGGAAGTAGCGGTACTACCGGACCGAGTAGCCATTGCAGCTGAAGAGGGGAAGGGGCGGTACTACTGGACCGAGTAAACATTGCAACCGAAGAGGGAAAGGAGTGGTACTAACAGACCGAGTGGACATTGCAAACGAAGAGGGGAAGGAGCGGTTCTACTCGACCGAGTAGACATTGCAACCGAAGAGGGGAAAGAGCGGTATTACCGGACCGAGTAGACATTGTAACCGAAGAGGGAAAGGAGTGGTACTATCAGACCGAGTAGACATTGCATCTGAAGAGGGGAAGGAGCGGTTCTACACGACTGAGTAGACATTGCAACCGAAGAGGGAAAGGAGCGGTACTACCGGACCGAGTAGACATTGCAACCGAAGAGGGGAAGGAGCGGTACTACCGGACCGAGTAGACATTGCAACCGAAGAGGGGAAGTAGCGGTACTACCGGACCGCGTTGACATTGCAACCGAAGAGGGAAAGGAGTGGTACTATCAGACCGAGTAAACATTGCAGCTGAAGAGGGGAAGGAGCGGTTCTACACGACCGAGTACACACTGCAACCGAAGAGGGGAAGGAGTGGTACTACCGGACCGAGTATACATTGCAACCGAAGAGGGAAAGGAGTGGTACTACCAGACCGAGTAGACATTTCAGCTGAAGAATGGAAGGAGCGGCACTACCGGACCGACTAGACATTGTGACCTAAGTGGAGAATACTAGCAGCAACACTACTAGATCGTGTATCTAGGCCTCTTGTGAAGTCGCTGAAAATATGTGAACTACTGCTACTGTGCTTCTAAATTTTGTATATAAGCTAGTGACAGATCACAGACAATTTTTTTTTTTTTGAAGCACAACGTTTCGAATTTCTTTCCGAAATTCCTTTTCAAGAGTTAAGTTTTAATTAAACAATTATACAACATAACTTACGATTTATAAAATACATAACAGTATATAAAACATATATTGCAATGACTTGTAAATGGATATTTATTGAAAGTGTTGTAATTTGTTGATTTTTATTATGTTTTACATAATGTTATGTATTTTATAAATCGTAAGTTATGTTGTATAATTGTTTAATTAAAACTGAGCTCTTGAAAAGGAATTTCGGAAAGACATTCGAAACGTTGTGTTTAAAAAAAACAAAATTGTCTGTGATCTGTCATTAGCCTATATACAAAATTTAATAATTTTTAACAGATATTAAATAAAAATATTTCGATTAGAAAAAGCTTTGATGGTTTAATAACGTAGCTTTATTCATTGCAATATTTATGAGTAAAATCTCTGAGTATTCCCATATTAGCAGCTGCTAGCCTGCCAGCGTTAAAACATTTAAGACGAACAATAATAATATTGATACTTTTCGGGTTATAACCACTGAACTAGGATAGTTATCACTTGTACCTGCCAAAGGGAGAAAGGGTCGACTATTGTATTTTATTACTGTACAAAGGGATCCTAGTGTTAAGATACAATGTACTAATCCTTTTCCCCGAAAGCGATTTTACAAAGTATTTCGAACCTACGTTGATAGTATTTATGCAACCTCTTTAAACAATATGGAAATTTATAAATGCTTTTCATAACCCCAGATATACCATTGTGTAATTTTATTTCGTTTCTATATTTTTTTAGCTTTAACTTGAAAAGTATATATTAAATTTTTCTAATAATTGCTAACCTATTCTAAGTAAATTTACTTACTGTATACACACTAATTATACTATTATCTACGATAAATATTACAAATGGTTATTGACCTAGTAACTGTCATGAAATGAGACCTGGTTAATCGAATCCATTTTTCTCTACACGTGTTATATTAAATAGGCTACGTTTCAAATCTCGATAAAGTTATTAGACCAAATATTCTAAATGTATCCTGTTTAATATTTGCCCAGTGACTTCTTATTTGTATATATGAATATTTGTACATTTACAATAGCCCCTATAACAATTAACAGTTTTATTTAATAACTTACATCCAAACAGAAAATATTTTTAATCATTTTATGAAATGAAATTCGTAAAAGGAACGTATACTATCCATGCTATACTATACAAGATATTCATGGTAATTGCTGAAGTGGTTCTGAATCGGTCCAATGGTCAAAATATGCCATTGGTATTTTTGTTGCTTAAGAAAGGGTTACGGTTAAAGTGGCCCAATGGTTAGTAAGTAAGTAGTTACAGGCAAATCCCAAAAGTTACCTAAGTACGCCTCAGCATTCCCGTCCCATACACTCACTGTAAACATTACGTGTAGTTACAAAACAATAGTAATATGATGAAGTGATTATATTTAAAACAATTCTAGATTTAATAAAATACCGTGGCCTAAATATTATCGTAATTAACAAGCCGTCCATGATAGCTTTCAAACCTAAACCATGCATTCTTTAACCAAAATGTACGCAGACAATTTTCAACTTCAACCAATTAAAATACGCGACATTCAAATAATCGTAGTGCACGGACTTCAACTACACCCGATTGCTAGACATACAATCAACAACAACTGTTACACAACTGAACGAAAGTATAGACACATAAAATTTATGATTGCCAGCGTCACAGAACAGTAGAACAGAAATGAACAGTATAGCAAGAACTCCTTTCAAGAATAAGTGGGTAATGGCCTCGTGCAGTGCTCATAATCCAATGTATTTATTAAAAAAAAATAACTACTTTGCGAAGTTGAGTCATTAATCTGTTTAATTGAAACGTTAAAGCCTTATCAATCGTCATTAAAACAAAAATTCGCGATAATAACATTCGACAATAGTTCCCCTTACTAACTTTTTCATGTAATCGATTGTATTTTATAATTTAGCTCTAATTAGGATCTAGTTATTAATTCAGTCTTGAATTTAAAAAAAAGTATATTTCATTAAATTTAGTTAATTTACTATTTTACTTATTCTTAACAAAAAAAACTAAGTTTTAGACAAAATGTGATCCTAGACTTCCATTCACACAAATTAAACTACAATGGTCATTCATGAAATTAATTATAAGATTAATGTTGGTTACATGGTCCAACTATAAGCTGCTAAAATGTCAAAGAAAAATGTATGTCGGAAATTTAATTTCTGAGAATTTGAATCAATATGGTTTTGTCTTTAGAAAATATTTCAGTTTTATGTTAAACATCATTCCTGGCCTGTAAATGTAAGGTATGTTTGTTTGCCTATTCATCACGCCCTACCTCACCTGTTGAGGTGTTTCAGAGTGATGCAAAATATCACTTCTTCTAGTAACCTGAGTTTTACCCTCTTTCAAAGGTGTCCTAAAACACTGACAAACAGACAAACTCAGTTAAAAAGTTTACGAATGCCCAGAAATGAATGAAGAATTAGCATAAATTATCACTAAAATTACCGCTATAAGCACAATAGAAAAACAAAACTGAAAATATATTAAAAACATTGAATAATCGTGGATAAATAAAGTAAACGTATAAATAGGTAATTAAATCAACATTCAGACCTTTGTATATAATTACACACTGAGGTAAAGTAGGAGGATGAAGTAAAGGAGATAATTTAAGAACATGGTAGGAAAAAAGGTGACGAGAAAACAAAAAAAAAAAAAAATGTGAAAAAAGGACAAAATCAGATGATTTGGAAAAGACGATGAGAATGATGGACTGTTTGAATAGAAGAAGTAACAGGTAATTAGTGGTTGATTAAGGTCAGAAGAGGTTTAATAAAAACAATTATTTGTTACTTTCATTAATAAATTAACTTCCTTCAACAAAAAGAGGTTTAATTGCAACATAACAATAACAGCATTCTTCAAAGAGAAACTGTGTGGAGCGATGGCTAAGCCCGAGTGAAAAATACCTGAGTCATTATTCTTTGAAAGTACTCTATATTGTCAAGAAGAGTTCGATACAAAGTGACAGATACACAACACAGGTAGCATTAAACTGCATTGATTGGAGTACGTTCTTTTATAATAAATAGTTCGAAATATATCAGCCACAGAGAGCGTGCTAAAAGATACCGCTTTCTAATACTTGTTTGGCTTTTGTTGCTAAGGTAACTTGACAGATAGAAATATACTTTGGTAAGGAAATGTACTGTGTAACGATTTGGAAAACATTCAAATGGTTTTGCTATTGTACTGAAATGGGATGAGATATTGTCATTACATGCAGATATGCAGAGAATATTTCATTTTATTTCATTCCTAGAATTTGAGTTTTGATTTACTGCTTTACATGTTCATACCTACTTGAAAAGAACGTTATAAATTTATAACTGAACAATTTATATAATACGATGGTACTTATAAAATGACAATCATATGTATATATGTCTATGTACCTGAAGCAGGCTTATTTTTTATCGGAGTGGTAAAGAGTTGACATTCTTCAACACATTTTAGTAAGAAATACGGAAAAAGGACTAACTGAGTAAGACTGAGGAAGGACATAATAGCTCACTAATACTGGAAATTGGATGAAATTTTGGCGTCGCACGGGTATAATAGTTTACCCTTCACTCAGGGTGAAGAGAGAGTTACATCCAATAACGACTCTAGTTTTTAGGAATCAAACCTATAACAACCTACTGAACCGATAGCCACTTACTGGTAGAGATGCTGACACGCATCCACAGATACCTATACCCGAGTCCAGGAGAAGATAACTGGTGCCGAACTCGAGACATTGATTAACAGGCTGGAACTTGATTTAAAATCGTAAAGCGAGGTAGTCATTAACTTTTACGTCTCAGGCGGGTGCGTAGGAAAGGTCATGCATGAAGTGGGGTTTAGCATGAAGTCGTAGAATGTACAAGTTACTGAAGAAACGGTCGCAAGGGTTACTCATTTTCTAATCAAGCATCGGCTAACTCGAGCAGAGATTGCTGTATCTGTGCATCAAACTATCTGTGTTTTGAAATATGGTGGACATTTTTGTTATGTTAACTAATTAATTTTTACCAATAACATAACCTATTTTTTTAAGTGTTTTTTTTTTGTCATACATTTACTCATCATGTGAAACTGGTTTCTGTATAACATTTTTGTTCTGGGTATAGATTCATCAAACATAATTGAGGATGGCAATTTCAAGAAATTTCTAATATTTCTTGAAAAATAATTTGCTCATTATAAACAAAAAAGACATTTTTTTTATCATAGAACGTAAAAGAAAGTCGTAAAAAGTGTATCTTCAAAACTTTTGATTTATAAAATAAAATAGCATAATTCATTAGGACGTAAAAAAATGTAACATTATCTTATGTAACAGTCTTAAATAAATCCATTTTACTTACGTAATTGTTGTATATTATATTGTCCTGTGGAAAAGAGAAACTCATAATATGTAACATAACCTTATTTATTATTAAAATTTTAAGTTTTAAATTTTACAATTCTTTCGTAGACAAATTTGGAAATTTTTAAATTTTAATTTCTTTTTAGACCTATTGAATTAATTACTATTGTAGTTTAGGTTAATAAGAAGTCAGTATAATAAATAGCAATATTTGTTACAGTTTAAGGAAACAAAATGTTTTTCCTTAGATATACTTTTCAATATACATAATTTACACATTAATGTATAACACATGAGGTAACATAACCTACGAGTAATCAATAGCTGTTACAAGAATTCGTAGACCTATGTTATCACATTATTCAAACAATAATTCGACATTTCTGAATATATAAGAAACTACTTTCGAAAATGATTTAAACATAACCTTTAAAAAGTTTCAAAGAGAAGACGAAAATGGCCGTAGTATTGACTGTCAAATTTTGAATTCTCAAATTTTCGAATTAAGATTCGCTGATCGTTGGATTATTACACACTTTCCTGTGAATTCCCAAGTAATTTACTTTCTTTAAGAGATTCACTTTCATATAAAGACTTTTACAAAACGCATCATTTTAAGGGTGATGTGGGCAACGTTTTTTGTTTTTAAATCTTTTTTTTTAATGATTTTCTTCTGTATAGTGAAGCTACAGTTGTCTAGTTCAATTTTATTTTTAAAATAAAACAGTTGTTTGAATAGAGTATTTTTAATAATTTTTAAGTCAAAGAAAAATTTTATATTTTTGAAGCATTGCCACATACGTGCACTCTATTTCTCACTGTAATATATAGGTTACAATATTTCTTCTCTTTACAATTTGATAGCTACTATTTCTCTCAATCGAAGTTTGTATCATGTTCAAAAATGGATGTGCTCAGCATTTCTAAGCCTAAAAAAAGTAAAAAAAAAACACTATCTGAAACTGAGATGTGGAAAGATGTTGGAGCAGAAATTGTATGATGAGAAGATTCTTTCCAAAAGTATTAGTTATTGTCAATAAGGGGGGATGTTGAGAACTTGGAGAAATGAAAAAAAATTGTACCGAGGATATTTTATACTTGTGCTGAACAATAGAACAGCCACAACACTGACTTTGCTCCTGAAACTTGGTGTAAATATAATTAATAGCGCCATGTTCTAAATTTAGTGTAATCATTAAATCAAACATACAATCATACTAGACACCCACCTATCTGAAATGATTATGGAACATATAAAATCTATCTTTATGGAGCCTAGCAACTCCTGCTCTTCTCTGTAAATGTTTACATAGGAATGTTAATATAGTTTAGTAAATGATTACATAGCCAAAATGTTACTAATCACTAAATAACGTTATTTGTTATTGGTTTCTTGAAACCTTTATTTTAGGGCAGAAGGTTATATCACTAGGCTTCATGATGCAATTTCCTGTTTCATTAGAGTTTACATTGCAAGGTGTGAAGTGTTGAAGAAGTTTGAGTTTAAAGTGAGAATCAAGTGTTCTGAAGTTTATATGAGAGTCGATAACGTGTTACAATAGTGCGAAAAC